>CM056996.1:243978683-244578683 GCA_029891345.1 Dryococelus australis | reverse complement strand
GCCAGTATGCAAATTTCCATGTTATATTCTGCCATTATGTTTTTTCATTCTCTATATCCCATGTTGTTTTTTCATGCTCTATTATTCCGATGGTTTTCTCAGAGTGCTCCAACTTTTCTCTTTTTCTCTCTTCAATTCTTTCTTTCTTCCTCTATTTCTCTCTTCCTCTCTTTTTCTCTTCTTCTCTTTCTTTCCTTATCTTTCTCTCTTTATTTCTTTCCTTCTCTCTTTTCCTCTCTTGTCTCTCTCTCAATCTCTCTCTCTCTTGTCTCTCACGTTCATTCGACACCTTCATCTACATAGTTCCTTCACCGCCTTCTAGAGTGCACGAATCGCCAGTGTGTATAATTATTTACGTATTTAAATATGTAATTTTCCATACATGATAAGGCACCTAAAATTTATTTTAAAGTACATTCCGGGCAGGAATTCGTTAGAATATTTTTGACTGTTGTACGAAAGGAAAAGAATTTCAATTTAAAATTAAGTCGACTAGCCTTGTAACCACCCACGCATGCACACGCCGACAAACGCGCGACGCAGACACACACTTGCTGTGACGGGCCAAGAGTGCAGTGACATCGGTAGGCAGCGCGCGGGAGAAAGAGATCGAGTGTTGACGACCTCCGATCAAAGTGCGTGTGAATTAAGTGATCGCTCGCACTACTATGCTGCCTTGTCAAAAAACGATCATACATCTAGGAATCGATGTATTTATAAGTAAGTGGAGTTATTTTATTTAAATGTGTTTTATTTATCATTAAATAATGTCGAAATATTTAAAAAAATTACAGTAAAATGTATCTAAAATGTATTTTTAATGCCAAATCAGTTTTAGAAAATTATATTATGTAAATTTCACACTTTGCCATGACAGCTGATATCATTTTTAAGAAAGGAAATATTCTCCCATAGTGGCAGGAGAGAACCTAAGACCTCTCGGACAGCATTCAGGCACTTTGACCACTGGACCACCAAACCAGAAATTAGTTTTTAAAAGTTGTATGTATATATATATGTGTATATATATATATATATATATATATATACAATAACGAAATTATAAATAAAAATAATAATTATAATTATATTAACGAAATTTTACCAGGAAAATGCTGCTTCTTTATTTGGGCAGCATTTACCTGGTAAAATTTCGTTAATGTATTAAACGTCTTATTATACTTCTTTTCGATCAGTGTATATCTGGCTTATAAATACTAATATTTTGAAGTTGTATTTGTTTAATTTATTTTAAGGCAAGCGATGTACCGTATTGTAACATCTCATTATTTTTTCAGTCGGGGTCTGAATATTAAATTACATTATGTGCCTATATCCATATTGATTGTTTTATATATATATATATTATTTTTAAAATAATTATGCAGCAAGTTGGGCTGTAAGCAAACACATATTTATGGTCACAGGAGAAAATAATTTGTGAACTCTTAGGAGGCAGGCAGTCTCATGAAATTCAGTCTGCAAGTATCATTTATAGGTCCAGGAATGTATGTCGGTTTATGGTTACCAAATTACTTTCCATAAACATAGGGGCATGTCAAAAAATCTGTAATTATTATTCGGTTTTAAAATTTATTCAATTTAATTTTTTTAATTGTACTTAAATTGTATGTAAAATGCAGCAGAACAATTGCAAAAGTTCTCTTTAATTCATTTCAGGTATCCTATCTCCAGGACTAAATACTACACGATGTCGGTATCTGTTAATTATTCACTATCATTATCTCGAAGGTTTTGTAGGCATAACAATCCTGCACTGCGTTTTTTAATGTATGTTTATGTGACTAAACAAAACACCATCATACTCTCTATATATCAGGGGAAGTATGCAGGATACAACAACCGCGAGAAGAAATTAAACACTTTATATATATATATATATATATATATATATATATATATATATATATATATATATATATATATATACATACATACATCAGACTACAAATATAAAAACCGAATTCTCAAATTTTACACACCATTCACATAGTGTCTCTACAGCAGCATGCTCACTTTTCACATAATTAATATAATCTGCTTATACGCAGCTCAAGGCAGTCTAAACTAGCAAGCCTCCAACCAGAACCTTTGGTCATATTTTCTTCTTCTTCACGACAAAGTTTCACGACTGTCATTATCATACTAAGATCCCTGACTAAAACACAGCTGCTTATGCTTATATACACACATACACACGCATTATATATATATATGTATATGTGCGTGTGTGTATATATATATATATATATATATGCGTGTGTGTATATACTTATATATGTATCCGCAAGCAGGCACCAGATCACCCACTGTAACTCATGCATGCCAGCTACTCTACCAACCAACCCCCAAGCAAAATATAGACACGTCAGACATAACAACCATACTATCTGTTAACCTAAGTGTACCAAGCAAATTTATAGTCTAGGCCAACCCATAACCACACACATTTTCTGCTTGCTCTACCAACCAACACTGCTTATACCTACAAACCATACCACCCACTATAACTCTAGCATACCTTAACCATTCGTCCACACAGACCGTACAAAGAAAACATACAGCCCATTCCAGTGACACGATCAACAAATACACTGACCACCCATACCAAACACATGTTTCAACTCAAGCACACCTTAGCCTTATGGGACTCGTCGACACACACATACTGTCCACGCCATTCTATATATACCAGCAATCACAAGACAGATATACTATAAAACATATCATGCATCATACCATCCATCATAACCCAAGCATACAAAGCAAATTTATAGACCAGACCAACCTGCAACAAAAACAATCTTACCATACCTTAAACCATCATTACTTACCAATACCAGAACATCAAACATACCAACACCTAAAACCAAAGAAAAACTCAATTTAACCATACCACCCAACACATCAATCGCACTATCCATAATAATTCAAGTTTACAGCAAATATAGAGTTCAGACCAACCGAAACATACCCTGCCATCTGCCCTACCAACTAACACCAGATTAAATATACTCATACTATAACTCGAACGCACCTCAGCCTGCACTGAACATACCAAAAATTTACTTACTCCTCATATGTTCTACTCTACTGGTCGACACCAGCCCAAATATATATCAGTCACTATACCGCCACGCAAACCAATATAACACAAGCCATACCAGACCAGCCAACACTCCATCTCCTATAAACAAATAAAAACTCAATTCAACCATGCGATCAAATATACCAAGTTCAATATCCATCATAACGCAAGCAACTATACAGCTGAGACTAGCCCACAATCTAACACCCATTTTAAAAATCTACCAAACAAAACCTTATACCTTCCGACCATACCACTCACTATAACTGTAGCATACCTCAATCATTCGTCCCCACAGACCATATAAAGCAAACATAAGGCCCATACCTGTGACACAATCAACTTCTCATACCATCCACCAAGCTGACTGACACCAATCAAAATACACTGACCATCCATACCAAACAATATTTAACTCAAACATACCTTAGCTTATAAGACTCGCCAGCACACATATAATGTTCACACCATTCATCATGTACCAGCAATCACAAGACATATATAATGGAAAACATATCACCCAACATACCATCCTTGATAACCCAAACGTACCAAGCGAATTTATAGACCAGACCAACAGTCATTACTGACTGATACCAGACAAAACCAACTCACCCTAGCCTATAAACAAAGAAAAGCTCAAGTCAACCATACCACCCATACCATCTGCTCTGCCAACCATCATCAGATGAAATATACGCACCACTCAAACCAGAATTCAAGCATAGCTCAACCCACGCTCGCTAAAATTTACCAAAAATCGTAACTCCAAAATGTTTGTCATATCATCAGACACCAGCCAAAATATCATTCCAGACATTAATATAAATCGCTCTATCAACCATCCATACAAATAAAAAATGCTGACCATCACACCTAAGGAATACAGAAACAAAATATGAGTAACCCTGCTGGCCAGGAGTACTGGGTACTATACCAACCATAGCCCAGAATACTTCAGTCATGCCGCAAAGATCAGATTGTATATGCAACATAATAACTACCCATTTCATACCACCACACACCATCCATTAACCCCCTACCAACTATATCATACGGGTAACATGCATCCAGCATACTTAACAATAATATCGATAACCTATTGGTACTGAATACCAAAACAGATATAATATCTTTCAACATAACATTAGCTTACCTAAGCCACGCATCTTTGAAAGGCATACAACCCAGCATACCTACATACTATGTAATCTGATTATATCACCAAACCACCACAGCAGGTAACCATACCAACCAAAACATACAGCCCCAAACCATATCATGCACTCTAACCCCAAGCATACCTCATTCATGCTGTTAACGATACGGGCCATATGACTCACCATACTTCAGACTTACTAATCAATCATAACAGTCAACTAGATTGACTGCCATTTCGACCCATTTAACTTCACCAGTTACACATATAAACAAGCCATACCAGCAGCCGAACCAATCAAAATATTCCAATCATATGCTCCAACAATGCTATAAGATCAGTACTAATAATTTAAGCATCTATGACATCCATACAGTCATAATTCCCAGATGCCATCCAAGCATTCTAACCAACCATACCAGTTAAGCATTCTGCCTTCTCATACTAACTTATCAAACCATTCTGCCCTTTCACACTTATCACACAATCAAACTATTCTCCTCACACACCATCAAAGCTACACTTTTAGCATACTGTCAAAACAACCGAACATGTGATCAAGTCAGACCAATCAACGTAATCGCTTACCAAACATACAAGAAACTAAATGTACAACCAAGTCATACCAATAGGTTATACCATCAAGATGTGCCAGTCATAAAAACCTAACCATACAGGCAGCCTACACCAGCAGACAACACTATCATATTACTCCATCCATTTAAGTTATTCCAAGATACCATACCAACCAAAATCACACTAGTCAGTTATACTACCAAAACATATTACCAAAGCAAGCTACATATAACATCCATGCAGAGAGGCCATGCAGTACAAACATTCTAAAACACCTCTACCAATGATGTGCCTACACAGTCTCACTCAACAGTTAGTGGTATACAAGAGGACCAACAATATCGTTAGATAGGCATAACAGGTTTATCGAATCATTACGACCACGTCACCTCATCGCGGGGTGAACTGAGGAGAGCCACGTGGGCGAGCCGCCCACGCCCTGGATGAATCTCTTGTGCTCTGGCACCCTTCACAACTCTATATGAATACAGTAGGTAGTAGATTATCCCGACTAATAGGGACAAAAGGTAATTCGGATAGGTAATCGAAAATTCGGATCATGGAAATATGTTGAAAATTAAAATAAAAGGATTTAAAAAAAAAAAAAAATCACACAACCTGAAATTTACTAGACATAATTAGAACACTAACTTATCCAAAAGAGAAACTGTACATTAAATAAGAAATTAAATCATTTAACAATAATCACCCTCCTCCCAGACGTGTTGACTGTGAACAACACGTGAAAGGACACATCACAAGAGCACACACAAGTGCTTGTCTCTCCTCCGTGGGTAAGGGAAACACTGTGACAAAAGAGACTTTCGTGTTGTTACAATTCTCTTTATTTTTTAAACGAGTCCGGATAACCAATCGTCCATATAACCGACGTTCGGATAATCGACTTTATATTATATTCTAAAACCTGGAATCGTAAGTCGAACCTCCCTTCTCCCCGCTCCTGAGACCACGGCATCCCGTCAATGTGCATAATTTCTTGATCTCTGGTGGGGAACATAAATATAGTGTTATAATTGGCTTCTTGTCTGCATCAATTGTGATATTGAATTTTACATGGTTCATTATTGTTTGAGTATAGAAAATAGTTTAATTGAGTAAATACGTATACATATCACACATGTACAGGTGAACAATAACTTATCTGGCTCACAAGACCTGCAAGGGGTCGTAGCTGCGAAAAAAAAGCCAAAATGGAGCAAACAAAATCACTTGACACAAAATAAAAAATAAAAAAGCCTGTGAGTCGACAGAGGGATGCTGTGAACAAGGAGGGTTACACAAAGACAAAGTTCATGTTACTAACGTTAAACGATATGGCACACAAAAATCATCAGAACAAAAGTAGATCACCCTCCTTGACCGTGATGCGGTACATGTGCAACACATAAGGCCAGCTGGATCCGACCAACTGGGCCACATTTTGACTGGAACAATCCAGTTAAAAAAAAACACTGAAAATAATCCCACATAATGCACTGGCCCGCTACATCCGTTAACACATGTTAATTCCTATTTAACACATTATACAATAGGCAATCTGTTCAAATACGTGGTGCCTTAGGTGCTGATTCTATCGTTTGCCCCTAGGCTTTAAACTATGTATGCTTTTAAAAAAACACATTCTCTGCCATAATGACTTAGTTTTCTCTACGTGAGAAAGAGACATTGCACTGACTTGCACATTTCGTTACTGAATGGGTCATAGGACCTGTTCATGCATGAACGTTTTTGTCGAGCATACATGAATATAGGGCACTGGAATACTAGCACTAGATATAATATTACTCTGATATATGAGTCTCCACAATTTGAATCAATGATACTATATCAAAATACACTAATATCTCAAATTCATTTTACTATAAACAGTTACAGAACTGTGATAGATCCTCTGAGTATAACAGCAAACACCAAAGTACAAGAATGGTGTCTGGTTGGCGAATACTGTCTCACCCGTATAAGGATGTAGTAGCCCTTTCCACCCCTACTGAAAAAAAAACACTATGAAAATGGTATAAAAACAGTTTTGTGTTCTGTTTTTAATTGTTTAACTGTTCATACTGATATAATAATGTTCTTTTATGGTTGCCCATACTGTTAGATATGACTTGGTGTCTGTCTGAATAGTATCCATAATGATTTCAGACTGTTCTCAAACTGTAAGTTCTGTTCCATATTTTTCAAACTTTCAGAACATACTGCTGAGCCATTATCAACTTCACAAAACAAATATTTATTTAAAAAATGTAACAACCTACTGACCATAGTGTTTTTATACTGTGCTGAAAGTATTATTACACAATAAAATCATTTGCTTTCCTGGACAGTTCTACAAACATACTGTTACATAATACTTTTATACTGTTTAGCAATTCAATTATTTGGTATAAACAGCATCAGTACAGCAGATGCTCATGGAGATGGTATACTTTATTAGAGTATTTAGTAATTAAAAAATAGGTTTCTTGTGTAAGGAAGGTTACATCTAGTGTACTTGTATATCAGGTCCTAATGATGATGAGTTCTGGTTATCTTCAATTTACAACAGTGTTGACTACCGGAACCTTCCAAATTCTTAGCCTATTTAAATTTGAAAAGTTATAGCTTATGGAATCTCCTCTTGTGAATGTAGTGGATCAAGATTTGCATAAAATACATTTTTATGGACTGAATAGTCAGCCCAGAACCTAAATTTTGTTTAAAATTGTTGATGTAAAACCAGCACTTCTCTGTGTGATCTAAATAATAGTGGAATATCATTTCTTAGTTAAAAATTTGTAGGCCATTATCAAAAGTTCTTTTTTTTTTTTTTTTTTCGGTTCTGTATATTATTTTTCAAAGTTACTTCTATGCTGTAGATTCAACTTTTACAAATTGTTGGGAAATGGCCTTCCTATTCCACACATTTGTTAAATTTTTGTCTATTTTTTCTGTGTTCGGTAGATAAAAGTGAATTTCCATAGAAGGTGGTAGGCATAATTTGCAGTCCACAATGCCTACTGGAAACTATTTTCCATGACCATCATAGGTCTACCACTAGCCATGCACTCTCTAAAATCTTGAACTTTAAAGATGATCCAAATTTCACATTCACATTTATAATAAGATTTTTTTATGTGTTTTAATTGTGATTAATTACATGGTTAGAAAATCCTACTAGCAATTTCGAGACATTAATGGAAAATTACATGCAAATTATGCATCAGATAAGAAACCTGTTGGTGCAATGTTTCCACAGTATTTGTTGATTTTTTTTTTTTTTTACTATGAAGACTAAAGAAAATATTTCGGTGAAAATCCACATTTCAAGTATTAACAATTAGATTTAAGGTTACAATATTTTACCATGGCATTTTGGACTTTGTGAATGGCTGATGAGAGTTCCCAGCCTCCTGACGCCAGTGTCACGTGACTGCGATGTGTGGGGCACAAAGTATGCTCTCACTGAACGCTGCCATACAACCGCTACATAATTGGTAACTTCTTACCTGATTTGGATTGAGAAATAGTATAACATAGAGCCTTTAAACGTAGAAATATTTCATTGTATTGTAATTTTGTCCATGTATACATTGTCAAAACTATTTACGCTGTGGAACAAACATTTGCCTGACCAATCACGACATGTGAAAGTTTCATTTTGTCTTATATGCAGGTATGTTATACAGCTCAGGATTTGCATTATAGAACAGTGCCAAATTGCGGTGGATTTTGCAGTGAATAAATAAATGGTGTTCCTAAGGAGTCGTATTACTTTCTCAAATAAAATAAACTTTTACACAAAAATAGTTTTAACTGTTACACAAAAAATACCTGTACAGATGTAATATACATGTACACAACATGTGGATATTTACTTAATGTATTTAAGAAAACAAAACATATTGTCTAACACCACGACTGTGGTGAATCAGTACATGAACTGGGGCCACGGTGGTGTAGTGGTCAGACTACTTGCCTTCCTCTAAGGTGAACCGTGCTCGATTCCCGGCGGGGTCACTCCAGAAATTTTGCACATGGGAACTGTGCTGGCCAGCGGGTTTTCTCTGGGATTTCCCATTTCCCCTGCCCTTGCATTATGGCACTGCTCCATTCTCATCGCTTCTCAAGACCACAATGTTAAGAGCTGCCCAAATCTCTCTACTCCAGTTCATGAAATATTGTCTGAGGAAGACCAAATATATAGCCTATGTTATAAACTCTCTGTTGAGTGTCTTGGGTTTAAGAATAAATAACTTTTTTTTTTGTGTAGCATCGGTAATTTTTATATGGGTTTCTAAAAATTTTAAATTTCCATTATTATTCAGGGTTGACAAATAAAAACACAAAAAAATATATATCAATTTATTTTTGCCCTAAGTTTCCTGTATTAATTTTAGTATTTTCATTTCTGAAAACCATTTTGTTACAATGTAGAACTTGCCAGTTGTGGTGTGAATCAACGTAACTCAAGGTCAGTGCTGAGAGTACACAGTGCCTTGAGGCATTGCTGTAAACAGCAACGCGCCACATGTTAAAAAGCAGCATCAGCAACTGTGACTGGATGCGTCTCACAGTTGGCAAGTGTGAGATCCTAGACTTTCATCATGCAGTTGGAAACATACTGACCATCTGAGTTGCCCCAGGTACGGTAGGTACAACAGTCAGTTGTGGTTCATGAAATACTGACATGTAACAGGACGTCGACTGCCAAGTGAGGACATGCTGGAGAGCCATTCACATTAACAATCAATGTATTTGACTTGCGTAACAATCAACTTGCATCCTATGGTGTATAGTATTTCCTCGGAGATGTGTGCAAGTAGGTCACCATACATCACAAACAACATGAGTAAACATGGGGTCAAATATGTACCGTTTATACAACCAGCCCTGTAAATAAAAATAGTCTTAGTGTAAAGGCTGTTCACGAATAAATTGTGCACTTTTGAAACTAACCTAAAAAAAAGTCACTTCCCCTGCCTGCATATATTATAACAGACACATTGAGTGGCATGCCCCCAGTAAAGATGGTAACGATAGATGGGCAGTAAAAAGTGTTAAGGTAACTATTTGTGATAACTTAAATTATTTATTTCGCCTTCTGTTTTTTAATGCATCGAAGTGTAAAAACGAGCAGATTTGTTAAATATTAACTTTTCTACCAATTTCACAGTTTCAACTTGACCGACGCATAAATAAAGTGATGAGGCACGTGGCAATGTTAATTTTACATAACGCGGAAGAATATATAACGTACACACAAGTAGATCTTAAGCAGGGCTCTCAAAAGTGCTCATTTTATCGTGAACAACCTATAATTGCCTTACTATCAAAATATAGACCAATGTAACGTGTTAAAAACTAAATTCATTCTTTACATTACTATTTTTTCCACAAAAAAGTAGTCACTAGGGCAATTTGGCGTATGTTTTTTCTTGCCTCTTTCGGATTGTTGCATTTAAAGAAAAAAAAACATTAATTCAGTCAAAAATCTGACATTGTTTTCAAATTTTTTTTTGTTTCAAATTGCAGTAGCCTATGCGTTGCTGCTCCATTTTCTTGTTAAATACATTATAGTTTTTACTTCTATATCATATCATCTGGTCTTTTAAATGTGAGGCGATGTGCAAGCATGAAATTAGGCCTATATTTGCATTCTAAAAGTTAACTGCAAGTTACCAGTTATGTAAATTTCGTGTCACAGAAATTTAACTTATAATCATTTCTATTTTGGCGTATTTCTACAGTACGTAAGTTGGAACATTTGTTTCTCCGCTACTCTAGAGCTGTGATCTAATTCACTCTCACACGCACACTGTCACTTACCCTTGATCCCTCCAGCACCCACAGTTCTACCGCATTCCCTTGATCCCTCCTGCACCCACACTTTTACCGCATACCCTTGATCCCTCCAGCACCCACAATTCTACCGCATACCCTTGATCCCTCCAGCACCCACAGATCTACCGCATACTCTTGATCCCTCCAGCACCCACAGTTCTACCGCATACCCCTGATCCCTCCAGCACCCACAGTTCTACCGCATACCCTTGATCCCTCCAGCACCCACAGTTCTACCGCATTCCCTTGATCCCTCCTGCACCCACAGTTTTACCGCATACCCTTGATCCCTCCAGCACCCACAGTTCTACCGCATACCCTTGATACCTACATGCGTAGGGCATGTGTAGAGGACATCGCTCTTGCCCCTAGTCGAATGGGATATTCAAGGTGGATTTATACTCTTACCGCAAATTCAGGCGGTGACAATCCAACGTCACAGCTGTGATGCATTTTTCATGGAGACACAGCAAGGCAAGGGTCCTTGTCTCGTAAATTAGAACTCACATTAAGTTAGTTTAAACAAACATGTTACTTTGAGAATGAACACAGAAATAAGGGCAACATTTTTTTTTTAACAGTACTCATGCTTTTTTGTGACCTACAGCTTTGAAGGTATGAGAATTTGAAAATATAATGTATTTGCTTCAGTGTACTGTAAACAGACTTTTTTTTTTTACAAATTGGACTGTTTGATGTAAATGGCAATATATGGTAGTTTTGGCATTTTTTTATAAGGATTCCATTCTATTTTTAAAAGTTTTACTTTATAATTTCCCAGTTCTTTGCAACTATCATCACTGTGTAGAATTTTTTGTTACAAATTAAGCTTAGTTCAAAATTAAAATGTTGGGGCATGACTGAGCAATTTCTGTACTTATCAAATATGTAATTTTCAAATTTTAATCTAATTTTAGTTACACTAATAATTGCGTAACAAATTTTGACCTGATTCCAAGTACATTCTTTGGACACAAATCAAATATTAATTATAGTTGCTATGAAAATTTTTCATATGGAAAGTAAGACGCTAGGTAATTTAATGGGCTATAGGTTATCTCTAAAAGGTACCGCTTATTTACATTAAATCGGAATATAACAACACAACTCCTTGCATTATGGAAATTTATTCTTGTCTCAATGTCACATAAGAAGAACACATCACAGTTTAAAAAATAAAAAACACGAAATTCTACTAATTACAACTCGTTTAACACTTGCCAGCCTATGCATGTATTCATTCGGGATAAACACGATTATTTACGTTAAATCGGAATATTATAACACGAAAATCATTGCATTACACAAATTTAATCTTCTTTTAATTGTCACACAAACATTATTACAGTTAAAGAAATATAAAACGCGAAATTGCTTTAATTACAACACGTTTGGTACTTGCTAGCCTATGTATGTTTACATTCGGGATAAACACGATTATTTACGTTAAATCGGAATATTATAACACAAAAATTATTGCACTAAATTTAATCTTCTTTTAATTGTCACGCAAAAATTATTACAATATAAAAAATATACAACGCGAAATTTAGTTAATTTTATCACGTATGACACTTGCTATGCATGTATTCTTATAGGAGAAACCCGAGTTGTTTTGGGTCACGCTTCTACTATTACTATTTCTACTCGAGTTTCACTAAGCGTAGGCAAAACGACGGCAAGTGTCCAGACCTATCTTTATGGCCGTGCTAGATACCAAGATGACAATGTACTGGCCACAAAATATGGCGTCATACTGGCTACCAACATGGCGGAATCTAAGATGGAGTTTGCATTACCGGATTGACAGAGCGATAAGTCTGAAATCCAAGATGGTGGCAGGCTCCCCTGGCGTCACAGCCTGCAGCCAGTGCCTTCGAACTTACTTTTCCTATCTACTATGCTGGTAGCTCAGGCGGTATAGGAGTTTTGAAGTATTTGACATAAATTATTCCAAAAAGGACATGAAAAGAAAGTTTTGGTTACGATCATATGACTAGATCAATATGAATAAAAAAAACCAGGTGGAGATTTTCATAGAAAATAATAAAATACCACAAACATACCAAACTGTTGATATTAAAATCAAAAACATATTTCAAAAATCACAAAAATAAATTATTCCCATCGCCATTTGTTATATGTAAAATTTGTTACCGGGAAATACGTGACTTTCTGCCAGCCGACAAATGTGGTACGCAAATTCGTCATTGTAGCTTCTCGCGTCACAAGTTCTGTCGTCTATGCCACTTAACTGCTTATCGTTCGTAGCAATGTGGAAGCAAAGGTGGTGGCGAGGCTAGAGCAGTTAGCTGGCGAAACTGCACTGCGACCCTCGAATCATTCACGGCCCTCGAGCTCGACTTAGTGGCCGGCACTACTTTAAATACATTCAAAATGTTCCGTGAACGTAACTGCAATAGCAAGAGAAAAGTTTAACATAGGTTGTTCACGGTAAACTGAGAACTTTTGAAAGCCTTGCTTACGACTACTTGTATGCACGTTGTGTATTCTTTTACTATATGTAAAATTATCACTGCTGAAGCCTGATCACTTTGTTCATGCACCGGTAAAGTGCAACTGTGAAATTATTAGAAAGTAAACATCTTACAAATATTTTAATTCCTACAGGTACATGCATTAAGAAACCAGAAAGCAAAATTAATAATTTCAGTATTCACAAATGTAACACTTGTAACTCAACGTTAAGATATGTAACTACTGTCCTTCATCCATTACTAACTTTACTGAGAGTATTGCACTAAGAGTGCCCGTTAAAATAGGTAGGCATATATGAAGGAGAATTTGGGGGGGGGGGGGGAGCAGTGATAATTTGAAAGGTTGATATTTAAAGTGCTTAGTTAACCATGAGTAACCTGCAAATAACAAACTGCAAGTCTGCACTTGCGTCCTGTAAGATTTCTTTATTCATATGTGATAATATTGCAGGCCTATATCAGAATAATTTTGTAAATTTACAGTAAAAAATCTCATATACGTGATACTTGGATTCTCGCCAGTATTGGTATAGGAACAGTGTAAGCGTAAGACGTAAAGGTAAGGTTTATTTCACTCAGGTTGGGAAGCTCAATGCTTTTAATTTTGCGACTAAAATTTTTCGCCATTAGGTAAGCGCTAATGTCGCATGTGCGCCAGATTTTTCCTACTTTCTATGTTAAAAAACTAAATAACTGCAATAATCATAATTCAAATATAAAATACCTACGTAACTAAGTGAAATCATTGTCTTTTATTATTCACGTAGCTTCAAATTTTAATTGTGTGACGTCTTTGGAACACTGCGCACCTAGTGGCGGAAATTTTACGTGTGCCGAACTCACCCATTAGAAAATTAGTTTTGTTCCTTACCTGAGTTGAATTAACCTTAGTAAAGGCACGATTTCTTCGGCCTTTTTGAATCAAACCTTTGAAAAATCTCCCCATGTATTACGTGTTTAGTCATTTCCTAAATACGCCCTCTGGCACAAGCGTTTTATACTTGTGTTCATAAAAGTATACATTTTTTTTCTGTTAAATTTAAACGATATTCATATTTTATCTATAAATTATAATGCTTCATTTATAAATAATCTGAATAAAAATCAGGGAGAAAACAGGTATGTTGGTAGCGCCTAGTGAGAAATAGTCCTTATACAAAATACTGTTACAACTGAGTGCCCACGAATGTGGCGCGTTGGTCCCTTGGCGTAATTCTCCAGGATTAGTTAAGCTTAGTTTGTACGAAGCGGAGGAATATCCTGGAAGTAGAACTTCAGCAGGGCTTCAGAAAAGGTCGTAGTAATCGTGAATGGACTATACCGTAAACGGTCGTCACAGTACACGCGGACCTCGTAACTCACTCAACAACTAAAGGGCTTCATCCCTCTTGTGGAATTTCGTCGTTTCCGAGTCATAATTTCAATTTCAGAATGTTTGATTATATAACATTTACAATGTACTTGTTTAATACGTTTGTATATAATTTGCACTGTGTTGTTCCCTGCTTGTAAAATGACAGAAACTTATTGATAAAATATAATTATGTTCTCAACTTTTTAAATAATTACTATGAATCCGAAATTATGACGTGGAAAAGAGAAATTTCTGCTGTAGGGGCGAGGCCGAGACATAAGGCTGGCGCATGAAGTGCGTTCAAGATGTTTGTTTAGAAAACAACTGATTAAAAAACTGTTGGATATTTTGCAGTGGCGTACAAACACGAAGAGAATTTAGGAAACGTTTCGTACCCAAATACAAGTTTCAAATTGTAATTTCAGCTCAAATAATGATTTTTCGGGCGTGAAAATGGCTACAACGTGTGTTTTAAGAATCGGTTTTAGTTGACTGGTTTTCTACACAGAAACTTCGGGGTTATCTTTAGACAAGTAACATACTTTTATCTTTATTAGCGTGACGTAAGAACACAGGTTCGCTGCTTAAGCCACGTTGAGGCGAGTCGCCGATGGACAGACGAGCTCATTGCACGTAGAGATGATGAGTCAAGTGGTGAGTGAGCAAGAGTCGGCCTTACAGCTACGCGTTTCTCAAAATAGCTGCAGCTAGACGGAATCCTTACAGACCATTGATCTCCGCCATCGTGGATTTATGTTACTTATGTGAACACGTCTTAAAATTTGCAGCCATAGTGTGAGACAATCCAGAAAATCCGATGATAACAAAATTGCGGGATACAGTTTGGCATTACAGCTCTGAATATAGCGTCTACATTCGAAATTCGATTACACCACTCGGTAGCCAAAGGATCAAAGAATACGTAACGTTGAGTGAGGACTGCGAAGCATCACACGGGACGGGGGAGGGGTGCCGCCATTTTGAATTCGTTTCGCCGCGTCTCATACCTTCCACGAGGTATAACTTTTGACTAGGAGAAGCTAAGACGCTCATTTAAGTTTCTATCGACAGCTCTCGTCAAGATCAATCGATGGAGTGTATAAAAACATTTGTGTGGCGTGGTTGTGGTGAAATTGTATGAGTTTAATGTAAAAAAATTAAGAAAACTTAACACAATGTCGGCCTATACTCGTCAAAAAGGCAATTCGAAATACAGAAATCGTATACGGTTGGAAAGAGCATCTCCAGTGATACCCATAAAACCCCATATGATCGAGTGAAGCAGGGCCGGGAACGTAAAAAAAAAACATCAAGGCGTCCGAACGCGTCAACGTAGACGTATTCACGCAAAATAAACGGCCGTGTCTTTAACACAGCCACACCCTATTTATTCTCAGAAATCATGCAGCAGAGGATTTGCTTTATATTTTGCAGGCCAACAAGTCATAGGGTATAACTTAGTTCACTTCCTGGAATGTGTATAACTTAGTTCACTTCCTGGAATGTGTATGGTAGCGTCTTTCCACCTGTTATTACTTCTGTAGTCGTTCACATAAAATAATCACTTTCTTCTTCTTCTCAGCTGTTAAGAAAGTAGTGAAGATAGCGCAGCTACAATACATTAAGAAGGTTTGAACAGCTATCATCCGTGCTTTGTTATGCATAAGGAGAGACCTACTAAATCCAAGATGAAACTGTACCGCCCTTCTTAGGAGTTTCGCTCACCTGGCGCTCGAATTGCGTTTCAGAGTGTTTGAAATACCCGTTTTTTGATTAAACTAATAAACGTGCCTCCAGTACGTCTACCAACGAAAATACATCATTCCCCAGACGAGGACGGAATTATACTTTAAAGTTACCACACATGCTATAAATATTAGTTTGGAACCCTCCTATATAGTTAAAAACAGATTTTTTTCAGACTGGCGTATCTTAAAACATACTAGCCAGACACTAGCCAAACTACGACAGGAGTCTGTATTGAACTTTGCTACAGACTTTTGATCATTAAAATGATAGGGTCGCATTTGAAAGTACTGTAGGTACACGCAGCACTACGAGAATACTGCACGCCAGTTGAGAGCACTGCGCGCAGCGGCGATGGCGCTGTAGTAGCGCGTGCCAGTGTGACCCTTATAGCTCCCGAGCTTCTCAGCCAAGAAAGGAGAAAAAACGAAGCAAGCAGGCAGCGGTACACAACAGGGACTCGAGACGAGTATTTGGCCCCATGCGAAACAGCTTCGTCGAGCGACCAGAAGGGAGGATTGGGGGGGGGGGGGGGAGCCCCGCAACAAACACTTCGGAGAGAACTCCCGGGAGCGATAAGGCGCCCGCGTTGCAGTCTCAGCGACGAACTCAGCGTCACACGAGACGCCCCACGTCTCCTGCATACCCCACCCCGGCGTGACATCACTAGTGCCATCGTGCTCCCACGACGGCGCCTCTGTCAAAGGCCCGCCCGAGCGCGCTCATTCCCGCCTTAAGGGTCCTGTGTACTGAAACGTTTTTAGTGAAATCGTTGTTTGTGCGTAAACGCGTGTCTCGGTAAACAAATGTTCTGGAAATACGGAGTTTTGCCAGAAAGGACATAAAAACTATTGTCTATGCCGCTTATTTTTACTTTTATCATATTAAGTGTTTAAAAAAATTGTGAAAGTAGTCAAATATAGAATTTTAAAGCTTCCCTATAAAGTTTCTTTAATCGGTAACAGAAAATTACGATTATACGCAAGCAGTTTGATGTGTGTAGGCCTACGTTCACCGCGTGCAATAAAACCCCACAGTTACAGATCTAGTTTACACAGTAAAGCGTTAGGACGGAAACACTGCACAATGCTTCCGTCCTAACGCTTTCCTGTGCAAATGAGACATATATGTAACAGCGGGGTTTTCTTGCAAGCGATGAAAGCACACGTGTTTAACTACGACTGTACGGTTTTACTTTTCTCTTGCCTTTTTAAGGAAACTTATGAAAAATGCGATTTTTTTTTCTATTTACACGATTCTTTCTCTTATAATACAGTTATTATAATAAAAACACGAAAATGGACGGGCTTAGATAATTTTTTTTTTATTTTTTCTGGCAAAAAGTCGTATACCCAGAGTACCTACTGATGAGATAAACGTAGACGCAAACTACTAATCAACAAAGAATATGCCCGGACTAGGACTAAGGGCGTTCCAAGTGCCGGAAATTAATTTTCTATGTTTTTAGGGTATTTTAAAAATCTGCGGTATTACATCAAATAGTAGTCTAATGAAAGCAAAAAAAAAAAACCCCATGAAAACAAGAAAACTTAATATAAAACATTAATTACAAAAGCTATAGGAATTTCTAATTTATATGCTTTCTTTACAAATTTCGAAATTCTGCATAATTAACATGTTTAGTTAAACTTTAAATTAATAGTTGTCATTAGAAATCTATAGAAATTTATTGTAAATTCGTTAAGTGGCTTGATCATAATTTTATTATAAGTTTTACCATAAACTTTAAATTCAAAATGGCCAGAAGTTAAACCCTAGTTATAGCAGGCTAACAAAATGTCAGACTTTACATACATTTCTTCGTGGTGTTGTCTTGTGCGAAGACTATTTGCAACAGTAAAGATCTAAGTAGTTGAAATTAACATCATATAAGTACGTTCACTGAAATATAATCAGTAAAGGTTCTAAATTAAAAAAAACGGATCAGTCTGGTTTTTCCATTACAGGCATATATATCGCAATGGCTAATGTCCAAAAAATCTCCACCTAGTTCTAAATCATATTAAAAGTTTTAAATTAATACATAGTACTAAAATTTATCAGACATCGGGCAGAAAATAAATAAATGTTCAGCGTCACTACCACTCAGAGTTTTAAAATTCACTAACTATTAAACTCTTCTCCAAGCAAACAAAATAGGAAACTACTAGAGATCCATCTATATATAAAAAAAAGTTTACAATTCATGCTTTTTCAGTACGCATATACAGTGATTCGGTAAATCGCGGACCGTTTTGTACATTGAAGATATTAACGGTAAATAAATTCCAGAAAAATACAGGAGGAGTTAAAAAAAAAAAATACAAAGAGCTACAAAATAGTAGAATATTCATGGCAGTGTTGAATTATTCTCGAATTAATTGTCGCAGTGCAGAGATCATTGTCTCTCTCCCTTTTTTTACTTCCCCGCATGGGCTATACGAACACATCATATAGTAAATACCAGCACTGAATTTTAAGAAACGTTATGAGATGTGAATTTTTAAGAGAAGAAGGAAGTGATAGTCCTGGAGTTGTAATGTTACAAAACGAAGAGAAGTACGTATTTTATGTGGGATTACGCGTCAAATTATAATTTATGGGAGACATATCGAGAATGAAGTTTCAAAATTATTACATGGCCACTTTACTCTTCAAAAATTTAATTAGAGAATAATTCGATAAACGTATCCATTCAGGACATGGGGACGACGAAGGAAGGTTTTAGTTTCATTTTGGGTACTTCCATTTTCTTATTCGGTTCTAAGACCTCTTGACATTGTACGCAAAAATACACAGGCTTGGTACGTGAGCCGTGAGCATGAGAACTGCTGAGTTGCAAGGTATTCTTGATCTCCATGGAATGAAGAGAATCGGAAACACAGTTTTTTACTGTGGGGAATCTTAATGTGTACTCGTGAAGGGAATTTGTTTCCCTTTGGATCTGAACAATACTAAAATAATTCCATTTACGTTTTATAACTTGATGGTGAGAACGGTGTCGCATTATTCGCACCCATTTCACGTTTTTTACCACACGTTTCACAGGCGTTAAAAGTAATTAAATTTTAATTTTCGCAAAAGCGAGTCTTTGGCAAATTATCTCTGTTTAAAAAAGCTAAACTGTTATTAGTGTACAACACAAATTATTTTTCTACAATAAACCGCGCACGCTTGCCTCTGGGGTCAGTTTATACCGACTACGACAGTAAATACGTTCATGGAGTGACTGGCACCTTGAGTGTAGGCAGCCCCGCAATACAACGTCCATGAACTTATTGACTGTCCTACGTACAGTATATATATAGTCTGCCACTGTTGATATAACGTGCTGCTATCAGGACCGAGCTTGCGGGGGTGGGGGAACAGGAACCTCCTCCCCCCACAAGAATCACTGAAGGGGCCAAAATAGTATACAAAAGGGGGGGGGGGGGCATAATAGAGAGAAAATAGAAGGAAAACTAAATATAGGATAAAAGGCATTTGCAAGTGTTTCCTCTATCTTTTACATTTAAAACGTTCGTCGTTGATGGAGATATATATATATATATATATATATATATATATATATATATATATATATAGACACACTCGCATATAATGAAATCTTTACATGAATTTAGAACCAGATACCTTTTGTGTTTGCTCAAATTCGCATTCTTAGAAACGGCCTGTCAATAATCAGTAAGGTTTTTAATCACATTTAGTTGAAACCTATATCGCAGTGAACAAAATGACTTGGATGGTCTTCTGAATCAGCTTTAAAAATTTAGTTCACTGCATTACTAGCAATCTGGGGAAATATACCCCTTTAAATAACAGTACAAAGAACTTGCAGAAGGTAGATACTGACACGATGCCGGCAGCTGATATCCAGGCAAAATAAACTTAACTTTGTGGTGAAGGATGTTGTGTGTTCCTACAATGTATAACATTGTCTATAATTTTTAGGGGTTATTAGAGAGGAGGGCTAAATTATATATTATCAACTTCCAAAATGTTTATACTGTGCAGGGTTCTGGTTGCATGCCAGTCCCAGGCTCCTGTAGACACTTTCGTTATTCTAGCAGGAACGTGCACGTGCTGCTGGGTTATTTCTGGGCTGCAACTGTTCCTGTCGTGTAAGTTCCGCCATTTACTGCATACAGTTTCTCTTGGCACTTGGCCTCGTCTCTCCTCAGGAAGTGTTCGGCTGTTACAGCGCCTTCTTAATATGCGCGTGGTATTTAACAGTTACAACACATACTGGCACAACCTATCTTTAATGCAGTACGTTTGAAAATCGGAAAACCTCAAGTTAGTTTTATAAAATAAACCTCTACTACACCGTTTTAAATAGCCCAAGAAATTTCATTCCAACTATACTACTAGCTCCCCACCCAGAGGGAACCGGGTTCGATTCCCGGCGGGGTCTCTGCCGGCTTTTCGCATGTGGGAATCGTGATGGACGATGTCGCTAGTTGGCGGGGTTTCTCGGGGTTCTCCAGTTTCCCCCACCTATGCATTCAGGCGCTGCTCCATACATCGTTCCACCTTCATCGTCTCTAAAGACCTCGATGTTAAGGGCCGCCTAAACTTCTCCACTACACATTTGCTGTATTTCTTACAGCATAATACCGTAGCAAGTTTCTTTTTTACTCTGTTTATACACCTTGTGATATTTGTCAGCGGTTTGCATAAATGAGCGAAGTGTGGCCTTAAAGTCAGTTCTGACAAGGGGAAATTTGAGAGTTATTTAGAAATAAATGAGAGGCGCCGTGGAAACCTCAACTATGTTTTATCATGATGTTTTCATGTTACTTGAAAATGCAGATAATTTAACTGCAGATACTGTCGGGTATCGGAAATCAATTCTAGAGGTGTGAAATTGTTACCGCGATCGAAAGCTGACGCCCAGAAGTGTTGTTCGTGACGAGAGCAGTAATATAAACAGTGGTGGGACTATTGTGCTGATTCATCTGGCTCATCAAGAAGCCCGCTGTTTGGCGGAAGGAGAAACGAGACAGTGTGGCCCAAGTGGTGACGTCACAGCCACCATGACAGCGCGCGCGTCTAATCCGCCACACTTAGCGCCAGCAGCTCACAGGCGACCAGACACAGCTTCCGAAATGTACAGCAGTGCACGTGTGTCGTACACAGCCTCTGCCGTTGTCACAAGTAGGGAGAGCGTGGGCTTCCGAGACCACTGGGGAGCAAGAGTGGCACAAGCGACATTCATAACATTCGTGAGGGTGTTCCCCCACCCCTCCCCCTGTCTGACGGTTCACCCCTAAAAAAAACCCTTCCCTCCTCTCCCCTTGAGGTGTGTTGTAATTGACTGACTGGTTCCCCCTCCACCCTGTGATTGGCTGCTGGCTGAGGCTGGATACCCGAATAGCAATACTGGCACCGGGGACATTTGTAAGAGCACCAGAGATTTGAGAACCTGTTTTGGCGGTTGTCGTGGGGTGAACTGCTGCCAAACTGGAAGCTTGCTGAGCGAGTGGTGTATGGTGTGGGCTAGTGGTTGGTTTGAACCCCGTGAAGGGTAATTACAATAAATGAGAGTAAGTAGAGTCCTCCACAAACCTGTATTCATCTTTCGAAGGGTAACACTCTCCGCGATCCGAAAATGACACAGCTGTCCACTTTGTATAGGGGAAGGTTACATGCTCATATTTGCATTTACAGCATTACAAACTGCCTTCCACGTATAAGTAATTAAATTATATTGTTATAATAACTTTTTGTCAAAACTAATTCCTTTCTATTTAATACATATTTTCATTTCAATTCCTTACATTTACTAAAATCACGCTTCGAAACCCAACATGACATTAGCATCTTATAAAAGTAAAATATTTCGCTGCTATTCTAATGCTTTACCACATATACCAAACAGAAAAGAATTTCAGAATTTCCCATCTAGGTTAACTACAATTTAAAACCTTGATTCACCTCGCATTAACACTAAGTTTTGTAATGCTTTTAGTTGGCGCTTCAATCTCCAACAAAGCTAAGAAAAAAAAATATATATATAATGACTGAGTTATTTCCTGGTGATGTAAATACATCTATATCGATTAACTAATTGACATATCGAGAACAAAGGCAACAGAGTCGTATAGGGTGGTACTACTTGAAACATATATGTAGACACAATCTAAAAATCACTATTGTTTAAATTCCTAATAATTTTAAACATTAAATAAGAAGGATATATATATATACATGTTTAAGTAATACCCTTTTTGCCGTATTAATTTAATATAATGTATTAACGTAAACGGCGACATTTTGTAGATTAGTTTAAAAACAAGAGAAACAGCTCACGATTCACTGCCGGACTTCCTTCCCGAGGAACATGAGACATAATATTTGCTTCCGCAAGAAATGTGTATAGCAGAGAGCTCAACATGGCAGTGAGAAAGCACCAGCCCCACGATGGAGGGGTGTGGGGATATGTGAGCGAGACTAGTTCTAGAATTTATCAACAGAACACTGCGAGACCTCATTCTTTGTCTAATACCCACACGAGCAGATCACATCATGCGTAGCGAGGGGCTCTAACGTTCGTTTTAGTAAGAATTTACATTATGTAAGGACGTCGCACGCATACAGAGAATGCACCCCATCCTCCCTGCCCATAGTTTTTGTACATGTTAACGCAATCTTACAAATTGAAATTTTGGAAAATTAAAAAAATTATAATTTGTCTAAGTTTAACGTTTTCTCATTTTTTACGCAATAAAATTAAATTATAATAAAAAAAACCTTTCTCGAAATCAGGTATTCACCTCACGCATTACATAGTTTTCCTTCTATACTTGACTTACGAAAACCAATCGCAGAAATTGTTAGCTTATAAAGTAAATATTCGTCGCTACCATATAATAATCTTCCCGTTAAGACAACACTTTCCAGAAATATAAATATTTGTGTGTTGGATGTCTCAAATATTCAACATCTCGCGAACATACAATATTATTCCGTATATTTGTTTT
Source organism: Dryococelus australis (assembly GCA_029891345.1). Classification (NCBI taxonomy): domain Eukaryota; kingdom Metazoa; phylum Arthropoda; class Insecta; order Phasmatodea; family Phasmatidae; genus Dryococelus; species Dryococelus australis. Next base: position 244,555,414 of record CM056996.1, on the reverse strand, counting down.
CTATTACTAAATAATGCAGATCCAGTGCTAACATCACCTCAAGTCATTCTCAAATCATTATTCCCTCTTAAGATCTTATAGTGTAAAACTGCAGATCCAGTGCTAACATCACCTCAAGTCATTCTCAAATCATTATTCCCTCTTAAGATCTTATAGTGTAAAACTGCAGATCCAGTGCTAACATCACCTCAAGTCATTCTCAAATCATTGTTCCCTCTTAAGATCTTATAGTGTAAAACTGCAGATCCAGTGCTAACATCACCTCAAGTCATTCTCAAATCATTGTTCCCTCTTAAGATCTTATAGTGTAAAACCTTACTATGAAGAATAAAAACCGGCATCCTAAGCTTATTTAATATAACCTTAAAATATTATATAAGATTTCAGAAATAATCGCAATTATATACTTCAACACCACTATCAAATAAACACTATCATTTCAAGCATCGACGTAGATGGCGAATAAGCTTACTGAGAAATTTCTATATATAGAGATACCCTTCTCACATTAACATCATTTCTTGTTCCGAACTCATTGTTTACAGCATACTTTCTTACGAAGAACGTATACCCAACTTCTATCATAAGAGACTAAGGTGGTGTATATACTATCCTCAAATGTTAATGTCTCGCTTAGGAGCTATCTAAATTTCGATATTATCGCTCATTACATGTAAATACCCAAACAAACTCATTGAATTAAATACCTAATCACACCATCCTTTATTATTTCTTGTGAACTTAATAACATACGAGGGAAGAGATTTTCATATTTTAAAACCATTCCTGTATAATTTAAAAAGCCATAAGAGTTATAATGCAAGCTTATCAAATATTTACGCAGAACTCTTTAAATAAAAATTTTCTCGTAACCCAATTTACATACAAGAAATAAACAATGTTTTACTCGACTAACATGTAAAGCCAAATACTATATTTAAATCCATAAATGGAAGGAAATTAGTTCGATTCCCATTCAAATCATTCAGATTTATTTCTTTTTTTCCTTTGCTTTCCCGAGATCGCTCCAAACGAATGTCGGATTGTTTACACACCATAGCAAGTTTCCTTATCGTCGCAATTATAGTTAACCAAATCCCATATCGCAGTGGGTTAGGATAGAATATTCATCACACACCATATACCTATTTGCTTAGTCAAACATTATCAAATTGTAAACTGATCACCCTCGTCGCATTAATTTTCCACTGAATTTTGTAAAAGCAGAATCGCAATCATCTCACATATACCTCGAGTCCATGCGAAATATTTAAGTAAAAAACGTAATTAAGATAATATCACCCTAACTTTTTCGCTCCAACATTTCCCCACTATAACATCACACAGGAATAATAACGTATGGAAATCCGCAGCAGTAGCGATCAAACTACAGGGTCTTTGCAAAAAACAAGCAATGTTACTCATTCCATCATACAGTTTCTCGAATGTTTATCACGTGTGTTAACACAATCATCTAAAACAATACCAATGTGAGTGGAAGAGAATATTCTCTTTCAATATATACAAACAGTCTTGTATCGCAGGAAATTTTTGTGTCGGTGGTAAGATAAAACAAATTCATAGTCCTAGATGTCAAAGGATTCCCATCCCAAATTATTGCAAGTCATTATAATTTAATATATATGATGTATGCAACATATTTGTTAAAGTGATAACTAAAGGAAATAGATGGAATTTCTACCTTCCTTTAAATATTCCATTTCTTTGCCCAATCGTAAACACACACATTTTGCCTCTCCTGTAGACGCATCCAGAGTATTCTATTTAGTAGAGACCATTCGCTATAACTAACCCAATTCATCTTTCCTACAGATAAATATCTCGCTACCCAGAACCTATACACACCCATGGTAATTATTTAGTAGAGTACATTTACTATAAAAAAAATAGTAATGCTAGAACCATCTCACCTCCTACACACCATTCACTTATAAATTTTCATTTTAAAACCCACTATATATTCTACTTATTTGGTGTATACATTTGTTTGGCACGCTACACTTCACACAAAAAAATCTTTACGTTTATTATATTAACTTAAAAATTATATTTACTATTCACCATGGAAACATAAAATCTTATTTCGAAATACAGGTAATTATAAATATTTCCGCTTACATAAGAATAACTATTTTGCTATAATTAAAAGCAAATACGGTTGTATGTATATGTGAAATATATTTACAAACAGACAACCACGACCTCAACACACCCACACACACAGGTAAACATGCATACATATACAATATTTCAGATAAAATATTTAAGAGAATACAGAAAATGTTCATGCATAGACACTACTAACAAACCATACAAGCAGACAATGTCACCAAAATATTCTTACTAAATATCGCATTCTAACGTATCATCTATATCAACTGACACTACATTTACATGTATTCTATTGTCTCTTTAAATCAACGTATCTAATGAAAAGCTCCATCCTGTATTATAGTGCTAGCTCGAGATCAAATCTAGAGACTATTGCATTATATCATGTTTAGTAAATGTTAATTTAAAAAAAAATTCCCCTTCAACTGTATACGGTTCACACTAAAAATATTTATTTATAAGAGCATATCATTATTTTTAGTTATCCACATATTATATTATCTATAAATTACCATGAAAATTAACACTAATATCAATGTTTATCATTCATCGGAAGCGAGTGCATAGAACCATTGCTATAAATTTTAGAACATACCTTGAAACTAATATTTCAAGTAGATTAACACAAATAAGGTTATGCACCCACATTATGAAAATTATAAAATTTTTTTTAAAATTATAGATTAATTTCTTTTTCTATATCCTGTTAAATCAATGTTTCATTGATAGAAACAGAATCCTCACACGTATCACCATATTTTTATCAATTAAATATATATACCAGTTTTCCCTACAACTCATTTATAATTAATAACACATCAACCAAATACATACCCGAACCTCCAACCACCCATCGAAAAAATGTTTAAATTAAATCATATTATTTGAGATCATATCATACTCACTTCTAAAAGCATGCAAAAAAGATATTTCTACGCATTCTTCCAAAGAAAATATTCTATCTTGCAATGCCGCAAATACCTGAACAGGACTTAATAACACTCAATATCTACAATCCATTCCATTAGAGCATATCGGATATTCCAATCGCTTCCCTTCATGCTATCCAAGACAGTAAAATACCATATAATCATTGCTATGAAATATTCCAGCGAAATACTCTGATAAACCGTTTCTTCATCATCATCATCATCATCATAATCATCATCATCATCATCATGCAAAGATATAATTAATTTTCAATCAGATACGATCCCCTACACCCTAACTATCACATCGATTGCTAGTAAAGGTGGATAACATTTGAGATTTTACGGAAGTCATGCTATTATATATATATATATATATATATATATATATATATATATATATATTCAAAACATTCACAAATAAGTAGGAGGAAAAAACATGTTACTACTATTTTTACTTGCATTCCAAACACACCATATTAATTGAGGTTTTCCTTTCTTTATTTACAGGTGACTCTTTACTGGAAAAATAGTTTCATCAAAAATACTTATATTTACTATTAAATTACCATACACCAATCAACCCCGATCCTTTAATGAACCCCAAACCTTCGATCAATATTTCAATCTTTCCATCAATATTTCATAATCTTACCATCAATCTCTCAATCTTTCCATCAATATTTCAGTCTTTTCATCACTCTTTCAATCTTTCCATCTATCTCTCAATTTCCCATCAATCTTAAGCAATCCATGGATTTGTCATCTGCCTCTATCCATACATATAAGAAAAACGATTTACCTACTGCCTCCAAAATTTGTACATATCTACAGAATTAACCTTTCTGTATGCAATCATCCATGCATTTTTATACTCGTCTTTATTATCATTCTATATACAGATCTTAACGTTTATAAGCGAATGCTCATACAAACAATTTAAAGTTGTGAGTGATAAAAGGATACGACACAAAAAATATTTCATAACAATAATTTAATATTATATTGTAATTAAAATTTCAGAAGAAAACAGTTTATCACGTCATCTGATATAACCCCGATCCTTAAGTTCTCTAACGATGGAAACCATCTCTTTGATGTTCGAGTAATTCCCTCGTTTTTGAAGCTCAAGCAAATATCTGACTGTCTACAAGTTTGTTGGGATCTTCGGGAAATAGGTAGTCAGTATACACGACGCATTCCGCCTTCCTCCCATCACTTGTCGAAGGAAACTCGGTGAAATGTGTGGGATCATCAAGAGAATCATCATCGTTTTCATCACTGTCACTGTTGTCATAGTCTTCTTCAATGCTGTCTTCATGATCATCTTCACTTCCTTCTTCATCATAAATACCAAGCTTACTTTTCTTTGCAGCAGGAGTTGCATGCAATCAGTATTTAGAGTTGCCAAATGTTTATTTTGAAGTTTGCCAACTTCACGCGAATGTATTTCAAGTATATGTTCCGCACGAACCGACTGTACTGCACCCATTCTGTCTTTATCATTAACTGTCTGGTCATAATCGTTTGCGGAAACAGTACCCATCACTGCAGCAGAAGGTATTGCCTGCAATACTTGCTGGCTCCCAGTAGACGAACCCTTGCATATCTCGGTATGTTCCTTCATTGTATCACCTTGCACAAACTGCATGGAACCAATGTCGTAATGCTTCAACATGTGAAAAGGACTCTTTGTACAGGCTGTTCTCTCATGCCGATGAGCATTTTGACCATAGGTGAAAACTCGATCGCAGAATCGACACTGACAGCAACCAGGTAGCGAGGATTCTGTCGTGACTCCACGGTCGTCTAGGTCAAAGGCAGACCTTCGTTTTCGCAATTCATCTTTGTGGTATGACGAGAGAGCCCTTTCAAATCGACATTCACCTCGCTGTGTCAGAACATCAACTGTCAACCATATTCTACACACTCCAACACCCAACATTCTTCCGAAATATCTTACTTCTCCTAGAATGTGATGTGTCTGTAATACGTCAAAAACCTACTTACCTGTTGTAAGCTTATATACTGTTCCCACTACAGAACAATCAGTTTATGTTAACCATTTTAACTCTCTCAATACATTTCTGAAAATTATTTGCCACGTGTGGGATTCGAACCCACGAAGCGTTTGCGGGCCTATGTTCATATAACATTTTTTCATCCTCCAGATGTGAGGAACGTTCCCCCGAAGTATTGACATGCAATATTGTAACACTCTGTATATGCAGGATGAATATGAACTCTACCGATGACAAACTTCTGCAAGTGATTCCTCATCAGCAAAGAATATTTTGAAATCATATATACGACCTATAACCTAAGTCTATTCTGGAAGGGCGTAACCATCCCCTATAGAGTACCTTAAACAGGTGTTTACTGCTCGTAACACAGCTAGAATGAGTGACAAATCTCTACAGGAAAAATTTCCGCCACTAGGTGCGCAGTGGTACAAAGAGGTCACTATTTATTACAATTTTAAGCTACGTGATTAATAAAAAAAAAGAAAGATTTTACTTAGTTACGAAGTTATTTTTTATTTAATTTATAATTATTGCAATTTTTTTTTGTTTTTAAATGTACAAAATAGAAAAAAAATCGGGACACAGGTGATCTAGCGCTTACCTAGTAGCGAAAAATATTAGTTGCCAAACTAAAAGCATTGAGCTTCACAACCTGAATAGAATAAACCTTAGCAGAGTGGACATCGGTTGTCACGGTTATTTCTGTACCTGTGCCAAACTGATACTCATAAAGAACTGTATCTGATACTTTCTGTATCAGTACGTCGTTTCTTCGCCAATCTCTCGTGTATAGCCTAGTCCGTGCATGTTGTCAGGTATTACTGTGTTACTGAGTGCGTGTTTGTGCTGTGCGGTATCCGTTACAGTGAAATAAATTATGGTTAAGAACAAGGGCACAAGAAAAGACTTCATTTGTGCCAAAAAAAATTTTCTGAGAAGATAATGAACTTGCTGTATGGGAATTGTTTAAACGGAAACATGTTATTTATCCTCCTCGTTTTTTTTTTTATTACTAAAACACTCAACTATGCAGTCACCAAATCTAAACACAAAAGATGGATTTAACTTAAGTGCAAATTCTAAATATAATTAAAATCGTATCAGTGTTTCTTGTAACAGACGCAACACACTGGATAATGTTAAACTGATACTAACTGTATGTGATAATAAGGTTTATTCTACTCAGGTTGTGAAGCTCAATTATTTTAGTTTGGCTACTCAAATTTTTCGCAGCTAGGATGCATTGGTGTCGCATGTGAGCCGGATTTTTCCGTTTTGTAATGGGAAAGTTGCAGTTTTCATTCAATAAATATAACTGTATAAAATATTCCTAGTTTTATTGTCTTAGACTCTACGTAAAGAATTAACGCTGTTCTTTGCAATACAGCCGATATATAACGAAATTTATGTTCGTATATATATAAATATTCTGGCGTAAATTGGATTTAGAAAAACGTAGGCTGACATAATTACTTCAATTGAATATCACAACTGTTAAAAAAAAAATTATAGTTTAAGGGTTAAATATACTATTTTTAGGTCTTTCCTGCGCAGTTTTGTTAAAAGGAAGGATAAAAGTACAACGTCCCTTTCGGTGACCATTATATATTTTTTCGCACTAAAGAATTCATAACGTTTCCCATTGATTGAATTAAAATTGCTTATGAACGCTCAGCGCCAAACAGAGTTGTAATTTTGCTCTTTTGCTCTTGTACACGCCATTGGAAGGCGTGAATATAAGCTACAAAAAAATTAATGCTTAATATTTTGGCTGGAGTAAGTACATATATTACAATTCAAGCCAAAAACGAGTTTTTCACACACACAAATATATAATTTCTCCATTTGCCGCCAGCAAAAATAGTGACTTCTTTGAAACACGAGCACACGATACGGTGGAAAGTTCCCCTATGTCAAACTCGTTATTAGAAATCTCGTTTTGTTACCAACCTGAGCAGAATAAACATTAGTGATAGTTCGGCAGTGTACTCGTTGACAGTGACTGATACAAGTGGGTGGGTGTCAGAAACAAGGTAACTGTTGGGCAGGGCAGAGCAGGGCAGGAACAATGCGCCGCGGCCTATCTGCTGCTGTGAGTGGTTGCCGCGCGCCGTACGTAACATAGCAGGCGCTGGCCGCGAGGAATGTGACAGGACGCCACCCGCCCTTTTTACCGCCGCACGCACTTCCTCCCGCGCTGCTTATCTCGCCGGCGGGGGGGATTTACGAGCTATGTGCAGGCGAGGAGGCCCAAGTGTCGTGATGAGCGACCAAGGCGCCGCCTGCCTGCTGCCTCACTACAGCTACAAACAGTATCGCCGACAACAAATAAACGTGAGAGGCAGTCTGGTGGAAGGGCGGGAGGGGAGGCTGCCTTAGGAGTTCTTCAAACCACGATAATGCCACCAATAAGCTTTAACTGTTGATGCTACATATATACTGTATGTCAGTACTCACTGGAAAGTCTAGCCTTATAAAAATTTATGTTTCTGTACTAAGTGTGTGTACGATGTACAGGCTATTCACGGTAAAGTGAGCACTTTTGAAAACATATTTACTAATTTAGTATCCTACCGCTATTTGTAAAATTTACATTCGTATGGCCTTACGAATTTATTCATGCGTCATTCACGTGAAAACGTGAAACTTTTAGCAGTCTAAATGTTTTACTAATGCGCCTGTTCGTATTTTAATTAAGGCGTATCAAAACAACACAATGATTAACCATATATAAATATGATATTCCAAATACAATGTCGAGGCTTAGAACTATCGTGCTTACTTCGCTGCCAACTTAAATGGGAGCCTGCATATCAGTGTGGCAAAGTTATGGGCTGTGGCACTTTTTTTTTTTTTTTAAGGTTTATGTTTAAAATGCTTTCTTTACCGTGAACAATCTATGCTTGGTTTTAGAGTTTCATTTTGTCCACTGTAAGTTTACTATACACGGGAGGGACTCAAGCCCCCTTACCGCCCCTCCCCCTCACCACTCCTATTTTGGACCCACCATTGAGTCTGACGTGTGGCTTGACGCCATTGGATGAGGAGACAGGAGTGGTGAGTGCTGGCCAGAGTCCTGGTAACCGCTGGTCCATTCCAAGGACCCAGGTGCCAACCTTTCAACTTCACTTTCAGCGTGGTGTGTAGGTAGAGACCGGAGATTTTTTACGGTAACTACATTTAGGCGCGTCGGGCATATTAAGTCCAAGAATACCGTAACTTACTTACCTTCCTCAAGTAAAATATAACTAACAAATATAAATGAGAAATAGCGTAGTAGTTTTTATGCTTGCCACGTGCTTCATGGGTTGTGAGGTATATTGGAGAATATTAGCGCCTTAAAACTGTCCTGACCATCGTCACCGTCTGCTTTGTTTTGTAAATGCGCGGATCAAGACTCGGGTACAATCGGAAGTAAATCCCAGATCGCCATCCGCACAGCCACCGAAACTAGTATTTGCTTTGAATGTCTATATTCGCCTAACTGTACTCAGCCGGGGGAGGAATTTTATGCTGTTGAACTACTTTTCCAAGGTGCATAAATAAGATAACGTATCCATACTGATTTAAAAGTCTTCTTGGCTTCTATCTATACGAGAAAATGAGCTTCAAAATAACAAAGTGTACTTGCGATAAATAATGTGTAAAAGCCATGAGGCTTCTCCGCACAAAATTGTTTCGAATTTGTGTTGATGATCAGAAATCCTGGAATAAATATGGAGCTTGCATTCTGCCATTACTGAAGCAACTTATAATATCCTTTTGATCAGGCAGAAGTCAATGCGACACTCTATGTATGTGCGGCATTTTTTTGCATCGGCGAAGATTGATACATTTGAAAAAGGTAACCCTTCATGTGCCTATCGTAAAATGTAACTAGTCGAACAAATTCTCGGAGTTAATTTGAGAGATTTTGGTAGGCGCTTGACATCGAGGTCTTGAGCAATGACAAGAGCGAAATGAAGAGAAGATGGATCAGAGGGTGAAGTGCCCCGAGAAAGCCCGTCGGCCACAGACAACGTTCGCCAAGTTTCCCCATCCGCGATAATCCGGGTGATCCCGCCGGGAATCGAACCATGTTCACTTTGGTGCGAGGCGAGGAGCAATATGTGCCCCTGGTTGTAAGGTATAGTGTTTCCTGACCGAAGCGTGACAAACCACGCCACCTCTTATCCTAGTTCCATCCCGTGACAGGTCTCGTAGGTATCAAGTTCATCGATCAACTTATTTGCCCATTTTGTGGCAAGTTGAATAGCATTGCTTTTACTATAAAATAACTAGATCAGTGGCAAAAGCGTGAATTTTTATTACAGTCTTAGCAAACATCGCCTTTGACGCACTCATTTCGCCTATCGATACACTCATTTCGCCTATCGATACACTCATGCACGCCATCTTACCATTGTTGGACGCGGTGCTGTAAATCAAGTGACAACGTCCTTGGCAGTGCTGTATTTTCTCTGTTACAAAGTCTACAGTCCAGAAACGGCCGTCTCCCCGTACGGATCTTATCTCAGGAACCAGGTAAAAATTCAAGTAAACGTATATTCATCACTGGAAACTTCTTATCGACAGAAGTGGATCTGCAAAGAGAGCAGTGTGAGCTGCTGGAGAACCCACGCGTCCTACTTCCTCAACTCGGGCCTCCTTTTCTTTCCTCTCCCGTTCTGCCAGCTTGGCCAGAACCTTGAGGAAACACCGCTGAAGATCTGTCTCATCTCGTGTCGCCCGTTCGGTTACAACAATCCCACTCGTATCAAAGAAATCTATCACAACTCTTTTCACTTGATCATTCTTGTTTTTACATTTTCTGCAGCGTAAAAGTTTTTCAGCACATCTATGTTCTCTTACGACCATATTTGTTTGCAGTCCTGTTGAAGTGCAACTGTAAATTAAATAATTTAAACAATTTCTTACGCAAACAATTCAGCCAATTTTTAGAAACCTGTAAAATTTTGTTCAAAATGTAGCTTAGCATTTTAAGTGAGATGCTTACTTAGATTCAAATACAAGTAAACTAAGCAGATATACCTTAGTTTATAATGCGTACCGCAATAAGTGGATAGCGCACGGCGTCAGACCAAGACTGCATTCCTCCTTCTACTGACAGAGCTCGTGTTACTGATCAGCAGGAAACCATTTAGGAACGCCAACAGCCAGTCAGTCGACTTGGTAGCGGAACACTTGTTAGCAGTTTAAGCAATAGAAATAATGACGTCCGCTATGCCCCACGAATTGGTTGTCACATAGTTAGCAATGTATATGGTTCTCAATTATAAGATCAATTTGTGAAAATTAGAGAATGAACATTCAATTCAGATAAAAATAATCTCAGTTCGTATCCTCAGCACATAGTAATGTTGCAGGTTCTTCGTTAGAATCGCTGTTTACCGCCGCCATTTTCGGTTGCCTGTAACTGCCGAGACCGCCTTTCCTGCACAACAGTGGTCTCAGCAGGAAGTGTAACCTTCAACCCTGACACCAAAACACCTCTCTCATCAGCAGAGTCAGTAAATAATGGAACCAGCGGCGTGTATTGAACTGTTGCTGAGTGGCTGCATTACAATCAGTTTCTCCCGGCTCCACCCTGGTCACAGGTTCGTGCTGCGTGCGCCAAGTGTGTTCAGCACTGAGCAAGCACCAGCTTACCTTGCAACACGCCACTGTAAGGAACACTCGTCAGTGACGTGTCAGCTGGCCGGGTTCCATCCCCGGGGCGCGGAGCCACACCTGACTTCAACAAGCGGGAAACTTGTGTTGTGTGCTGTTAGCCAGCGGGTCTCACAAGCGAACTCCCGTTCTTGCGTTCTATCGCTGCTCCATCTCAATCTAGGCAACTGTTTCAAACACTCGCTCGATGATTTCATCAATCTCAGTAGGAGCCTGAGACCAACGCGCTGCTCCGTTTTAATATTAAGACCTGATCACGGCAACTCGATTCCTTACCGAGCCCTTCATTCGTTGCTCGCGGATTAAAGACGAGAAACTGCGGAACCATTATCCTACGGTTAGTCTGCTTTCGGAAGCTTCAAGATCACTCGCCGCGCCTTATAGAGCGACCGTTCTCGTTAGACGTATTTTGATATTCTGAGCTTATTAACATCCTCACTTGTATGCCGGGAAGCCCGTACAGGGACAACGACAATTATGAATTTAATTTTGCATGTGGAATCGGTTCTCAAACTCATTGTGGGTAGGTAGGTAGGTTGGTCTTGACGTCTCGTCAACAGCGATTTAATTGAGAGACGGAGTACGTTACTCTGAGAAGTAGGAACGGGGAAAGAATTGGCCATATCCTGTTTTAAGGAACCATCTCATCGTTAGCCTGGTATGATTTCGGAAAACATTGTAAAATTTAAATGGGGATGGCCGGACAGGGCATAAACACGGGTCCACCTGAATGCGAGTCTAGTTACTTGTCACTTCTCACACTCATCATTACATACTCGCTACTTGAACACGAACCCCGGAGTCCGGAGCTAGCGGTGTCACTTCACCAACGGAACCTCGGCTCTTTCTCTGAATGCTGTACTCCAGTAGGAGACGCGGTGGTGTAGTGGTCAGACTACTCGCCTCCCACCAAGATGAGCTAGGTTCGATTCTCGGCGGGGTCGTTCCTGGGATCTTCGCATGTAGGAATCGTGACGGACGATGCCGCTGGTCGACGGGTTTTTTCTCGGGGATTTCCAGTTTCCGCCGCCCTAGCATTCCGGGGCTGCTTCATACTCACCTCGCTTCATCCTCATCGGATTTCAAGACTCAATTGTTAAGAGCCACCCAAATATCTGCACTCCACTTGTCCTCCAGTAAAGATCATCCTCACGACACGCTCACTGGTACTGGCACGGCGTAGCGGCAGAAGCGGCAGAGACTTGTGCCTTTGCTGCGCGGAGTTGGCGACCGCACCTCCCGCCCAGGGGCAGGCCGGTCGCACCCATGTCCCGCGGATCAACTGGGCGGGTCGGTAGTTGCCGCCGACTGCTCCGCGGCTCTCCCGTCGCTTGCACTGCGCTAGGATATCTCCCATCTCCCTCCCATCTCGCGTTTCCAAACCTTTCGCCCCTAAATGGCACGTGATCGGCTGCGCGCGGCAGGGAGTCCCCACTTCAGCGCCTTCCATTCCTGGCGAACGAGATAATAACATCTCCCGCCTCGCCCCTACATCCTGAACAGTCACTCCACGCCCAATGCTCAGCGTGTGTTAAGGCGCGTTAGCTTGATGCAACGTTTCTCGACACGTTCGCAAAGGAAACAGCAGTCGCGTGAGATGTCTTCAGGGAAGTGCCACTCCGGAACACATCTGCAAATATTTTAAAGCCAAGATAGAAAAAATAGCATTCATGTAATGATGTAAAAGATAACTTATTAAATGCAGTACACGATAAAGTGAGCACTTTTGAAATCAACCATAGAAAAATCTCACTCCTCCTTCCTGAAGACATTTTAACAGGCGCACTGAGTTGACTTGCGCCTAGTCAAGTTTGTAACGATGGAGGGGAAAGTAATTCCATAGATTAACGTTTAATTGTGTTTGGTAACTATTTGTGATAACTTAAATTTTTTTTTTTTTTTGCTTTCTGTTTTTTTTTATGCATGGAAGTGTAAACATTAGCAGATTTCTAAAACATTTACGTCTCAAATAATTCCAAAGTTTCACTTGGCCGATGCATGAATAAAGTAATGATGCCCATGACAACGTTAATTTTACATAGGGCGGAAGAAGACACAATGTGCATGCAAGTAGATGTTAAGAGGGGCTTTCAAAATCGCTCGGTTACGGTGAACAGCCTGTAACGAACAAAACTGAAATTTGATTTATATGCGTAGACGACTACACCACCGAGTAGATAAATAGATACACGTGGACGAATGAGTCGCGGTTCGGGGCAGTCTCTGACTGCGAGAGGCCCTGGGAGCAGGCCTTGTGTCTGACTGGCTACTGCCTGCCGTGGAAGGTTCCCTGTTGGCTGCAGGGCTACCAGCTAATATGTGCGTTACCGGGTTCTGATTGGCGAACGACGATCCGACACGTTGGTGTTGCTGGCCTGGCGTGTGGGATTGAAATTCACGGAATGAGTGACTGATTCACCTCTGTATTCTTAGGAGGATGCCACTGCACGGAAATTTCCAGAATATTTTGCAGTAAAAAGATCAGTTACCACTCAAAATTCCACGATTACGAAGTGTAGAACCCAAGCTTGCACTCCGTCCGCTTCAGTGAATTGCATGTCCAGGTAATGGAGAAATTTGCTGCACGACCCGGCGCTAGCGTCGCTACCAACACTCCCTCGCTGCTGTGCCAAACAACACTGGTGACTGCACTTACACGCACAATCCTTTCGACAAAGAGTTTACCCTATGTTGTTCCACGTCCCGCATTGTTAAACCCGAGTTATCGATGGCACCAAATACAAAATGGATAGTTAGCCAAAAACCGAATGGATGATCCGGTAGCACTGCTGACTGTATAAAAATACCCAACCAGTATTAACCAGTAGTGCCTCACTTGTATAAATTGTTCCTTACGATAACAGTAAATTAAGTATGATAGATGTACCCGACGCAAACGAGAAACAGTTGAAAAAAAAAAAGTATTGATGCGTGAGCCACTGTTTGCACTTTGCTGCTGTGGCTATGTCTCAAATGATCACATCAGATGAAAGAAGTTGAACCGGACGTTTAAAGGCGGTCAAGTGTATGTGTGCGTGTGTATTATATGCATATATATATATATGCATATGTTTATGTATGTATACATAGTGTATAGGAAACACGTGTACAAACTCGGGCACGTGATTCGTGACCGGAAAAGAGGAAGATTGATATAGGATACCCATGGTTCATCTCAAATAATAAGGGCTGTAGCATCCCCTAAAGGCGGTGGGCGACAAGGACATTACGTGGGATACTAAGCAAATTACTTGCGTTATAGGAACAAAAATTGATACACGGAGTAAGTAAACCAAGATCTTGGATACACGGTAGGTATGATCCGTCGTACACACCCCCATTATGTCAATAATAGGGGTTGGCACCCTTTGATTGCATGCAACACGTAAACCATGAGGTTAAATTGATTGTGGATACCATAGGATGAATCAGGACGACGTAAGTAGCAAATAAAAACCCCTTGTTGCCACTCTCTAGGACCCACCGTTTCCGGTTAAAACACAGAAGAAGAGTACAGTGGTAGCAATAGCATTACCTTGTGAGTAGGAAACCCTTCCTGCACCCGGAGGAACTCAGCTGGGAGTCCCCTCCGAATGTGTGAAGAGAGTGCGGCGGCACGTAACAGCGAGGTCTTGAGAGTCGATGAGGGTTATTGAGGTGAGTATGGAGCTGCGCCGGAATGAAAGGGCGAGGCAAACGGCAGAACCCTGAGGCACACCGGGCTTAATTCCCGGCCGGGTCACCCCTGGATGTTCGTATGTGGGCAGCGGGGTTTCTCGGGGTTCTCCCGTTTGACTGTTTTGTTTTGGCCCCACGTTTGGGCTGGCCACTGTCAAACATGTGAGACGCCCCACGGCGTTGGTGCCGCTGTCAATGTTTTTACTTGTTTCTTAATCCATGTTTATGCCCCACGATTATGTTGCACTTTAACGTACGTGCTATGGCCCAGACTTTACAACACACTTGCATGTAAAATAAATACTTTTAATAAGAAGACACTAAAAAAAATACCCTTGTTATACGTTTCAAACTACAGCCAAAACTACCAAAAACAAATAACACTAAACATCTGGTGAAGCAACATTTACTGATGACCAAAATTATGTAGAGCAGATTTTAAAATATTCACTCAAGTTTAGAATTATGACAAAATATGCAGCATAAACGATCTGAACTTAAAAAAAAAATCAAAGAGTATGGCCGACTGGCTCCTTAGTAATTAATTTTACTTTATAATGTCTTCAAATAAAAGTTTTCTTTCACACTTGAATTAAATTGAAATGGCAAAATAAAATTTGGTTAGCTCAGTTTCTTATAGGTATAAAATTAGAGATTTGTAGGCAAATGATGGAGAAAAGTTTTAATAGCTTATTCGAGCTCACCAGATAAGAATTACAAATTTTTGATAGTAAACAAAATCAGGTCGGAGCTAGCAGAAATCCTCTCTTGGCAACATAAAATAAACATTATACCTCTGTAGAAACAACAGGTCTGTAGCTGGAATACGTCGAACCAGCTCGGAGTCTTGAGCTCTGGGTACCAAGACTTCTGTAGGCCGAAATACTCAATAGCAATTTGCCGAGTTTCAATTAAATATCTGTGGGCCTCTTCTTTTGTTCCACGAACACTGCTGTTGACATTAAAACCATTTTGGAACCCGAGACATCTAAGAAAAATCTCCTTCCAGCTACATGTAAAATATTCATTAAAACAATGAAGCTTAAAATTAACCTGCCTATGGCAGGAATTAACTCGGAGCTGCATTCAAAAAAGCATGATTTAAAAACTATGTACGGTCAGTGCTGCAAAATCCTTAACATTATAAGCATACCTCAATCAAAGTGATTGGAATGAGCTTGGGAAACTATAAATTCATTAATAAATTTATTCCATATTGGAGAAATTTGCAGGGACGTATGCACATACATCCGGAAAAGACAAATCCACTTTCTCAAATGTATGCCCTAGCTGATCTACCTCTTGCTCCAGTGTTTGGCATACCTTCGAACGACAAAACTGAAAAATTTATTTTTACTCTCACGCCATGGAATAATTACATTATACCCAGGGAACACTGAAGCACTACTTGAAGTATGGATCTAAACTCGATGCTGTTCATCGCGTGCTGTGCTTTGAGCAGGCAGGAGGTGGGCATGGCTCCGTACATCGTACTCAATATTCAGAAACGTACTCAGGCTGCGAACGCATCTGAGAAATCCTTTTCTTAAATTGATGAATAATTCAGTCTATGAAAAGACTTTGCAGAATGTCCACCGGGAAAGGGACATCAGAGTCGTATCACGGTATGGCACGATTTACAGGACGGCAAAACTGATTGGGCAACCTACATTCAAGGTGCAGCAAATCATCGATAAAAATCTAGTCCTGATCGAAATGGAAAAGGTATTTGTTACATTTAGCAAGCCTTAATACACTGGTGCTACCATTTTAGAATTTTTTAATTGTATCTGCAGGACTTCCACTATAATTAAATGAAACAGAAATTTCCTCAGCAATCTTTGCATCTCCTATATTGCAATATCGATAGTTTAATTTATGAAATTCACTGCCAAGATGTTTACAATATTATTTTCCCTGATTTGGCTTCATCTTTCAACACTTCTAATTATGCGCCAGATAACTCGCAAAAGTTCCCATTGGTGAGCAAAGGCATTAGAGGAGTTATGAAGGATGAATGCGGTGGTCGTATCATCACACACTTTGTAGGCCTATGACCGAAACTTTACTCGTACATTGTTTTGGATGAAAAGTGTGTGAGTATAGCAAAGGGAGTAAAGCCTAATGTGTTGCAGTATCTCCTGTAAAGGAATTATATGGATTACTTCACGCAAAATTCAAGGGTTATGGGGACCCAATTTCACTTCCGTTCACGTGGTCACGAGAGATTCACTGAACGAATAACGAAGGTACCATTGTAGAGTGATGACGATATCTGTATGTCAGACTGGATAACTGTATAACTGTATACAGATATCTGTATAACTGTATGTCAGACTGGATAACATGACATTACCATGGGGTCATTATAAGATTCCAAAATAAATTTATCCTCTACTTGCTAAACACAATGTCCGCCAGGCATAACCTTCGCCAGGCATAACTTCCGCCATTGACAATAACTGCTTCAACCACTACCACCTCTACCAGTCATTTCAACATCTGTCAACTGCTAGCAATGTCCAACAGTTTCTTCAACATCTGCTAAGCACCACTTCAATATCTCCTGCATGGGTATATTCACCATGTACCTACAATGTAAGTTATGGCAGCTTCGAAATGTTCCACTACGAGATCCATCAGATGCGAGACTGGTTTTTCCTGGTTCGTCATCATTCACCAGCAAGGGCGGTGAATCGTCTTGCAACTGCGAGGACTGCCCCTCCATTTTGGGGAAGGGTTAAAGAATATCTGTATATAGAAGGAAGATCGATATGTATATGAAAGTATATCGGAAGACTGAAGCAGTACTGCGTAAATAATATGTTTTGTGGTTGATGGTTAATAAAAGAGGTATTTAACTCTTATTGTGTGTTTCATTTCCTTTTTTCTTTGCATCAAGAGTGTTATAAGTTAAATTCTAGCTAACACAAATTGTTGGCGATAAATATGAACTAAATTAACAGTCTTATATAATAATATATAAATGTATTTAATAATAACAGATGTATGCTTTAATAATAATAACACATACATGCATATAATAATAATATAAATGCTTTTAATATAAACATAATATATTTTTTAACTTCTAACACTGTTGTGATCCAATATGGCGGGGGAGGTAAGACACTTTTGTAATAATAGTCTCAGGTCAGTCGAGAGCTGGTTTTCATAGGGAGAGGACATGCTTACACAAGGGCATACGGGGTTCATGATTGCATAATGAGTAATTGCATTATGGGTAATTGCTAATTATGTATGTTTGCAATTACATAATTGTGTACTCAGTAAATATTCATTGCGCAAGTGAACGAAAAAATAATCTAATTACACAAGACTTATGCATTTTGCTATACAGGTGCATTCCCTCTCCACAATCGCCAGTTACACACGCCATCCTCTCTCCGACAACGACGAGGCAACATGTGTGATTGTGCAACAATGCATTTCTCCCTCCCCTATGCAATTGAATTTCCCCCCTCCGCACCTTCTTAGTTGTGAACCAGCACCCGATGGACCAACATGTCAGTCTTTCTAGAGCTGCCGAAAAGTCGACACCTCAATGCAAAATAAAATAAAATAAAAAAATTGCCCTGTCTGGGAATCGAACCCGGTACCAATCTGCCCACCGGAAATCCCACAGAGCCCGAGGGGTTAGGGGGAAAAAACAAAATAAGAGCCCTATTCTGGAATCTAACTTAGTACCAGAATTGCCCCATCCAGGAATCAAACACAGGACCGGAAGTGTATGTGCATCGGAAGTGCATGTGCAAAAATGCACCGAAAGTCCATCGGTGCACCGGATGTAAATCGCCGCCATCTTGGATTTATGTCGCAGTAAGCATCCGCGCCTATTACTTACCGTGTATAGAGTGCTCAGTTGTAGCGCCGCAGAAGTTATACCTCGAGCCGAATTTTCACAGTGATTCCTACAAAGCGTGACTAACGACATCCGACTTTCCATCCAAATAGGGTTTTGTTTATGGTCAAATGTAACTTCTGCTGCGAAGGTGTAGACTAAAGATAAATCTATGAACGGGATGATACAAATCAGTACACCGCAATAATGTACGTTCGCCAACAGCACTTCTGTGTAAACATCTGGGCTTGTATTATTGGCAACTACTCAGTGAACTACATATGATCCCCGAATCTTTGATTTTAGGTGCACCTTTTGTCCTTGTGAGAGCCTCACTACGTCAGCAACATGCAACTGTACTTTGACACCGCGAATTCAGGTAAGTGGATTGGAGGTGCGGGTCCTATAGCATGACTCCCAAGATCTCCCGACTGGATTATTTTCCATGTATAGACATAGGTCTTCCAGATAGGCCTAACTGTAATATTGTGGATGACTTCACTGTATGGACTGTGACTATTGATGACGTGAAGTATAATCCTAGTATGTTGGACACTGCGCCAGCATGTGGGATGCAGCTGCACGGACAGAAGCACTTGGCACGTTGTGGAGGCTCTTCCAGCTGGTGAAGTTTTCCACCTTTCATTGCTATAAGTTGTAATTCTAAATACGCCTATTTGTATATTTCTGTATAGGCAGTATATTAACACGGCAGGTTGCTGCTTTCTATGCTGTGAAAGTATTAGGTGAAATCCAAGATGTGCCGACTTGCGCGGTTATGATAAATAAATGGAAATGAGGCTTACATAAAACCTGTCGGTAAAATTTTTGTATGTAATAAGAGGATGACCACATCTATCGTTTTCATTAAGGCGAGAAGTGTTAACTGATGTCTGTACTTAGGTTTAAGTTCTCGATAATTTTGACTAGAGTTTTCAATGATGTCACAGAACTGGCTGTTGCAATTTCTTTGAAATACAAGTCTTGGTTCAGCTATAGTAAGTATTTACTTCCAAGCATTTTGATTTCAAAGTTTGTATTAAAATAAATATTAAAAAATCTTACGAATTAATATTTTAAGATAAAACGATCACATTTAAGATAAATGACAAAACAAATGTTATTTTTCAAATATTTGATATTCTTATCAAGTTATCGAAGTGAGTGAGTGAAGAAACTTGGGCGGCTCATAACGGGGAGGTCGTGAGAGCCGATGAGGCTGAAGTGAGATCGTCGATAAAACCCGCTGACCAGCGGCATAGTCCGGCACGAAACCCGCATGCGAAAATCCGGGAGCGACCGGCCCCGCCTAGGTGGGAGGCGAGTGGTCTAACCACTACACCACCGCGGTCCCAAGTTATCACATATATTGTGTGGTGAAACCTGAAACGCACCTCCCGCCGCGAGGCGCGGGCCTCGTGACCAGACGTAGCAGGTGGCGGCTCGGCGCCTACTCCGCTCTGTGGACAGCGAGTACCCACACGCCGCTGCCAGCTTGACGTCCCTTCATATTCATCACGACGATGGCGGGTGGGAGAGTCTACCTGGGATATAAACGAGCCCCTCACGAATTACCATAGTAATAAACTCGTACGGCACGAGCGATCACGGCGCGGTGGAAATCTCCGTACATCCTTTTCGGGAAAGAGTTCTTCGTGCATTGGAATATTTTTCACCCAAACAGTTCTTCGCAGGTGCCCGATTTCGACATCCTGGCGCCACGGAGTTAGTTACGACAGAACCACTGTTGGTTCAAGCCGTTTGGTCACTGGCCTTCTTCTATCTCGGAGCTTAGTGGTTGTGCTACAGGCCCCGGCGACTTGAGGTGAGGATTCTCAACGTAGTAGCGGGACGGATAGGACAACGGCGTGGACGTTTCTCAGAGCTCTCCCGTGTTCTCATTCCCACGAGGGCGAACCATGCTCGATTCCCAACGGTGTCAATCTCGGTCTTCGCAAGTGGGAATCGTGCCGGACGATACCGCTGGCCGGTGGGTTTTCTCGGGGATCTCCCGTTTCCCCCGTCATTGCATTCCGGCACTGCTCCATACTCACCTCGCCTCACACTCGTCGACTTTGACGACCTCGTGGTTATGGGCCGTCCTCACCTCTCCACATCTCATGCATGCTGCAGGCTTGTTGGGAGCAAAGATCTGCCGCACGGTATCCATTCTGAGCCTGCCGCTGGGGGTAAACGTGAATTTCCCTTCTTGAAGTGTTCAATATGGGCAAAAATACATAGGCCTGTTCGTCGTGATATTCTGAAAAAAATTTGGCAAACTGAACCTCTGCACAATTTCTTCAGACTTTGTTGCCCGCCACCCGTATATCCACACGCTCGCAGGCCCTCGCGCTCAACCCTAGGCATTGGTCAGACAGTTAGGTAAAGGCTTTTCACGATAAAGTGAGCAATTTTGAAATCAACCTTAGAAATAAGTGAACGCCGCTATCTACATATATTCTAACTGGCACACTGTGTGACATGCGTCCAGTAAAGTTGGTAACGATGGATGTTAAGTAGTTCCGTAACTTAACGTCGAATAAAAACTGTTAGGTAACCATTTCTGATAACTTAAATTTTTCCTTTCGCTTTCTGTTCTTTTTAATGAAACGAAGAGAAAAAATTATCAGATTTGTGAAACATTTACATTTTTAATAATTTCCCGGTTTCAATTGACCAACGCATGAATAACGTGATGAGGCCCATGATAACGTTAATCGTACATAAGGCGGAAGAATACACAACGTACATGCAAATAGATACTAAGCAAGGCTTTCAAAAGTGCTCATGTTATCGTGAATAGTTTACAGATACGGTAGAGCAGTGAGGTCTTTAGACGGAGCAAGTTGCTCAGAACGGGGAAGGAATTGGCTACGGCGCGTGGAGAGAAACCATCCAAGCATTCACCTGAAGTGATTTCGGCAAACCATAGAAAACTAATATCAGGATGCCTGGACCAGGAATCGAACCCAGGTCCTCCCGAATCCAAGTCCGAATGATTACCATTGCACCACATCGCTCGGTCGTAATGATTCAGTTCGAGGACATCGAGTCGGTCACCACAGAAACATCACAGACCGTCTGTAGCCGTTAAATGCGATCTAGCATCGGGGCCAGGCGATCCGTCTTGATCAACCCATGTATGTCACAGCCGCTCGACATGCTCTTCGTATGATTACCACGTAAGCAACAGGAATCAAAATACTGGCACATACAACGGTCAACTTAATGAACGCTATATAAAAGCACGCCTGGCTCCACCATAGTAGGGTCGGGTTCGACGTTAAACCGACTGCTCTGGAATGGTGTTTCGTATCCTCGCTTCTTAATCTGAGGCGAGTGCTGCCGCAGATCCTTGAACGTCCCAATTTCCCATTCATAAGGTTAAAACGCTGGATAATGTGCAGAATCCAACTTTCTATATTGTGATTGCGAAAACAACAACTGGCAACTACTCACACGGCAGTCTGTAACTATTATAAGAAAAAAAATTATGGCGTAACCTTATGCACAACTCGAAAAACAAAATTAATTATATTTCATTGAAACATATTTTGCGGTGTTTTGCGTATTCACAAAACTAAATTTTTGCTGTGGCGAATAAAAAATGTTTTTGTTGTCACCACTAAAATTTTGCGACCACTAAAATGTTATTTGTTGGTGGCTACAAAATTTTTGTTCCACAAAAAGGTTTAGCAATGGGTATACCAGAAAAACACTTTGTGACCGCCACAAAATAAATTTTTCAGATTTATTTTAAATTTCTTTGGGAGAATATAAGACGACACAACTGTAATAATACTAAGGCGCTCCTCTTACAGCAGATAGCACGTAACTATGCTAAAAGGGATTTTTAATTTTGGTTGTGAACTGATAGATATGACGAGGATGGAAATAATTGGAGATTCGTTATTGTGCCCAAGCATTTAGTACTCAATGGTTCGAGCAAACAAGAACGAGAATAAATTGAATGGGATACAAATGAGACGATAGATCCTCGATATGCTGCATAGAATGTACTAAGAAATCCAATTACGACAGTGTTTCCTTGAAAGATTTCCTAACAGGAATTTAAAATGATCGGAGTTTTGCTTCTCGACACAGAAAAACTACTGGAAGTTTCTGGCCTGCGGTTTCTACAATAGTGATATAATATCTATACGGGAATGAGACACATTATATACACACATGGATTAGTGTTTTGGAATATTTCATGTTGCTAAAGCAGTTTGTTCAAGGCTTCACTTAGTAAATAAATATTACAGTTACTGTCCTTACTAATTTCTTAAAACCGGCAGTGCTTTGCACTGAGACTGTTTCTAGCAGACATATGCAAACAGCAGCTCCGTTTCTACTTCCTCAGCTGGTTTGTTCTTTCCCAACGAAATAGAGGACTACAACCTCAGCTTGTTACAAACTTATATTTCGAAATCATTTTAAGCAACAGTTACCACACCCCCCCTTTTTTCCCCCTTCATTTTTGTTATGGAACAGAGTTCCTACCTATTTCAGTCCCTGGTCCTGTCTTCTCGCAAAGGGGAGAACACGAGCCTTATATTCAATTTGCGCTCCCTTCTAGAAGGCTTTCTGATGTTCAAGTAGCATAGAGCTCCCCCTGAAGACGTCACAAGCTGGCCCGCGACGCCTCCTTGTCCTGGTGAGGCGCTGGGGAAGGGGCAAGGCAAGGCGAGGCGAGTCGAGGCGTCGAGCGAGCAGACCAGACGGTCGCCCGCGTGCTAGAATGTACGACTGCCGTACACCATTCTTGCTCGGCGCCGCCCGAGTCCCGCGGTTAGCAAACTACCGCAAGGCTGTAGACGCTCTGAACGAGCCTTTGGACGCAAAAAGAACTCTTCGGTAATTGAATACCATTTGCTACATCGTCCCACGATGATACAGTGTTAAGTTCGGAGCGAACGATCGCCGTCCAAGGAGGAAGTTCACATGGCGGCATTGAGCGTAGTGCTTGTATTCGGGATCTGCAACGGCGGAGTTGACCGTACGACATCAGATCCCCGTACTCTCAAGTACTGCGCCTGTGCACTGCGCTCGATACTGCGAAACGAGAGACCTATGCGATGGAAATTTCACCGACTGGAATAAAAACACAGGATGCATAGGCATAACAGCAACAACTTTTAGCAGTGGTTATATGTGCAGTGTAACTTTATTAATGAACCAATGCACATGTTTCGGCCTCTACGCGAGATCGATAATCCGAGAGGTGTATAAATAGGACAACAATTTCCTGTGTTTACTATGCTAAAATATTTGTAGATACTTAAAAACCTCCTTTTTGTCTGACCACGGCGAAATATCCTTGCAAAAACGCATTTATGCTCTCTTTTAAAACTAGGGAATTGTCTATAAATTTACCAACGCCTTTGTATTATTTCACATATCTCAAGGAGGGCTGGGTGTTCGCGGGCGGACTTCCCGGACTACAGCCTCACGCGCCAGCAAAATGGCGTCGCCTACCAGCAACATGTCGCCAACCAGCGCTTGATAACATACTTGCCAGCCGACCACTCAGCCAATCGGGAGCACGCGGTAGCCAGTCAGACACGCTGCCTGGTTACCAGAGCCGTTTATAGCCAATCAGCGAATAGGTACGCTCACATCAAAGGAACCGCCCGAGCGTGCGATGCCTGCAGTCTTTTATGTGATAATTATGAGTTTATTGTCTGGTGAGTGCATAGGCCAAAGCCGGTATTTACAACATTTCTTCTCATAACAATGCAATGGTGATATATATATAGTCAGGTACTTTCTACATGCTGGGATGGTATAACTTTATACGTATTCGTGATTAAACATCCTCTTCTCATAGATGTCACAGTGGTCTTGCTGTCGAGACGCCCGACTGGCGACCCAAGGGGTTTCGGAACTATCCCACATGTCTCCTAGGCATTTTTTGAGTTCCGAAACACCCACCGACTAAAAACATTCCCAGCGCTCCTGGATGCCACCATTTTAACTTCGCCCCCGATGCTAGTGCACCCCTGCAGGCGACGAGAGAAACAACACACATACACATAATGGCCGCGTCGATACCAGCGCTCCTAGCTATGAACTGTGAAACTTGAAACACTCTGGTGGCAGGTACGAGAATTAAAGATGGCCGTCTACAGCAGCCGACTGGTGGCAGGCGCAGAAATTAAAGATGGTTTAGCACACTCTGGTGGCGGGTGCGGAAATCAAAGATGACCACCTACAGCAGACGATGGTGATGAGGGAACATCCAAGATGAAGGGTGCGAAAATCAAAAGAGAGAGGAAAGGATGACAAGAAAGTAAATAAAGAAGACCAGAACGAATGCGAGAAACCACCCTTCTCCCTTTTACCAAAGAGATAGAACAGAGGTGTGAGCAAGAGGCAGGAAGGAAAGTTATAACATGAGAAAAATACATAACAGCGAAAGTAAAGTGACTGATAGGATTATGAGAAAACCTCCCCAAGGAATAGAACAGACTCGAGAAAGGCAGGAAGGAATGGCAGAGCATTAGTAAAAATAACATCGGAATGCAAGAGCATGAGAAAAATAACCGGAATGCATGAGCATGAAGAGTCGAATTGAAATGATAGAGAAGTAGGGGAAAAAGAGAAATTTTCAAGCGGGAAAGGGAAAAAGGGGAATCCAAGATGACTGCTGCTGACGAGGAATGACAGAGCAGAATGTTTCGATGTGACATCATTAAAGATGGCTGCCATGGCACCCTGGCATCCAACTTCCAGGTGAGCCAAAACATACTATTTATAACTACTCCTGAAGTGTAAGGTTAATTGCTATGGAGGTCTTTAAAACAAACGCCAATCTAGGCCTACTGTATAATTGTATTTTTAGGGTCGTACTTTTCCAGTGCTGTGATTAGGGTGTATTTTTTATTTCTGCCATACATTTATTCAAAGTGATGTTTTTGATCACATCCGTTATCGTTGGTAGCTGTATTCCGTTGATTATTTTATGGTTGAATATATCTCTTGGGTTCACTGGCTGCAATCTCAAGGCAGTCATACTGCACGGCATTGTCCTGTCACTGCGGGGTGATTGCAAGTAGGGTATTATAAGGGTATTATGTCGGGAATATGTTACAACAATAAAACAGGGTTTATTGTGCCCTCCCTGGGTTTTTCTCCTGTATTTCTTATACGTATATGTGGTCACGTTCCAACTCTGAAAGTTGGCGAAGCCTGCCATTTATTTCCCTAGAAATACATCGTGTAGAATATAAGCAACGACGTTACCCCAGCTTAATCTAATATTTTCAGGTAAATAAAAGAGTTTTCTCATATAAAAGAGGAGTTTGAAAGGTTTATGTGACGCAGTTTTATTATATTATGGGGTTGGGGTGTACCAAACATACGTGGTTTTCAGTGGCGATGTAAATGGAGATGGAGCAGCGACATTGGAGAAACGGGATAACTCTGAGAAAACTCACTGACCCATGGCGACTTCCGTTGTGTTTCTCACATATGAAAATCGGCCCTCCAAGACTCTAACCTGGCTCGTCTTTGTAGGATACGAGTGATATTACCACTGCACCACAGCGTGCGACAGGTTTTAAAATAGTTTTAAATGAGGATTTATTATACTTTCAGTCTGTGGGGTGGTGGGAAGAGGAACAGCCCCCCCCCCCCCCTTCTCCACCTTCTCTGGGTCACTGTCCCATTTTGCAGGTCTTAACTTTAGATTTGTGTCATTCGAGGGGGGGGGGGGGGCGAGCATATAATTTTAGGAAACAATATTAGATTAATCAAATAAAATCGTTATTTAATCAATTCTTTTATGGTTTCATTTTACTTTTAAAGAATTCACCGGACAGTTTCAAGACAAGTAAGGTTTTTTTTAGTGGGTGGAGGAGGGGGTCATGTCCCCTGTAAACTACCTTCTGGACCCGCCTCTGTTCGCAGAATACTAAACCAGTCATAGTCAAGTGCCTACGTAATGGGGCGAAGAAAGAAAGAAATAACGTATTTATGAAAATTTAAATTTATTTGTATGTTTTCCGCATATCAAAAATTTGTATTACGCAAATTCCAAATCGTCTTCCAAAAGGTAACCATACTTGGAAATATATTTCACGTTTGAAGTGAAGCTTTTTCAGTAGTCTGCTTTGAATTTATTGTGATTTACACATTCGAAGTTTCCATTGGGTAAGTATCGAGATATCGCCTACCCTTATAGTGTAGGTTGTTCGTGTTAAGTTAAACTGGGTATTTTTTAAATATTGCTTTCATCAGAGTCAAATAGCTAATTGTTTGCATTAACATATCTTCATATATAGGCATATGATTATGTATGCATACACTTATATACACATAAACACACATGTATGTGTGTATGTATATATATATATATAACACACACAGGCTGGTCTGCCTAACGTCGGTACCCTTAATTTTTCCGGATCGATTGCGGATTTTGCGAAATCATACTACATACTGGAGTAAGCAATTTGCAGCAAAGTGACTATTCATAATACGTGTCTGGACCGAAATAATTAAACCACGTGACAAGGGACGTGTGTAAATTCTTCGTATCGTTTGCCGTGAGATGGGCGTCCGATTAGGATACCTTTCACCATATATATGGACAGCCTGCTTGGCATTTCTGCCACACTCGCCGTAAGAAGTAGAGCGTCTATTTTTTCCTCACTCGTGGACTTCATTGCGTATGTACAGCCACACACTGTAATACCACTTACCCTATCAGATTACGGGGACTGGTGCTGCACTGCTATTAGGAAGCGGTCCCGCCAGAAATAAATGTATGTTTCCAAGACAAACATCATATGTGATATAATTATTTCTGTCCATATACGTGTTACGAATAGTCACTTTACGGCAAATTATTTGCCCCGTAAATTATTTCATTGAGCGGAAACCGCATTTCTTGATCTACAATCGTTCGGGAAATGCTGGTGGGGCTGACGTTAGCTGGACCAGCCTGTTTATATATATCTCCGCCGACTGATTTCTCAATCATCAGACTACATCATCATCATTTAAGAGTTCTAATACTTGCTTTTTCAACTTCAACATAGGATCCCAACTGAGCTCTGGCACTGTCAAATACTATACTGGATCTAAATCATAGGTTTGTAACAAAAACATTACTTACTTGCAAAACATAATTTTTAATTATACCTCTTTTTACTATATCGTGATATTTCGCTGTTTTTTGATAGAGAAGACATTTTAACCAACCCAGCATGTTTGTAATCGCCGTAGGATATCTGTGATCCACTTAGCCTATTATGGAATTCCTCTTTGCATAGTAACTTCGTCTCATTGAACTTCTTCTAGCGACCAAAGTAATCATAGGCGTAATTACACTTTCTAATAACCAGTCTTAACTTTCTCTTCGGAAGGAAGCACTCGATGTTGCTCATTTGCTCTCTTGATGGGTGTCTATAAATCTCATTATCAAAATCTTGGAATGCTTCTCGAAGCTAATGTACCTTTCTTCGTTATTGGCAATTAGGTCGATTTTCTCATCATAACTCGGTTACTTTACGAACAGATGAACGTAGTGACCAACTAAGATATACAAGTAATTGGGAACGAAATTTGAATTCTTATTGTTAGAGAGAGGAAAATTCGCGAGTTCAATGACCGGTTGGTTAGACTCCAGACTCCTTTGTATACGCACGCAGATACCACCTGCTTATTGGATGCTTCCTTCTACGGTGAGAGGCCGCGATCGGGATTACAGTTCTTTGCCTATTTGTTATTGGCTGAAAAAGGTGTCAAATTGGTCGTGGGCGAACTGCAGAAATTGGTCGTGGACCAACTGCAGAATTAATACAAACGTACAAGTGTTTGAAGTCTAACTTGTACCGAAATGAATCCACGAGTTTTTCAGGTCTCTACTTATTATACGTTTTAAATTGCATTTGTTGCAGCTAGTTGTAATGAACTTTCCATTTAATGGCTGTGATGGTAGAATTTCTTATCTTCATCTGAGCGTTCGAAATCGCATAGCTTACATGCTTTTAAGTTTGAGAACGCCAAGAGTCTTTTGTTGCTTAAAGGCCTCGCTGGCTCGAGTTATGAATCAATTTCACCAATCCCCTCAGCTTCTTGTTTGATATACTCTACAAATCAGCTACCAAATCGCACTTGCAACGGAATTCCTTTGTCGGATTTTGTTGGCAAGTATCCATTTTCATTAAAAAGAATATAGATAAACGGAATTTTCGTGCTGTGTTGATCGTTTCTAAGGGCGATTTATTCACATCTACTTAACAATTATGTCTTAACAGCTTCGGTTTTCAAACAATTTACTAAGTGTGTGTATGTGTATGTTTTTTTTTTGTGTCGAAACACGATAGCCATTCTTTATGTTTTGAAATTTGCATTGATATTAGCCTTAATAATTCGTTTATCCAGTAAAAATGATCGTTTTAATTATCTGTACAGTAAATATTGTTCATTGGATAATGTATGTCCTTCTCTTTTGTTAGATTTTTAAAATAAATAAATAGTGCATTTTTAATTATAAGCATAGCCATGAATTTATAATTTTAACGTTTTCGATTTTGCAAGTATTGTTACGAGATGCCTGAGGGGCGTATCTGAGTTCGTGAGGGATGGATGTCTTAGTAAAAATAACAGAACTAAAAATCTAATTTTTAATTTATTCACACAGTTATTATTTACAGCATTGAATTACCTATCTTTTCCAGCGTGAGCAATACTTAATGTCTATTAAAATCTATTTAACGTCCTTCTTAATGTCTCTGGTTATAGTCAATTAACTCATATTCATCATTACCACACGTTCAGTTTGACTGTTGCCATAATTTGTAATGGCTTTCGCTCAGGCACCCAGTCCAATAGTTCCGCCTGTAAGTTGCACTATCCGCGGCGCAGATGCTCGCAGTCGCAGATTTTCCTCCCACTGGTCCCTTCTCTCGCTGCTCGTTGCGCTCGTTGTCTATCGCTGATACTCCAGCCACTCATCCACTAAACAACAACCACTCCCGGCTCGGAGGCCCGTCGCCCTTATATATATCAGTCGCCCTGGCCATCTGGAAAGTTCTACGCACCCCGAGTCACGCTGAGAGAAACGAGGTCAGTAAACCACTAGAAAATTATTCCGATAAATGCAGAAATTCAATCTGCTGAAGGTCAGAGGTTTGCGAGATACATGGTCTTATCACAGCGGCCCGGCTTTGTAACTGAATGCATTATCGTTAAGACTGTCATTAAAACTTTCTTCCTTCTCGCCACTCGATATCGTATCGCTACTCTGTCCTTTTCTTCGTTCGCTCGCGTGCGCGGAGCGGGCCAAGGTCAGCAGCGCTGATCAGCGACACTTAACAGTATTGTCGATTTTAATTACAGATCCTACATTATCTAGCCTCTTATCGACTTCTAAGTCAACGTTCTTGTGCTTATTATCTGTGCATATTTCAATTAGATGGTATGTGGACTTAATCGCCCAAAGAAATTACTTCCAATAGTCTTTTTTGTCATTAATACAGGCCTTAATATGCTCGATCTGAAATTACTTCCAGTAGTCTTTTTTGTCATTAATACAGGCCTTAATATGCTCCATCTGTTTTTACAAATGATATAAAATTGACCTCTCAGTGCATTATACTTGTTTGATAGTTGTAAACCGACGAACCTCTCTAATACCGCCACGGGGGCTGAGCGGTTAACCTGCCCGCCTCCTACCAAGGCGAACCGGGTACAATTCCCGGCCGAGTCACTCCCGGATTTTTGCATGTGTGAATCGTGCCGGTCGATGCCGCTGGTCGGCGGGTTTTCTAGGGGATCTCCCGTTTTACCCCGCCCTTTCATTCCAGCGCTTCTCCATACTCACCTCAATCAGCCCCTCAATCACCCTTATTGTAAACCCCCGTTTACAAATTCGGATACGTGTGTTAATATCTGCTGTTTCGCTTTTCTGTCCAATCGTCTAAGGTCTTTATCGTTAGTTATTATGAAATTATAAGATCAGAAAAGGAACTGCCTTTGGTTCTTCATGCTCATACGGAAATTAAAAAAATATATATATGTTAGCTTTCAAGCCTTTGTGGATCTTGAGATTGTCTTTAACCAATTCAGGCATCTTTCACCTGATGAGCTGATGAAATATCCAGAATCTATTATATTAACTTTGTTCTTAATGCTGAAGGTTTTCAGTCTGCTTCGAAAGGCATTTTCAAATAGGTAATCCTTATTAACCTTCCTAGTTCTCGGTTTTTCATGGATGTTGGTTGAGAATGAGAATATATCCTTTAACTCACTTGATTCTCATTCATAAAGCATCTTAATATTAACATCATCATAAGAAAACTTTTTAAGAGTATGATTTAAACTTTTCATTTTGAATATATATCTGCTTTGAGCACATTCTAGAATTCGCAACCGCTTTGACTGAATCATCCCTTCGTATTTTACAAAAACTCTTTTAAGTTATTTCTTTGAATTCTCTTAGTTTTTTTTAACATCATTGGGATTTAATTGGGCACTGTCATTCTCGCCTGGTTATTTACTAAATAAAAGGATTATACATCTGAGTTTCTCCTTAAGTGTTTTTTTACTAAAATGTCCATAAATGGAGTAAATGAGTAGGTCAACTTTTTATTTTAATACTAGAGTTAAAAAGTCTCAGTATCGAAATTTCTGCAATTATAAAAAATACGTCTTTTATGATTTTTAGTTAAGTCAAGTAAAAAATTCCTGATCTCACGATCCTTGAGATTTGTAGTAAACCTGGATTTACTGTGGTTTTTAACTAAGATCTACCTAGAAATCCTCGGTACCGCAATTGCTGAAATTTATTAGTAAATCGGTTTCTATATAGTTTTTATTAATTAAAAGAAACTGAGAAATTATCATACAGGATTCAAGCAGATTTCGAGCAGAAGTGAAATTTTCACAAGTGGTCAAATTTCATTTTGAATCAAGGAGGATTTTACGATATATGGTTTTGTGCTGAAATAAAGCTTATCTTTTAGGCTTATTGCTATTAAATTACGGCCAAATTAAGGAATTTGGTAAGTTTTTTAAAATTGCAAAATTGATTTTGAAAACTGCGCTGTAACTGTGCTAGAAGCTCGATTTTGCACTTACTAGCCTAGCAGCGATTAATATGAACAATACGCATTATGTTTGCCTTCACAGGACATTTTTTTTAGTACAAGGATCCTTTGCAGAAAAGTTATATTTCTCGTAGCCAATAAGTACTATAAAGTGTAGATTCGGACAGTGACGCTTCAGAGAAGGGTATTTTAAAGCTCGTATCAAGCTTTAGTAATCATGCAGAGGGTAACAACAAGATATTGTAAACCGTCCCTCAGTGAGAGAGGAAGATAAGTCCATTATGAAAATTACGTCCTCAAAAATGGGACGAGTAAAATTTTCAGGACATGATGGTACTAATCTTTTTCTTTAGGAAGTTCAGCTGAACTTGTATGATTATTTTTTTCTGCTACTAGGACACTTGGGCTTCAATCATATCTTTCCCTTGAGGCAGCGTTCACGCTGAACAAGCCCTACTAATGAAAACACGCCGTATTATCAATACGGGTTTATTTCGCAGCCGGCAGAGCGAGAGGCCATCCTTGCCGATAAAATCGGGAATTAACTTTGTAAGAGGGTATTTATTTGCGAGGTCACCGACCTTCAACGATTAACCAAAAGGCCACACGTGTTGCATTAGTCCACGTGGACCAGTGAATGTTTAATGTAACATCCGTTATCATTTTAATTTTGGGTGCTCCCACAAAGCATTTAATTACGTAGAACTAATTTATGGATGTGTACTGAGTAAATGTGATTTTTATAACGTAGTACACGGGAGATACCTCAAATATACACAATCATCCAGTGATGGCAAGCAACCTGTAGGCTATACTTCCTTCGTGAATATATATACTTCTTTTTATTATTGCATCAAGTACGTCTTACTACTACTGCATATTTTCGTTTATAAAAAATAAAATGTTATTCATTCTACCTCGCTTATTATAATTTATAAACTAAATAAATTATTGTTACTGCAATAATAGTAATACACAAGTCAATTAACTACCAACCGAAATAAACCTTACAAAAAATTACTGACAAATATATATTTTTCTCATTTTACATTAAATTTTTCAGGATTGATTATTAAGTTTTAAAATAATCACCCAAGCAATATTATTCAAGTATTAAACAATTAACACATACCAATAACGTAAGGTTATAATTTGCGTGCGTTGTCAAATAATAATCTGCGTACGTTGTCAAATTATTACAAATTTTTTTTTGAGAGTGCAAGGAAGATATATATTTCACTATTTTTTGTTAGAATACTCAAACGTGGATTTTAAGGGGAAAAATATGTTATAGTTTTGTCTTCAAAGTTACCGTTTTATAGCGAGCAATATTTAACCCGTGGAATAACAACACTTCTCTGTAATAAAAGTATGGGGGATGAAGACTGATTCTGTCAGCATTTTAACATAGTCTATTATCTAAATCACACGTGCTCGCTGTAGCACTGAACTGTAGCCAGGACCCGTAATTCCACAGTAAAATGTTAATGAAGCAGAGATCTGAAGCTTCGTTCAAAAGAAAGGGAATGATTTATGACTTTAGTGCTTGTTACAGGAGTTGTCCGGGATGCAACGGGATGCAGCTTCTATTTAGAAACGACAGAGTTTATCATCTCTACTTTCTAATTGGAAGGCTTTAAATTGCAGTTCCGTGGAGTAGTTTGACAGTTGATGCTGGAACGGGCCACAGCGCGGCATGAAGCCGGAGATAACGCATGCTTTCCTATTGTGAAGTCTTCTTCCTGGCAGCTGACGTCGCCTCACAGGAGCGTATTCTCGCCGACGGCGCTCGACAGTACTCGGACACGGATTTTAAATTCCTGCCAGTCAACCCACTTTGTCGGCCGTGCCACATGTCCTGTTTCCTGAGCTGCCTATTCACGTAGGAACACCGCCTTGCATGCCAAGTTTTCTTTTTAATAATCGTTTTAAGAATTCTATTATCATATTATAGTACCGTTCGTGTTCGTTACTAGCTGCTGCCACAGTGACTGGAGATTCTCCAGCGTGAGAGGAAGGGCTGTTTGACGCAGGAAGTTATGTGGTATAGGTCATGTCGGTAACGCGTGACATAAATCCGAACCTCCATCACTGCTTCACGGACACGCGAAATGTAAAAGTTTGAGTTTAAATTCTCTGTTACTCAAAGCTAAGTACTGAGCATTAAAATGCTACCTTATACGTAGAGAGAGACTCTACATTCCTGAACGAGTTTTATCTTGTCACTTTTCCATTTTACAAAATTATAAAATATAAAATGATTGAAAAATTATTTAAGTTACGAAAGTATTATATTTAGCCCAAGTTTTATATTTACAAAACATCTGAATACAATACAGTGGCGTAGCGAGAGTGGTGGACCAGGGAGGCCAGGCAGGCCCCTCCTGAAGACAAATAAGTTGAGAATAGAATTTATACCCAGCGCTGAGATATTTGTAATAAGTGAAACTCTTAGAGCAGATATAAAGTTGCCAAACTAAGCTGTGTTTTTATATAGTTCAACCTTCTCTTCCCAGGACAGAACGGCTTTGCTCCCAAAAGCAGTATTCCCTTCCATCTCTTCATAACAGGGATGTCTCGTGATAGGGAAAACCTCATAAACTAACCGTAGAAATATATTAGGACTTTGTACACCCATCAAGTTGTCCATTTTGTTTTCTTTCATGGAAAGAAAGCCACAGTAGACATTAAAATATTTAATTTATTACGCAGCCAAAATGCTATTTGGTAAATTAGTGATTATATTGTATAAATTTGGCAAAATTGTCTCTTACCTTTTATGATTACGTAAAATAGTTTACATGAACGTTTACTGAAAATAAGCAAAATAAATCTAACGATTTTCTTATTCGAATATATTTGTACATCTTTGCTGTCTTTATAACGGTTTAGAGGTTGGGCCCCTGTCAAAACCTGTCTACACTAGTGTTTGCATAAGGGAAGACTTTAAACTCGAATCAATGGAAAATCACTGATCGCAGTTAAATGGAACTACACGAATCAGTGAAAATGTCTCCATTTAGAATCGATGGAAAACCACTGTTGTTTCAGTGAAAAAAATTTCACTGATTGAATGAGTGACACAGTCAACTGCATGTGGTAAATTAAATATTGTTTTTATTGAATTCAATTAAATTATTTCGATAAATAAACGTATTCACGCTATTCACTGTTGATGATGTGCAATATAAGGTAATTTAAAAAGAAAAAGAAAAACTGTGGTACACAGGATTTTATCCAACAATTTCCCACTTCAGCCCATCACTTTACCAAGTGAACTACAAAGCCGAAATAGACTGTTAAAGAGGTAAATACATATTTTTTACATGTATCTAAAATATGTAACGAAATGTAGTTCAATTTTTTTTCTTGTTTTAGTTTAATCGATAACACTAGGTTTTTCGATACAGATATTACGTATGACTGCACTTACTTCGCCAAATTTCATGCAGTTTAAACATTAAACTGAGTGCAATGATAATTAAGTGAAAACATATTGAAAAACGTGAAAACTAAATATATGACTGGTGTTCATGTTACGTGGTAAAACGGCATTATAAAAGACGAAACCCACATTATAAAAAGTACATTTTATAGATTTTATTAGTTCATGTGTTATTTCATTTGATATAGGCTGTCGTGTTTAACTAAGCCATCAGTCGAAAAGCAAGTCATTGAAAAACAGCGAATGAAATGGCGGCTGAATCAGTGGGAAATGTCACTGAATCATAAACTAAAGAGAAACTCTAATTTTTTCACTAATTCGTTAGTGAAGTTCGCTGGAGTAACTATTGAATAAGTCAGAGGCTGTTGAGTAATTTAAACAGTGAAATACTTACTGATTCAGATTTAGAGTGAAAATCGAACGCTAATGCCCTGTGTTTCATAACACACAGGGTACATACCCACATGCTCGGATAATAGCTAATTTATTGTTTCAGTGCCCTGGAATATGTGATTATATTACGATAAATTAAAATTATTTGGTCATGCCCGCTCTAGAGGAAGTAAAGCAATGTTTTCTATAACTGTAGGCGAATAAGTTGAGTTAGATATAAGGGCTGGGTCGTGCAAATCTGCTCGTATCTTATTTTCCACGAGATCTCTAAGAGTAAATATGAATTATGTAAGTCACGCGTACCCCAATAGCTTAAATTCTAAACATTTATCAAAAAGTATAACAGGAAAATGGCATTAAAGTGATGGAATCAGAGTAAAGGAGACATTTTTTAATCGTACCCTATACTTTTGCTGAGTCCTAAATAAGAGCAGCAACGTGGAGTTTGTTCCAAATCGACGAAAGTGTTTTCAATTGTATAAGCAGTATAACAAAAGTACAATATTTTTTATTTAAAATTAACTACCACACATGTATGATCCACGAAAACGGGGAGTCCTGAGCAGTTGCAACACCATGGCTATTTTTGTTAATTGGATCGTACTAATCAACAAACCAGCAGCAAACGTTCATAATTCCTGTCGGTGAAATATTATCGTACGCCGTTGTCATCTTCAACTGTGCGTCGCACCCCTTCACACTGCGATACATGCTGCTATATAGTCAGGCATGGAGTCCGGTAGACGCCAGATGTCCTGAGGCAGACAGGCCTACAATTGTCGGACGGTGTGCCTCGCATCCCGACTACTGTGGCACGGTGGCAGCTGGTGTTTCAACTGGTCCCACACATGCTCCATTGAAGACACGTCAGGGGAGCGGACTGTGTTTGGACATGGTGGAGGCAGTCCTGGCGACTCGTGCCGTATGCGGTATGCAGTTCTCCTGCTGGAATAGCGGATCTGGAATCCTAGCCATAAATGGGAGAATATGGAGGCACAGGAATATGGATCCACATGGTGCTGGTCTGTCAATGTTCCATGTGACACGACGAGGGTGGCTCAGTTATCATAGGCTATGGTTCTCCAGGCCATATTGCCTGCCGTGGGGAAAGTGTGCTACTCGATGGCGAGATTGGGATATTCATCTGGGATCCTCCACACACGGGCGCGATGATAATTAGTCCTCATGACGAAGCGGCACTCACCACTAAACACCAAACGTCGCCAGTCTCAGTCTGTGGCGTTCCACATTGCTCTGGACTGTCGCCACTGCAAACGGAGCCACCGCTGTTGCATAATGGCAGCACACACAATGGGCGTTGGGGTAGCGGATTCACCTCCGGGAGGCATCGGGAAAAGCTTAGCTGGGACACAGGAGTCCTAACATTGGCCAGTATCGTGGAACGTGTGACATCGGATCCCTCTGCGTCTGGTACACGATCCATCGATCATCTCGACTGGTAATCGATCTCCCTCGTCCATCCTGAGCCGGTCCTTCATGTGTGGGTACTTCACATATCCACTGTTCCCCACAGCGTTGGACAGTATGGCCCGAACGATCCACATGGGGGGCTACACTGCGATAGACTATTCTGCTGTTTTTAGCCCGATTGTGAGATCCCTCTCGAAGTCCGCCAATTGCGTAAGTCGACGTCCTTGACGTCTTCCAGCCACTATTCTTCACTATGCACCCTTGCTTGGTATCGTCAGATGTTTCTCGCGTTAATGTGACTTCGACAACACGCCAGTGTCTACGACCGCTGTTTGGTGCTTGTAGCACCACTGCCAGATTTATATTTATCTTAGCTAAAAACCACAGAAAATCCAAGTTTGCTGGAAAGATTGAAGGAAAGTTTTTTAAAAAAAGATGGGAAGGTTGTGAAATATTGATTGAAAGATTAATGGAAATATTGTTAAAGAATGATTAAAATACGGTGAAAGATTGATGGAAAGATTGCGAAAGATTGATGGGATCATTTAAATACTTGTGGAAAGTTTGAAAGATTGATGGAAAGATTGAAAGATTGATGGAAATATTGTAGGATTGGTGAGGATTGGCTATGATTGTGGAGTGGGTTGCAGTGCATATTGCAGTGCGGATTGTGGTGCTGATTGCAGTGATGATTAATGAAAATACTGTGAAAGATTGATTGAAAGATTTCGAAAGATTGATGGGAAGATTGAAAGATTAACGGGAAGATTGAAAAATTGCTGGAAAGATTGTGAAATATTGATGAAAATATTGCAAAAGATTGATAGAAATATTCCGAAAGATTGCTGAGGATTGGTTGGGGATTAGCGAAGATTATGAAATATTGATGGAAAGATTGGAAGATTAATGGATTGGTCCAAATATCGATAGAATGTTTGGACGATTGATGGATTGATGGTCAAGAAGAACACGAAAGTTAATACTGTTTATCACCCTCGTACATTCCAAGTCTCCAGGGCCTGGCAGTATTGGTATTTAAATTATCGCCAATCAAGCCTATAAAAGTGTTGGTAGATGCTGATCCATACCATGATTATAATATACTCGTGCATGTGGTCGCTATTACTATGATGGGCTTGGTTTAGTCATATATGTATATATACAGTACATTAAAAAAATCTGAGTAGCTTACTTATACAAAACAGTCGAGGAAGTGAATAATTTGCATATTCTGGC
Source organism: Dryococelus australis (assembly GCA_029891345.1). Taxonomy (NCBI): domain Eukaryota; kingdom Metazoa; phylum Arthropoda; class Insecta; order Phasmatodea; family Phasmatidae; genus Dryococelus; species Dryococelus australis. The sequence goes on along the minus strand of CM056996.1, from coordinate 244,517,555 downwards.
ATCGTGTATTAATCAGTCTTGAAGAGAGGGGGCTGGAAATGTAGTAATTGAATGAGAGACTTTTGCATGTCTCCGCAGTACGATATGTATAATTTAGGTACAAATACAAAGTAAATAATTTATAATTACACATATTTTTTTAAAAATCGTATAATAAATACAGATTTACGACTTGACATACCCTATGTTTATAAAACCCATATAGCTTCCAGACAAAAAATATGCTTGAAGACGTAAGGGGCGTAACTGCCGAGCACCTTCGGGTACTTTCGTCAATCCTGAGTCGACGGCTTCCGAGCATCCACTGAGTCTAGCCGAATCCTCCCAGAGGCCCAAGACGAATCCAAACTCTCATATACAATATATTGCGCCAGATTTCTCTTTCACTTACTACTTAACTGAATACGTTGAAAATAAAAATAAAAAAAATATTTAAATATATCTAGAAAAATTTACGCAAACCTCTTTGTAGTTTATAATTCTAAACTGATGACCAGCAATCTATCACTCGTGCTTCATATGATGTTTTACATTTAGAACAACCTTCAAACAGAATATAATCACAAGAAACATATTCAAATAAAAACGTGTTAACAGCGAGTCCGCGATGACTATATGTGCAACACACGTTAGTCTGCGATAATTCCTTAAAAATATTTGTCATTGTTTTGCACTTCTACCGATTCTCTGCCTTAATTACTGAGAAGCTTCATCTCTATAGGCCAGAGAATAATAGCTAAGAGCTCCACATCCTTCCCAACTAGATATTAGGGCACACAGCTTTTGGCTCGATACCTAAGGCGCCTGAATTAAGTATAATGGAAGGGAAACCAGCACGTATGTCTCAACATGTTCCAAAGAAAAAGTACAATCATTTCAGGATTATTCCAGTTTATAGTTCTGCGTTTATTACTGTAGATGAATGTCGACATCGCTCCAGAGATAGCTATACTGCTTGCGGACCAGACAGTGTCACTTCGCACAAGTGGTAAGGCGAGATGCGAGATGCGGACTACGTACCTATCCTTGCTGTCCTCTAACGAAGAGGTTGCGAAACGGCACAACTCGCTGGCAACAACGCTGGCACTCTGCCATGCAACGCCAGGACCTTGGCAGCGAGCTGTGGCCATGGCAGAGGCCACGAGACCATCAGAGAAACCTACTAGCCACGCAATCTGATGCTAAGGTCAGTCGGGAAGAAAACATTACACGATGCTTCACGAGCTATGACATCACCCTCTCCACTGCAAAGAATCCCTTCCCTCTGCACAGCATTTAGCTTCTATCCACATGCCAAACGCCAACTACCATTCAGCGCAGTGGCTAGGGCTGGCTCTACATTTACCTATTTTACGAATTATCGTTTCAGCAACATTTCTCGCCTCGTCACATTTATCACCAATTTAAGCATTTGTTTATAACTGCAGAGCGACTGTTGATGTACCGGCTGGAACACTCGGTTTCCACGAAGGTAAACCGGGTTCAGTTATCGGCGTGATCACTCCCGGATTTTCGTACGTGGGAATTATGCCGGGCGATGCAGCTGGTCTGAGGGTTTCGCCAAGAATATCAGCCCCCCCCCCCCATCACCCTTGTCTTCGTGGCCCCGGGGATGTTCCATGACCCCCTCACCCCGCCCTCATCATAAGACTCTATACGAGCAAGTTATTCAGAGCACTTCAATAGCACTAACTTGACTTCTCGATAGTGATTCTATACACACTGTGGCATTTCGTACGAACGCGCATACATGCAAATTTTTTGCAAACTAAATTTTATCATGTTCCGTAACTTCATCCTCGCTATAAATTTGAGCAAGGGTTACATCAGGCCATTCCACACTGTTGATTTCCACTTCTCAGTTCCTCTGTTTATTATTTCGAGCTTATGGCTGCCCCTCGCCTTAACCATCAAATAGAGAGACGAGCTTCAGAAAAAAAAAACCGTTTCATTAAACAAACGGCTCAGTATTTTTCTGAGTGATGCCTATTTTATAATAGCATTCACGTCCGAATAATGCTTCTCAGTTTTCTATGTTCATCTCTGAAGTGTATTTTTCAACGGGCTAAATGACAACAGACGTTCTCGCAATGATATATAGGTATTAAACACACAAATAGACGATACGTAAAGCCCATTTTATTAATTATTATTATTAGCCTGTAGAATGACAGAGTGAGCGATGGAAATCTCATAGAGGCGAGCGGCTGCATACTAGTCCATTGCCTTGCGCGAAGAGGTGATCGCCCTCAGCCTACATGCGCTTCCAGGGCCTCGGAAACGTAAAATACGTGCTGCTGGTAAACGACACCCTTAAGAAATGCAAGGTGTCGTTTTCAATATGGCGATAACAACTAACAACAATCCTGAAAGTGAGCATAGACTAAATACAGGGTATAATTTGAGTTTAATTACTGCATTACAGAATTAGTATACAAACATATCAAAAAGCTTCATAAACTTCATAAACAGTGCTCTAGCCTCAAATCCTATCCAGTCGTTTATGACAGTCTTATTGGCAGAAAAGCAGTTCAATGTTGGGACACGGAGATTGGTTTTCCGTAGCTAGAGTGTTAAACCACATATTCACTCTACGAAAACGAAGCGTTTATATAGCCTGTAAGCGGGAACTGTTATGACATAAATTTCCCTGGCCGATTACATTACTGCGACTTTACACACCAGTCTTTGTTGCATCTCACGCGCGTAGGGGCGATATCATTTATGATACGCTTGGAAATGTTGACATATTCAGTCATCAATCATCTCGGCAATGATTCGGCACAGCTCCAAATACGGCGGACGTCTTAAACAAATTGCTCGTTTGCAAGAGATGCGATCTTGCGACGAGGACGGGCGGGCGTAAGTATCGGGCGGGCATAGCTCCGAGCGAACGTCATCTCGCCCAAACACTGAGGCATTCATGTGTGGATATGGGTCGTTGTTGCAGCCGCCATGACGTAACCGGTCGCGAAGGGAGCAGTTCCGGAACAAATACCAGCGGCGGGAGTTGCCGGCCGCGATTTGCATCTCACTGCAGAGGCTAAACAGCAGTGCGATAGACGCCCATTAGCGAGGGTCGAAGGCACAGTAGTAAACGGTACCCGGGACGACCCGGCGCGGGACTGCAAGTCTGCGATCCTCATCTCCCTACTTACTACCGGGACAGCGCGAGAACACGTAGCATAGACAACCCGGGCCATCTTCACACGCCATGTATGACGTGTTTGGTCGTTTCCTAAAACTGTAATTATCAAGTGTTCATACTTATGTTAATATAAAAGCACCTTACTTTTATTAAACTGAATTTTCACTTATATTACATCTATAAATCATAATATTTCATTTATAATTACTATGAATAAAATGGGGAGAAAATAAGTGTGTTGGTAATGTCTAGTAAACACGTATTAAACTGAGTGCGCACGAATGCGGCACCTTGTCCCTTTGGTGTAGTTTTCTTCGCTCTTTTAAGATTTGTTTGTATGAAGCAGAGGAATAACCTGGTATTAGAACTGTATCAGGGCTTCAGAAAAGTAAGAAGTAGCCGTGTATAGACCATACAGCATAGTCAGTGTCTGACTGCGTTTCCAGCTGGACGGCCACGCCGAATGCCCAACACAAGAACACTACTCAAAGTATTACTAAAGAAAAAGACGTAACTAACTTACGTACAGATAATATTACAATATTTGAGTAATACGATTATTTTTTTAATGTTAGAACTGATTTGAAAGGGAAGAGATAAATACATTTGTACCAAAAATTTATAGATTTCAATGTTTGTTCTCGAAAATTCCATAACGATCTTCACGCATTTATAATTTATCTTCACCTGAACAGTCAATCTGTGCACATCCAGAGAGCTACTAGCGTATTTGGGAGTATAAACATTTGACTCTCCGAAAATATTTTTCCAGGTGAATATTTGAAATTATAATATTACTGATTACAGTGATGTCTTCGCCTCCAGGTATACCATTTTTATAAAACTAAAGTTACTCTACACTAGAGGCGTTGTGCAAAACCATACGTTAGGATAGGCCATAAAAATGATATTTTCTGATCATCGCGCATCTTTGAGCGGAGTGGAGAGATTTGGACGGGTCTCAATATCGAGGTCTTGGGAGCCGATGAAAGTGAAGCGAGGCGAGTATGGAGTACCACCTCAATGTAAGGGAGGGATAAACGGGAGATCCCCGAGAAAACCCGCCGACCAGCGGCATCGTCCGGCACGGTTCCCACATGCGAAAATCCGCGGGCGACCTCGCATAGGTGGGGGCGAGCCGTCTACGTACTATCATTGAGTAAAGATATGCCTAGAGTGGACATCCCCATGTTAAATTTTCTGACCACTCCAGCTGTAGTTCGAGGGATGAACACCACGTCGCGCTGGTCCATTTTCGTGACGTGAGCGTGGGGAATGTAGGCAGCGTTGCCACATTGACATCTACCTTCTCTCTCACTCATACTCCATCTCTGTCCCTCAAGTCCCAACGCCACAACAGTAGAAAGTAGCCTGATTGTCTGTTATACCCACACGCTGGGACAGACAAGATGGCGGACACCCAAGTTTCTTTCTCACGTCGCATATATCCGTTTACGAAAAGATTACAAGTTCTGTAAAACATATGAATGAACAAAATGAAACATAATGTACGCATAAGTAACGGGAAATGTTGCATATTACTCATGCGGTCATAATAAAAGAAATAAACACCACTTTATAAAATACGCGAGAACTGTGGATTTATGTTCTATATAATATCGTATCAAACATTTGCACTGTAAGTGGTTTGTGTAGCTCAGTGGGAGCCCTGCCCTCATAGCTGAGGGGTAGGGCGGCAGTCCCGCGCCCCGGCGCCCCCCGACACGGCGGATCCCCAGCCCGCCCGCAGCGCTGGGAATCTGCCAACATGCAGGTCTCACTTGAGCCCAACAAAAAAAAAACACCAACAACGTCAACTACAACAACAATGGCAAAGACAAAAAGTGAGTAAGTACGCAGGTCTGTGCCACGCAATTGTAGGCCTTAGAGTTCGAATCTCCGACGGGTACCGAGTTATTTTATGTGACACATTATGGCTGTTTATAACTTAGTTTACTGTTAGAAAATGTTTATTTCCAGAATATATTTGTCTAAAAGTAATAATACGCAAGTACGAGCACAGTACAGTTTACGATCAATGGTTGTTTGCTACTCACATTGATTGTTTGGTCAAATAAATAATTTGAGCTGTATGGCGTGGGTAATGTTAAAAGGCACACATGAAAGCCTTGAGTTTAGTATTGTAACAGTTCTGTTTTCTTTTGGCCGTAAAACCGTAAAAGCTTGTTTAATTACGGGGAGCACAAGATTGATTATTATGCTCATTAAAGATACACATATAAAAACAGGGGCGTAGCCGTGATTGCGGAGGAGGGGGGGGGTTTATATATTGGGACATACCCCCCCCCCCCATAAACGAAATGAAAATAAAATTTGAAAATAAAATTACAAGTATTATTATTTGTTAATTCAAGAAATATGTGATATGCCTTAAACATGAAGAGTGTTTATAGCATTGTGTTGTTCCATATATTTAAATGAAGCCATTGATGATAGTAAATTTGTAATAATATAGGTTTTGTATTTCGTTCAAAGATAGACATAACAAATCTCTCTCCTCCTCTATATCCCTCCTTTCCCTTCTAGAGTACATTCCTAGCTACGCCCTTGTTTAAATAATATGCCAGTGTTCTAATGAGTGGCATAAATGTTTGTCGTACATACATGTAAATACAGTACCTTGTTTTCCATACATAAGCAGTGCCGTTACGCGTATCATTTTCCATACATTAATAGTACTCATACGTTAAAACCCAAACCAATGAAGTCTTCAGAGGAAAAAATAAATAATCGTCGTACCTTTTGGATGCACCACAAAACACCTAAATATAAAATTTGGTTGTATTTGTACCCCTGTCCCCTGCGAGTTGTTTGCCTACAATTTACCAGTTTCTATTGGCACTTTAGATAACGTGTGGGCATGAACGGATGCGTTCTTCCTTCCCTTCTGCTATAGAAACGTGTATACCTTCTGTTGTGCCCATGAGTATAACAGAAAGTAGCAGAAATTGGGCATTGTGTAAGACCGGCTTAAACGACTCACACTTCTCGCGCATAATTTAAGCACCAGAAACTTCTTAAATCATTTTTAAATATCGGAAGAAAAACTGTTTTGCAAATATGATACAGTACACACATCTAGTATTATACTAACATATTACAATTAACATTGTTAAGTGGTAGGGGAATGCCAGTAAAAAGGAGAAAATACCCACGATAAACGAATCGAATCTACACTTGCTGTATGAATTAACACTCCTTGTTAAGATTATCGTACATGTTATAAAACGTAATTCGTTAGTATAGTATAATCGTGCAAACAAAGTGAATGGTCGTTAACGGAAAAAGTATTTATTCATTCAACAAAACATGGGGTGCACAGAACATAACTACTTTAGGAAAAAGTAAACTATAATTATGTAAATATGCCACAAAGTTAACACACAAGAATGACCTACCAACACAAATCATTCCAATTTACACATAGTATTCGTAAATTGTTGTCATTACCCATTTGTAGGCTAGGAGACGACAAACATTCCAGAATACACGAAAAACTTTTGACACAGTCAAGATATTGAATAGTAGTTCTGTTATTCTCGGTAACAACTGTAGGCTACACTATGAACAGAGAAATGTATTGATTCGACTGCATATATACACACCTGCACACCGTAATGCAGCGTAAGCTGCGACATCTGAAGTAAAGCTGGATTAACAATAGAAATATTGAAGCATTATATTACGCGTTAAGTTTTATGCAGAAGAAACTAATGTGTGTTCTTTTATGTTTTGGTTCCCAGTGGAATCTTATCAGGTCGTGTGCGTTGTTGGGATTTCCTTAAGCATTGAAATAAATAGTTGTATTTATAATCTTTAGAAAAATATTAGAGGCTACGACCAATCAGCACAGAGCAGTCGGTGTTGTTGGCGGGAAACTGCTATTGACAGTAATGTAAGTATAAAACAATATCACTAAGGCGTGTGTGTGCACATGTTGACGTTTATATTTGTTCGTAAATAATAAGCTTCTCTGATAGCAAATGTCGGCTTTGAAGTATGATCTGCTTCAATATGGTGGTTTCTTACGAGGTGTTGTTAGGAACAAAAGTCAATATGACAGGCTTGCTGCCTGTTTAAATTCACTGGAATTAAGAATTAAAACATTGATGGAAAACTGCAAATACATAAGACGTGTTTCCTTATGACAGATATGCGCCTACTGCTTAATTCTAAATGCATTAGGTTTTGTACTGTAAACGTAGGCCATGTCTAAAATGTCATATTGTGTTGACAAAATGATCATGTGACCCGATATTTTATACAAACATTATGACTTGATTGGTAAATTGATATTTCGTATCTTGTATATAACGGATGTTAGCAAAAATACAAAATGACAAAATCAGCTCCATGTTGGTTTTTACATTCAAAACATATGCACGAATGCGTACTAAAAACGTTTTTTACTTTATTTTTTTATTTTTTTTAACAAATAACTCTTCATAAAATAGCCTACACATGTTTTAAAAAGCAAGTAAGTGTTGTGATTTGTTTATATATTTCACAACACATGTTTTATTTTAAGTCGTTATTGGATATTATATTATTGTCTTGTTTATTAACATATTTGCAGCATTCCAGTAATGGTTTTAGAAATATTACGTCCATTTAAAGCATTTAATTTATATAAAACATATTTTCACTGTTAATGTAAGAATGTGTTGCCGCGAGTGCTAAACAAGTGACTGTCGACAACGTACGGATTGAAACATACGAAATGACAAATTACAAAATAACGAATTTTTCCTCACGGAAACGGCCTTAGCTTGACTATTAGTGATTGGCATAGAGTCATTGCATTCAACCGATGTTTAGTGCAGGAATAGTTATATTTTTTAATGTACGTTGTCTGAAATAGAATATTGCGACTCTCTTTGTTATGTCTAGTTATCATACGTTTGTTAGTGTTAACATTACTGATAAACACAACAGTGTCAACGTTTTTCCCATTGTTACGTGTCTGAGGTTTCAGTGTAGGATACACAATGATGTGCTGTGTTACACTCGTGTAAATATAAACACACACAGCTGCCAACTTTTCATACAATATCCACTAATGCACGTCATTATTGTAAACGTGGATCTTACAGAGATGACAGTTGTATTGTCGCGTTAAAACAAACATATGTCAGAGTTGAGCCTTACACGTGCTCATTAATGTCATTTTCCCGCAGTGTGCAAAAGGTTTTCTGCTTAATGAGATGCACGCTCATACAGCGTTCGCATTCGTCTACGTACGTAAATGTTTCACATGTCTCGGGAAATGACATACGCACATACACGCGGAAACGAACGTGTGTACGTCTCGCGTCCTTACAGCCCATTAGCTACTATTAAGAAAATAGATTTATATGCAGTTCATAATTGTTAATCCTAATATTTATTTTTATAAAGAGTGAAATGGAGGCATTGCCTTTTGAGAAACGCCACTGAGCAACGTTCTTAACAATGTATACTCTCTAACATTTAATGATCTAGAACAGCCGGGATAAACATAACCAGTTTTCGTCGTGATTTGTTATAAACCGGGCATGACATTGAATGCATAGTTAATATTCAGAACCATGAGAACACTGCCAATGTTTTTATAAGGCAAGGCACGCATGAGTAAAAACGTTATATCAATATCCGACATTTAATTTTTATTAATACCAATATTAGTGTTAAAAGGAAGTTTACCTCTAGTTGTTACCAGTTTTAAAGAAACATTATCGATAACTGCGTTTACTGACTCAAATATTTATTCATTCCTTTCTTGTTAAAAGTTTATGATTGGTTATAATACGAACACTTTCACTGTCATGTGCTTTCCAGCTACAGCTCCTAGTGCATTGATAATTCTGAAGCTATGCGTCTACGTTCCAGCACATATTCAGTATGTTTTTCCCGTCAAAATGCTTGTTCAGAATCTTATCAGTTAACTAGTTGCTGTAAAGGATGCAAATAAGTATGTCTGTTGGAATGTATCACGCATCGAGCCGAGTGGAGTATGCTTATATACATAAGTGCATTCCTAGGGTCGGATACAGTCTAAATGACACTCGAATCGACATATTGAACGTACTGATATTTTGTACGAACAGTCACCTATGTAGTAGATCACATCTCCAAACTGTAAACATTGTGTTCAATTGTAGACCGTCGTGCGTCTAACACATATTTCTACATTATTGGACAATTATTTCCTATTTATTCCCTTCCACATAAGAACGGAACGAAAAGTTTACTATGATGTATGACACCATTCATGATTAATATGAAGTTTGTAATTGTAATTGCTAACAGTATTCGTATTTTATCATGAACACCTAAACTATAGTAAAATAATATATTATAATTAAAAACAAAGACCGTTATTAATTTATGATAATTTATTTTCGCAGAGATAAATAAAACCCAACAGTAGTCGATATCGCTGCATATTTCTGCAAACACATAATTCTACAACAGAAACGAAACACATGCCATGGCCGCCACTAGTAAATCATGAGTTGGGTATTCACAGCTGCAACGAATGTTAGTAACTCTCATGTGAAAGGCTCGACTCTGGCAGAACTTGAACGAACACGTGGGTGAGCCGAGGCAGGGGTTATAACATACTCTTACCGGCTGCGGAACTGGCAACACCGCGCGGATGACGTCGCCGAGAACACTAGCGCTCCTCTGGATCAACAGCGGAACTAACACATAAAACTGGCCAGACTTTTTCCTATCCCATGGCCACTCTCGTGTATATCTTTACTCAATGCTATTACTCCGCCGCGGACCCCACGCATCTTTGAAATATTTAGTGTACAGGAAAGCGGTTACAGTCAAAAAGGGTTAAATATTTCAACACGTACATTCGATTTTGGACGAAACTTAAAACAGTTCTCCCAGATATTAAAACGTGTTCTATGTCAGTTATGAGACGTTTCATTTAAATTGTCTCATTTCTAATACTCACACGAGGATTTGTGAGACATGTGTATATGCTTTTCGGCGTATACGTGATAGAAATTAAGCGATTTATGAATGATGATTGTTTTACATATGCTCATGTAAAGATTTACTTAAAACACAATACGATTCTTAATTTTCTCAATTTACTTCGAGTGATGCATTAAAAGTAAATCTCGATTGAAATGGCTGCCCAGTTCTCCTAACCTAAATACTTTGAAATGTTTTGCAAACAATTTTTTTCTTTACAATTATGTAAGTATGAAAGTATGCATTTTATGGAAGTGGCACACACGAAAGCAGAGAACTGTCTGCACTCTACGTAGGAATAGATACGATAAGGCAAGTGAGTGAAGAGATTTGGGCGGCTCTTAATATCGAGGTCTTGAGAGCAGAATTAATACGTTAGGCGTACAAGTGTAAACACGGATTATATTACTCAATTACATTTTGAAACTGTCGCTACACAACGCTTTGTAGAATCCATGTACGAGTCTAATGTAATGGAAATTGCCGTTATCCCAATGTCCAAGTTAGTATCCCTACAATCTGAATTAGTTATCTCTATTACCGAATTGCTACTCACTTGCAAATTTGTCAATAGAGTGCTCGTGATTGGAGGGCTTGTACTATATACTGGAACTCAGTGCATGGGGCATCGGAATTCACCTTGGAGCAGCAAAAGTAAGTGTTAAATAAGTACAACTCGTCAGTTAAATGTTTATTGATGTCAGTGTTTCCACAGGAGCAGTTTTAAAACTTGCTCACAAATCTCACTGAGTCTAAGCGATTTTTTACAGTTTCAACTTTATAAGAATAACTGTGATTCAAATTTACAATTTATGAATTGGTTTTTGTGTTTCATTATTTGAATTTCAATTTCCCACCTAAGGTGGGTAACATTTTCAGGCGTAGGGAGGGTTATAAGGAAAAGTAGTTCCTTTCGGCTAACACTTTCCTGGAACGCCTGACGGTGCAGTGGGACACGTACAGAGAGTGACTTTTTTCTTAAAGTTCTTGACGTCATTAAATAATTTCCAAATATTAAAAATACCACTTTAAAAAAACTTAACTTAAATGTAAGTAAACAATGCAGTTGAACATCTTAGTGTTGTTAAAGTGCAACCCATACTAAGTTTGCGAGTTTTTTTCAAAAATTCAAGTATGCAACATACCCCCAGAAATCATGCCACAGAAATAGAACCAGTTCCGCATGTACACTGAAATAATACTTTGGGGTGTCCATTGAAAAAATAATCAGCGATACGGTGGGATAATGTACACAGTGTCTTCCTTGGACTCTTGGAACAAGACTGAGGATTAGTGTATGCACACGGAATTTGGAAGTCTTCTAACAGAGGGGCCTGTATACCAATTCGTCCGGCCTACTAACTACATCTATCCTCTACAGACCTGGGGCAGTAGATGCATATTCTCTTCTCAGTGATATTCTGACACAGTGGTCTGGCGGGTCATGCAACATATATATTAAGATCACCAATTTGCACGTGTCGAGAAGCACATACTTACTGAATTTTTATTACCTAATATCTCTACATACTGTGTTTGTAAATATAGACCGTAAGTTATTGAAATGCAGAATAGAAGGCAAAAAATGTGCGTATCTCTACCTTTACACATGATGTGAAAGACGAAGGGTTATAGATAGATTACTCACTGCCCAAATTATGCTACTACATTATGTTGGCGTATACATAAAATGTGGCATTGCATGTGAAAAAATGTAGGAGATATAGAATTTTGGAAAATATTTTAAACCCTTGTTATAAAATATTCTTAACAGAACATTATTTATTGTTAGGCCTACTTAAAATTTCGGGTACACTAATAAAAAGTTTTGTTGGAAATTAAATACGACAGAAATTGATGTCTGACAACTCAGATTGTGCTTTTATTGCGTGCTACGAAATAACCAAGTTTAGTTCGAACTGGTACAGTGTAGGTTTAACGTCTCATCGACAGCGAGGTCATTGAACATGGAACCAGTAGATAAGAAAAGCAGGAACAAGAAAGGCCGAAGTGATTATGATACAAAATGGAAACTAAAATGAGGGTGACCGGACCAGATTTCGTAGCTAGGACGTGTCGAATGCAAGTCCAAAGGTTTACCATTGCGTCACGTCGCTCGACAGATCTATACACGGATTATTCAACAAATATAACGATTGTACAACTTTTTGAGAATTTCGATTTTGAAAAACATTGAGGAGAGCTGGACAATTTAAAGAGTTTTCATTTAATAATCCGGTACTAGATTAACCAAGGTGTTTTCGGTTGATTTCAGCGAATAAAGTATATGCGACGGTAATGTGATGCAGTTTGCAACAAGAGACATGATTTCTCAATAGTTGTAGTAAGTAGTAAATTGTTTTCAGTTATGTTTGATGACTTCCTTAAATATGCAATATCTTAAAGTATCTTTGGCCTGTCACGTTACATAATGATAAGGATGACGATGATAAGAGAAGCATGTTATAAGCATCTCACCACACTTTCAGTTTGCGAAAGTTCACGATTAGCAAACAAAGCTGGAAGTAAACAATTTTCCACAGAGAGCAAAACGAAATATCGTTTATCACGATGTAATTAATTATTTAAATGATAAATAAAAAGGAATTATGTGTATTATTTCGCAATGTGTGATGTCTGATCAGACTAACTTACATTCAGATAAATATTTTATTTATTTTCTTAAATGTTATCTGTAAATATGAACAATGATTACATTTTAAATGTATGATGAAAATAAAATAACCATAAAAAAAGATCAATATTCTTGGTTTATTTAGTACGTTTTTAAGATGCTCAAATGTTTCTTAATTCTAACGAGCATTTGTAAAATTTCTTATAGCAGTGGAAAAGTACAGGTTTGAACACCTACAATACGAAGTTCTTTGATATTCAGGTATGACACATCGTCCCACGTAGTACTTCATATGCAGAACTGTGCGAAGATACAAAGATGAATACATGTTTTACTGCGCTCTAACGTTATAACTCACAGACTGAAACAATCGACATGATCACATGTTTGTAAGGCACGACACAACCTTGTTGCGCTATTGTTCTAGAAAGACAGAGCGCAGAAGGAAACATGACCTGTATAATCAACATATTCATACACGAGGGACGCAGCAATGGAGATCCAGTCTTCAACGTAGGGTATTTAATTTGGTTTTTCCTGCCTGGGAGACCTGATTCCTGATTCCACACTGCACCGAGACTTGCTTATATTCTGCTGTTTAAACAGATGTTAACACATCGTCTCAGCAATATCAAAGTGAATAATGGATAGGTAAATGTGGTTCACAGTAAAGTGAACACATTTGAAATCAGCCTCAGAAAAAAGTCACTGCCCCTACCTGCATATATTTTAAAGGGCGCACTGTGTGACGTGCGAGCAGTAAAGTTGGTAACAATGGTTGGAAAGTAGTTCCATTTCTTAACGTCAAATAAAAAGTGTTAGATAACCATTTGTGATAAATATTTCCTTTCGCCTTGCGTTTTTTTTTTGTATTGCATTGAAGAGTGAAAAGGAGCAGATTTGTAAAATATTTACTTTTATAATAATTTCGCAGTTTCACTCGATCGACGCGTGAATAAAGCGATGAGGCCATGGAATTGTTAATTAGGTATACATAAGGAGGAATAATACACAACGTGGATACAAGAAGATCTTAAGAAGGGCTTTCAAAAGTGCTCATTTTACCGAGAACAGCCTATAGTTAACCCCAAAGCTTGATAAAAATATTTTCTCGCAAGGACCCCGTCGGCGTAAAAAGGCATATGTAAAAATGCAGTTTATTATATAGTTATTCATAAAACGATTATATATACACATAAAATATCATTACCAAGTTATTGCTACATTAATTAACATTCAAAATCAAATCACCAATATTTATAACAATAATACACATACGACTAATCGAACCACAACCCGATAGATGGCAAAATTAATAATATGTAGGTTATTACGGTGCCTACCTAACTGACGCGTTACCTTCGTTAAGGTATATTTGAAAAAATTTTTTACAAAAGAACTCCTTAACCGTAATACCGGATTTTTCCATAACGTAAAGTATTGTGATGTCTACTACGATAAAATATTATTGAGCTAATGAACTAACTATAATAATTTGAATATAGCATTGAGATCTAAATTACATGGCTCGAAACCTTGTATGTATAGGTGTGTGCGTGCGTATATATATATATATATATATATATATATATATATATACATACACACTCACGCATATGTATGTATATATACACACACGCTCACACGAACTCACACACATATATACACACACACGCTCAAACACACTCACATATATATATATATATATATATATATATATATATATATATATATACACTCGCATGAGTACTAATGAGCTAATGATACATTATCTTAGCGGTGAAAATAAATATTTTTCTCTGTTTCTTTGCTTTAAAATTATGGGCGACAAGAAAAATGCATAACGGTATGATTAAGTTCAAATTGCTCACCTATTTAAGTTTAAATATGCGACGGTTATACTATTTTTTTTACCATAGCGGCTCTTAACTAAGCAGATTTCGTTTTGGTTTTAACCTTTTACCGCGGCTGTTTTGTTAGTGTTCTCTCAGGGACAAAAACATTAAGTGAAGACCCTCGGTAATTCTACAGCGTTTGGCTAGGTCTCGAGGGGGGGGGGGGGAAACCAGTGCGTCATGCACCTTAGATGAACACATTAGAACAGTTTACTTTTGGTTTTCACTTCATTTACGCATCTTAGGATAAATACTCCGCTACTGTGTAACTTTAATTTGTCTGCGTCTTGTTCTTGGTAATATCATACGTACTTATAATATTTAATATGAAATTCCCGATTTAGTAACACTGTTGCAAACTATAAATGTGTTTACAAGATTTTATATTAAATTTAAAGAATTTATGTAGATTTGTAAAAGCATATGCTGAATGTGCGAATTTAAAAATCATACGTACAGGTTTATGAAAAAGTTCAGTTTTTCAGTTAAACCATTATTTGGGCAAATTCTGCACATTGGTAAATGTAGAGTTTAACAAGATTCTCGTCGATATTTAAGTACGCTGTTGTACTTTTAAAAATTAAATTATAACACTTAATATCAAACTTTATTTTTATTTAAAGATCATTTTTAGACGTTTCTTTCAGTTTGTACGGGAGTATCGCTTTAAGGAGGCGATAAACTTAAATGATAATGCAAACTGGGAAACAGTAGTCTAGAAAGTTACCTACAGGGATTAACGCAAATCCTACTCATGCAGTGACGTCATAGTATCAGAAAACACAAGAAACTAGGCTAAAAAACTTTGCAGACATATTATCCAAATAGCACTTGAAAGATTTATAAATTTACTAACAAGAATAATGGTGGTCAAACTCCTTTCAAAAATAAAACTGATGGCCTAGAGATATTCATGTATTTCAGCCACGAGAGGCAGATGATAAGAAATCACATTAACTACTTTACGAGGAAGATGCATCACTACTAGAAGAAATAAATTTGACAAAGCGTGTTTGTACCACAAACATATATGTTCATAATCACACATAGAGCCTATAAAATTAAATATCCCGATACTTCATATTTATTCTGACAGGCAATACTTAGTTGTATGTATTTTTTTTTAAAAAAGGGCACGAATTTGTGTTTTGAATGACTCCCAGATAATCCACGTACAATTTGTCATTTACTTTATTTGTAGTCTAAAAGCAGTTGAAATAATTAAATGGGAAGGCTAAAAACAGAAATATAATCGTATAAGAGAAAAACGATTATGGTTGTGTTTGACAACATAAAGAGTTTTTGCGTTTCCTAAACTGACACATAGTACCATCCACTTTGGAATTCACGTTTCTGATGCTTTAAATAAGAATGTGTGTATGGTAAGGTTAATAACCAGATGGTTTCATGAATATTTCAAGCCTTATTAAATACAGAACTTCTTTCAAATTACAAGAATATGTGTCTTTTTTGTGCAGTGTTCCAACTGCGCATCCAAATGAGTCAAAATATTTAAAGGCTGTTCACGATAAAGTGAGCACTTTCGAAATCAAGCTTAAAAAAAGAGTCACTGCCCCTACCTGCATATGTTTTAACGGGCGCCCTGAGTCACATGAGTCCAGTAAAGTTGGTCACAATGGAGGGGAGAGTAATTCCCTATACTAACGTCGAACAAAAATTGTTAGGTGACCATTTGTGAAAACTTAAATTATTTCTCTCGATTTCTGTATTTTGTAATGCATTTAAAATGTAAAAACAAGCGGATTTATACAATATTTACTTTTCTAATAATTTCACAGTTTCACTTGACCGACGCATGGATAAAATGATGAGGCCCATGGCAATGTTAATTTTACATAAGGCGGAAGAACACACAACGTGTATACAAATAGATGCTAAGCAGGGCTTTCAAGTGTTCATTTTACCTTGAACAGCCTATTCAATTGTAATTCTGTTTGTATACACGTATATTATAACAGTCAATAAGTTTGTGGAATGACTGGCGCCCGGAAGGTAGGCAGCCGCGCAATGCACTGTTCACGGACTTGCTGAGTGGAACTACGTACGGAAGTACATACAGTTTTGACAGTATAGTCTATTCGCGGTTTCTTCGCACTTTTTGTGAAAAATTACCCCAATACTTATTATTTATTGAATTGACTTATACATATATTGTATCCATAAGTTATATTTTTTCATTAACAGGGAGTGAATAGGTATGTTGGCAAAGTCTAGTAAGAAATAGTTCTCGTGAAAAACATTTATTACTCTGAGTGTGCACGAATGTGGTTCGCTGTCCCTTTGGTGTAATTATCTAGACTCGGTTAATCTTTGTTTGCATGAGGTGGAGGAATACCTGGGAAGTATATCTTTAGTAGGGCTTCAAGAAACTTGGAAGTATCCGTGCATGGACTATATTTATCACGAGTCTGGTAAGTTCGTTCATATCTTTCCTTCATAGGGTACAGACTTTGCTCTCATCGTGAAGAGCACAAAACTTCATACAACGCATGCATTGGAAAGTAACGACCACTTCCGGAACTTTCAGAACGCTTAACATACTGACACTATAGGAGGTGGCTGTTGATATGTTTGACCTAGCGAAAGTATGATCTGTATGGATTAAAACATCGGAGCTCGATACTATTCAAGCTTCGTGGCTGCGAACGATCGAAGATACTGGTTTTGTTTCAGCAGATCATTTGATTACAATACGTGTACGACTGTTAAATGAAAACAAGAAAATGGATGTTTGTGGTAGGAATTTTTCAAATTAAAAACGGGACTTTTCTCGTAACTTGAACAGTGTGAGTGGCTAATAACAAAACATCTAGACCTCAGTCATTTTGAATTTTGTTTATTTTTTGTTACTATTAATTTTATTTAACTTTCATTTCAACAATTACTTAATGTGGAAATTTGTTATTGTCCATATCATATAAATGGGGTAAAATGTGACAGACAATGTGACCAACATACACTCTATGTGAACAGTAAATTATCTCATTCGTACAGTATTGTATCAGCTGATGAACTGCTGTGGGAACTGTGTTGTTAAGTTGGCTACTTTTATAGTGGCTTTGGAAGAAGATAGTACTCGGAAGTCAAAATAAACAATGAACAAATTGAATATGGTATATCTACACGGAAACATGCCCTCACATTACCAATATTTCAAAAGTTTTTCTTCCTAATTTGATAAATGGCGTTAGCGTGATTTGAATATCACAAGTGTTAAATATATGTAATGTTTTATCTAGTTCAAAAGGAAAAAAATAGTTTTATAAATGTTAAACAGATCCCTTAGTTGTAAATTTGTGGTATTTAACCCTGTATTAATCTACGATTATGTTTTGTTTTGCAAACTCTTTTTTTATGAAATGTTAGGAATGTTTGAAGGTTGTTCAAAAAAGTATTAGTTTATGGAATTAACATAAGTAAGAGGTTCCGATATAATGAGTTTTTACTGAAGTTAATTCAATATTGGTGTTTAGTTCCAAGAAGTGTCCTTTTTATAATTAAATGTTGCCAAGTTTAAGAAACAGAAGTATGCAAAAGAAGAAAGTAACTGCATAATATTGAGTCGTCAGTAACAGAGGTTTCGACGACGAACTTAAAAAGGGATTGAGAACTTCGTCATTTGGTTTTCCGAGTAACTTCTGGTCAGACATTATCATCCATTTTCTGAAGGAGTTACGTCACGCGGCATAGCTTCACCTTCGGGAACACGATCACCGCTTCAGTGGTTGAGTCGGGGGTCGACTCCAGGACCATGAAGAAGGAAGGATGACGGAGTACCTATGCCGTCATGGAATCGCAGTCGACAGGGAGTTGTGAGGTAACAGATTCGAACCCAGGAGGAGAACCGCGGATCTAGCTGTCGACTACTTTTTTTCTCATCAACAGGCAAGTCCAGCATACGCCATAATTAGAAGCGCGTTTTTGAAGGGTGTTCCTGATAATAAATTGGAGTTCTTTTCTTATCTATGAATGCTTACTTGGTAGAATAAATGCCTTGTAGTATTCTCCCATATCTTTGAATAATATGCAAATTTTAATTTTATTACATAATTTCATATAATATTGACTTTTGCACTTTATGTGAAAGAGTCTCATAGCCGTGGCAAGTAAATAATGAATAGTAATTATATATAAATATATATAATATAAAATATACATCTAATAATTTGTACATTCCGTCATATTATTGTGTTATGCTAGAAAGTTTTATGTTGTGAATATTTGATTTGTCGGAGATTGTGCCATATTTATTGTAACAGTTCAAGGTAGTAGCACTGGCTGTTACAGAAATTTTCACCCTTACGTGGGGCCTTAATAATATCCAGACACTCGTGTATGGGCTGGTCAGACGAACCAGTACATTACTTATTAAAATAAAGAGCGTTATTCACCGAAGAAAATTAATGCAACTTCTTGAGAATGGCTAGCCGATTTAAACACTGACTTCTTATGTTGCTAATGAGCTAATTCGATATCGTTTTGAGAATTGCTGAAGTCATCCGCCTTTCTCAGGGACAAAACGACTACTCTTCCTGTTTTACAACGCTTCATCCTGACATCTGGTGGCCGCACAAATACCTCCTCATAGCACCTTTACATCTCAGGCTCATGAAACACAACATTTTATGTCGACTAATATTTTTAGCACTTGCACCGGATACTGTATGAAATGTGGCTGGCGAACCTCTTGTCAGAACAGCCTAGTTGTGCAGCCAGACGGGATCGATCCCTCGACCTTCTGCAAACAATTAATTCAATCGTACGATCTGACACGCAAGGGAAATCTATGTTAGACACGCCAAGACTCACCGATGGGGTTTACGAGATTACAAAATCCTTTTGCGTCCATCCCAGCACAGCTCCTGTAAGCACAACACACACACACGCGCACACACATCTGGAAAACATAGCACGAAGCACGTAATCCACGGAATATCGTACGCGGATTTACATTTAAAACGGCGCCTACTTCTTCCCGGTCAGCGAGTTTTGGCACGTGCAACGCCAGGTTAATATTCATAAGACTTGTCCTCTCTGCCGTGGAGGGTGTGTAGGTTAATATCATCATCGTGGCCTACCGCGTGTTAGAATGTTACATGTGCGGATTAGGCTTGGCATAAGAATCCGGGACCTGTCGCAGATTGCGGTAAAATTGATTGATGATTAAATTTACTAACCACGACTTTCAGACGTGCGTAAAACTTTAAATATTTTTACGACAACACATTAAATAGATAATAAACTACTAGGTATACGTAAGTTATTTATACGGTGTTGCGTACGTTATTTCCTGATATACTTCAATACTGTAGATTTATTCATATTTGGAATGATTTATTATTTCTTGCACCAGTATCATGCGCTCAATTTTCGCTACATTGCAGATTTTGATAAAACGCTTGTACGTCGTAAAATAATAACGTAACAGTATAGAAATATTTACTTTCCTAAGCTACATTAAATCTAAGTGGAGAGTCGTAGGTCCTAGGCACGGACGGAACTAACTGCGTCCTAGTACAGAGCCCTATGCACATAGGTACGTAGGAAATAATCTCACAACAGGGGACACTCGTATTGTAGCTTCTCCGGGCTTTGTCACACATGGCCCGAGCGGAGGTCACGTTTGCCGCCTCCCGTCCTAGCCATTGGAAGAAGGGAGGTTATATTACTAGAACAAGCGATGGGAAAAGATAAACTTTACTACTATAAGTGAAAGACTGGTACAGTTTGTCAGCGTACATTCAGAAACTTTAATACTTTTAGACAGATACGTGAATGTACCGGCTGGACCGAAACGGTATCACAGTACGGACAATGTTGTACTATCTTTGCTTTTCACAGGTTTGTTTTTATTTTCGCGATGTCGCCTGCTCACGTTTTTCTTTAATATATATATGTGTGTGTAAATACACACACACTCCAAGAAATGAGGACGAAAGAGTAATAGAAGTCAGCAGGAAAGGATTATTTTTTTAAAGTTATAAGTACTTAGGGAGAATTACTTTGCCACAGTTTATTATAGGCTATTAACGGTAAAATTAGCACTTTTGAAAGCCCTGCTTAAAATCTACTTGTATACACGTTATGAATTCTTCCGCTTTATGTAAGATTAACATTGTCATGAGCCTCATGACTTTATTCGTGCGTAGGACAAGTGGAATTGTGAAATTATTAAAATAGTATAGGCATACATTTAACAAACCTGCTCATTTTTACACTTCGATAAAAAAAAACAGAAATTGAAAGAGATAATTTAAGTTATCAGAAATTGTTACCTAACACTTTTTATACGACGTTGAGATACGGAAGTACTTCCCATCAATCGTTACCAACCTTACCGCGTACATGTCACTCAGGACGCTCGGTAAAATATATGCTGGTAGGGGCAGTGACATTTTTCAAAGGTCGATTTAAAAAGTGCCCACTTTATCGTGAACAGCCTCTAATTATGTAATTATGTTTTTCAGATAATGTGTAAAAATGCTTGCACATGAAAGGCAGAATGTTTGCAACTCAGTTAGCAAATTTTAGTAGGCCTATTTCATGAAACACAATTTAATTTTTTCAGTAAATAAAAGTTGATTACATATGATTTATTCCCATATGCACGGAAAACATGTCTTTATTTCCCAGACACATTTCGTTCTAGAAGTAATGGCGATCTCTTAGTTGTTTTCAAAGTTTGTATAAATCACGAACGCCTTACTTTGGCAACTTGTTCTCACCACATCAATTTTAAGACACAAATACGCCCGTATAACTTAAATTATCCCCAGTTTTCAATCTGGAAATAACATAACTTATACCCGACAATTTCTATTCAGTACACAAAGGTTACGTGATTGCGTTTAGCATCAGAATACATTATCTACCAAAAAGTAATTGGGCACCCGTGAAGATAGGTTATTCAGTGCGTCAGTTGACTTGTGTTTCACGGCCTTCGGCGTAGGATCGCTGGTGTTTGTACGTGGTAACATTAACACAGAGGCCTATTGTAACATTCTGGATAATGAAATGCTCCCAGCATTGTGGCATTTTTACGGAATGGACCGTGTTACTTCCAGGATGACAATGCCGGGTGCATGTTTCAAGGACTACTGTGCAGTGGTATGCCGACAACAATGTTCGCCGATTGGACTGGCCCACCCAGAGTCCCGACCTCAACCCTATAGAACATCTTTGGGACGAATTGGATCGCCGGGTGAGGGTTCGTCAGGCGCGGCCAAAATCCATTGCTCAACTCAAGGAATGGTTGCAAGAGGAATGGCGACGAATCCCCTTGGATGTCCTGCAAACACTCGTAGAGAGCATGCCAGACAGGGTGGCTGCTGATATAGCCGCAAGAGGTGGCCCTACGAGATTCTAACGGGGTGACAACCACCGAGCAAATATTGTGGACAGGTGCCCAATTACATTTTGGTAGATAGTGTAGTAGGAAACACCCGAAAATACTATGTTTTACATATACGTGAAAGTGTATGGCGATTCGCGTTACGTGTAACGCGAATCATCGTAACCTCGGGTTAAAAACAGCTCCAGTACAAGTTGATCAACATGTCATTCTTCTCGGTACTGCGCTCTCCATAAAGGACTTGTCGTGTGGCTGGAGTCAACTGGGCAACCCCGCACTTGGGTGTGTACAAACGGCACCAGGGTGAAACAACTTTGGAAATGCTGGGGCGAGCCGCAATTATGTGCAGGAATTACAGGTGCTCGCCAACACTGGGTCTAACGCCGACTTTGCTTGAGCAGGATGCAATGCGTGCTGGCTGCTTCCTGAGTCTGCCGTGGGCCAGGGTTACCTCAAAGCCAATCCCGTCTTAAAAATTACATTACTGGACCGGGAGGGGGTCGGAAAGCTGAGACACAAAAGGCAATGCCGAGTGGTAATTGACCGGAACTTCGCCAACCGGAAAGGCTACCTGACAAGAGGGAGTAAAGCTTCTTACACATTAGAAAACTTGAGCATTTGACTTTACGTTTCCTTTCCTCTGACGAAACAACCAATACAAAATACAATTGTAAAGTCAGAGTTGAGACAATTGAACACCGGTTCTGTTAGCTTCGTAAAAATGTGTATCTTGTTATTTAAATATTTATGATATTATCCAGGAATGCATTTTACGTACCTTTTTTTAAAAACATGCTTAAAATTTACATTATAAGTTTATTTCAAAACGAAAAACTCATTTGTTTACTTTATTAAAATATTTCAATTCATATATTTCCTCTTCGCATTATATTTGTTTGTCATTTATTGTCATTAATTTAAGACGGGCTTTGTTTAATATACCGAGATTAAAATCACCCAACAATAAAATAACGCACTTTCCACATAACCTCTGTTAGATTGTCTGAAAAATGGCTGCTTCACTTTGACTTTAAATTTCAACTTTTCGAAATCGTAATGTCAAGAGTGCTCGACTTTACCTTTGACAGTTCCATTGTATAAAGCTCCATAAGAAACAATATGTCGGAAAGCAAACTTAAAGTCAAATGTTAAGTTTTCAATTGTGCAAGGGCCAAAAGCTAGGCCTGAAAGGCATCCTGGAATCCCAAAGACCGTGTAGGGATTCTCTGACTCTAAAAAGCTACCCCCGCGTTGAGGGGCAGATCTGCAGCTGGGGATGTCCTCGGTGATGAGAAACTGCGGCGACGACAGTGCGGTGGACGTACGCAGACACACACTATCTCTGCAGACACACGCTATCTCTGCAGACACACGCTATCTCTGCAGACAGACGCTATCTCTGCAGACACACGCTATCTCTGCAGACACACGCTATCTCTGCAGACATACGCTATCTCTGCAGACAGACGCTATCTCTGCAGACACACGCTATCTCTGCAGACACACGCTATCTCTGCAGACAGACGCTATCTCTGCAGACACACGCTATCTCTGCAGACACACGCTATCTCTGCAGACAGACGCTGCAGCCCTGGTAGGAGTCTGCTCTCTAGCGACTTCGCGATGACAATTTCGTCTGACGCCAGAGCAGCTGTTAACAACACTCGTGATGCCGGAAACGCCCGAGTTACATGTTCCAGCGCAGAGGCACTTTAAGATGGCACGTATGCAGATACCCGCCTTTCCAGAATGTGCATTCGTAATAAGCAGACATGCATCCGCGATTTAAAATTTAGTTACAAAAAATGTAGTTCATCTATTTAAAATGTTTGACCCCTTATATTAGGTCTATAAGTTTTCCATTTAACTTTCAACTGCTAAAGGTAAATAATTGTTGTTTTATTATTGCTAGCTTTTTTGGAATAATAAATAATCTATAGTCAATAGTATGGCGATTTTACACGAGATATGTAGAAGCTAAACAGTTCTGGTGTTAATTTTTATCACTATTATGTATCAATGCCCATTTTATTTATTACCACACTCATTCCTTGATGAGTAATTGTAAGGCAGTTAGTACGTGATAGGAATGTTCGAGAAATTACTCGTGTTACTGATTTATATTTATTTTTTTGGTCGAAGTAGTTATGTTGTTATCTTATAATTATTGAAAGCATTTGAAGAGTAAAAAAAAAAAAAACTATTTAAGAAAGAGCGATGCACATGCGTAGGTATACTTTTTAACTATCTGAAATAACTTACGAGGCAATATCTAAAGAGTCAGATGTCGCACGCTTCTTAGAGCTTAGAAAATTGAGCGTCAGTGGCGAATATATAACTTTATAAACGTACAACTGGGAGTTAACATGCATCGCGCGCGAGAAAAAGTACCGCAGTATTGATTTTCCTATTTACCTGAGTAAACTAAAAGTACATTTGAAAAACTATTCTGTGCTGAAGTTTCGATAGTGAAAAGAGTTCGATACCTAGTCATGGGCGAGACATTATAACAGCAGAACTACGTTAGTCTCGATAACTTGCTTACTGTTTCCATGCACTAAATGTAATCGATCCTTAGTGCACTCAAGGACAAAATATTAGGTACTACTTAAACTATGGACCCTGAAGGAGGGATTCCACATGGTGTTCGTTGAAACTAGACGGAACAAAACTATGGAGTACATTAATTTCCCACGCACATCTGAAACGTGCGCGTACAATTACGATCCCGAATGTTTTAGGTTATGGTAGTTAATTAATTATGTTTGAGCTGCAGTGCCTTTTCCTTGGATTTTGTGCTTCTTTAGTGAATTTACTGAAGCGTGCTGCAGTGAGGCTACAAATACGCAGCCGTTGGCCAGAGACACAAGGACTGTTTCCTTCTGGTGCTCGAGGCGGCAGAAACATCAGAAAACGGCTTCTTGTAAAGTTAAGTTTAGAATCTTAAAAACAAAATAAGGCTATCCTTCATTTATCGTTACGACTTCAAGATGTGCTCCGGCTGTTTAAATTTGAATATCAATATATCATCGAGAAAAAAAATGCAAATAAATTTAAAACATATTTCTCGACGGCTATTTAATTTGCGGAAATTAATGATTTGCCAGACCGGCTAGCGTAGAAAACTTTTTATATCAATGCTTACATGATGACGCGGGAAGATGAAAGTTGGATCTGTTTAAAATGATTAGCTGCTGAACTGTATTTTTGCTGTGAAAACTATATACCTAATGAATATTCATTGAAATGTCTGTAAGTTTGTGTTTTGTTAAACACGTAACTGCTGGCTACTTGCTGCATATAATTTAAAAATATAGTACGATATTGACCGCGTATATAATAGTGAAATAATAATAACTGCCGTTGGAAAAAAACTTAATTGAAATTTTCCTTCGCGGAAATGAGCCAAGTTGTAAACCGTGCATAAGTCCATAGACGAGTTTTACTTGTTAGTGTTTAGTTCTAAAGTGAAATACGTTTGATTGGTGTGCCCACATATGCGCGAGCTAGAAACGAATATTTCTTCAATATTGTGTTTAGCATTTATATCAATGTGCAAAGCAAAGGGCCCTCAGTCGAATAAGCTTAGACCTACATCATTTTTGGGTCCTAAAGAATTACCAAGACGAAAATGTATTCGTTTTGGGCTTGGGAAGTCTTGCGGTAACACTCTTGACATGCAGATACCGTCAGAAAACTAGACGAGCACCTGCTTCAGAAAAAAACAGGTAAAGTTAGAGTTGCTGATTTTCACAGCTGTTCGTCATCTGTGATCACGTCATTTCACTACGCGGAGTGAAGTGACCCATTACTATAGTCCATTCCCGATTGGAAGCGACTTATGAAAACCAACCTTTGAAAAAACACTGGGCAAATCATGTAAACCTGTTTTTTCAATAACCTGTATTCCACAAATATATAACACTATGGTTAACTTTAGAGTACTGTATTATAGAATAAATTAAACTTTACCTTAATATCTTCTATAACTTGTAATATTTATTTCTTTTTTGAATATGAATTAACGACAGCGAGAGCAGCGACGTGTTGGCAACGGCTGGTAAGAAATAGTTCACAGTTAAAATATTCTTTTAACCTAGTTTTTTAGTATACTTTTGTAAATTAAACGGTGCCTATTGAAATACTGAAATATTTAGGTAGATCCGATGGCAACATATTTCATTTCCACAATTTAAAATAGCAGTGGAAAATATCGTGAGTAGGCCGTAATGGTACGGCGTTGTTGCAAACGTAAAGTCAAATGTTAAAGTTTTCAATTGTGCAATGGCCTTAAACCTCACGAGGGAGGAAGTGAGACGGACTGAGTGCGCATGCGTATCCTGTGAGCTGCAGTGGCTCAAGTGACTACCGTAGTTGGTCCAACCTTACTTGTTACTGCGCTTTGTGTCGAGCACTGATGTGTCATTACTTGTGTACTTCCGACTTCGTTTACTTCATTCTGAAATTTCGCATGACTAAATTTGTCCCGTATGGTGTCCAGATGAATTGGTTCATTTCTTTTAGCCCAAAACATGTTCATTATTCTATATTGGCATTCATATGTGCAATTTTTTTCACATTCGCAATTTAGCGTCCAAAAGCGTTAATAAAATGTATGCAATTTTTTTTTTTATCCATCAGCGAAAAATATTAGTGAAAACTTAACATTGTTTTCCTGCTTAATAAGCTTTAAAAATTTTGCACTTGGTCTATTATAAATTCGTAATTTGACCCCATTAAAAAGTTTCCCTGCTTAACAAACACACAATATTCAGTACTTTTCTGAAATGTCTTAACAGGGTTTCACTGAGTGTGACATCACGAAAATCTCTGTAAATAACTAGGTTTCGTTTAGAATCGTATATTCAGTACACGTAACGCTAATTAAACAAAACTTATTTAATATATAATAAATAAATAATATTTTGTGATAATAATAGGCGGATATTATGGGGGAGACAGCTATTGCTACTCTGAGCTTTAGTGACAAGATATATAAGAAAACATTAGAAACGAAATTTTTTTCTGTGCCACATAATATATAATACAGCAACAAATATCATTTCAGTACAACATTATATAATGTATCCATCCCAAACCGAGATTGGCCATAATAATTTTTTTTTATCCCACAGACAAGCCCTGCTTACGATCTACTTGTATGCACATTATGTATCCTTCCAATATATGTAAGATTAATATTATCATAGGCCTCGTCACTTTTTTCATGCGTCGATCAAGTCAAACCATAAAATTGTTATTAGAAAAGTACATATTTTACAAACTTGCTAATTACTACACAAATGGGCTTTAATAAACCAGAAAACTAAACAAATAATTTAAAAGTTTACACAAATTTTAACCTAACAATTTTAATTCCGTTGTAAAGGAACTACTTTCTTCTCCGTCGTTACCAACTTTTTTGAGCACGTACCGGCCAGTGTGTGCGATCAAAATTGTGCAATAAGGGACAGTGACATTTTTCAAAGATTGATTTCAAAAGTGCTTAGATAATCGTGTACAGCATATAAATAACCAAATGCCAAAATTATACAAATAAATTGGAAGTAATTTACACTAATGGCGTATAAAAAAGAAATCTCATAAAATTGTCCATTAATTAGTGTTTTATTCCATCTCAAACAGAAGTAATTATTTAGCTTTACAGAATTTGAAAATATGTCTTTACATTTTACCCACAACTTCTGCCACATAGGTGAGTTTGGAATTTACGAATCATTTGGCCAATTTCAATTTTGATTTAGTATCATAGTTTTATCACGTCTAAAAATACTAAGCATAACAGATACCCCGTTACAAATGAACATAAAAGAATAAAGCCGAATTTTGAACGAAGGTTGATTGCTCAGTTCCATAAGTACATTAAATATGCACACATACCGGAATTAGGAGTCGAAAAATTAATGGGCCATTGGTCACGACTCTAAAAAAATGCAAAGTTATATTATTTTGCACTTTTTACGCTAATCGCTTTTGTGTATACGCCATATGTATATTTTTAACAAAATCAGCAAAACAAAGTTCTTTCTATTTTTACACCTATAAGTAGAAATTTTCTGAGGAATACTGATTTTAAGGCTTTCTCTACTAATTAAATAATTATTTTGGAGCTTAGAGTATGTTCACAGAGAATTGTCACAAAACTCAATTGGAAATTAAGTAAAGTAAAGTAAAGTAAAGAACGTGCCTCCACTTTTTAAGATGAAACGTTGTAACAGTCTGGTAGGCATCTATCAACTTCATCTAGGGATATTACTACTAACGCTATTGGAAAGTACAACGAAAGTAAAAACGAGAACTGGCAACAGTGTAAAAGGTCCTGGAACATCAAAACAAACAAAAAAAAAAAACATTAATCTATCGTTTTTTTCCGCATAGGTACGTCGTAAAATTTTTTATAGATTTTACTCAGACATGGAGGTGACTATTACGATGTTAAGGTTCTTTTTTTTACAGTTATGAATACTTTAAAAAATATACATTTTCTATTTTTTTGCTTTTAATGTACAGATAGTTGCGGAGAGTTGTGTGCAGTCTCCTAATACAGTTTTGCATATAATTTCTCAGAAGGCTATGTCGAACTGATTGTGAGTAATGTTGGCTATATGTAAGCCTACAGTACATTTATAAATGTGTCTTCACAAATAGTTTAAAAAGTGCACCGTTAAAAAAAAAAAAGTATGTACTTTTATTTGGAAACTTGTGGGCAAAGATTTTCTTGTGCACTCTACAGCTGAAATATTGTATATTTACAGCACATTACTTTAGAAAACATACAATATTGTTTATGTAGCTCAATTTTTATAATAAACTTTAAGACTTGCTTGATGGAATTCGACATTAGTTTTACACATTACACACTAACTTTTCGTGACATCGGCTCTAATTTATTTGTAGTGCTACGAAAGTATCATTGGCAAGTAGTTCCCACAGTAAATACGAAAACATTATACATTGTGCCACCTTACAGCAAGATAACAGTCCAACATTACGGACAGCTCTTTATTCAATACATTTGTAAAGCTTATTTGAGAAACGCTGTAAAGGTTTTTAAATATCATAAAGGCGGATGCAGATCAAACTAAGTAATGTTTGGGAGACGTGTGTGTAGGGGCGCGCTCAGGAGCGACTGTAAAGCCAGACACGAGACGTTGAGTACACACAGCCAAAAGATAATGTCAGTGGCAACTCACGTGCGTGGTTACAGCAGTCCGTTTGTAGCTGCGACGTGCTCAGATTTAAACAACAGAACCGGAAAAGACGGCATTTACAGTAGTCAAGGAAGGCTGAAATATGTGTCAAGGCCACTCTCTTGAGGCTCTCTTATATCTCGATTTTGCCCAGAAGTGGGGCATAAACGAGGACATAAAAGTTTTTACTGTACAATTTAATTAATGGCTGTACTTTGATATCAGCTTAACTGCGAACGTCATGTCAAAAGAGTTAGTAATATGCGAATACTCTCAGGGAAAAACTGCAGTATCTACCTTGATGTACTTACATCGAATACTAATTCTTGCTCTCCCACAAGGAACCCTTTTTTGCCCACGCCAGGCTGTTTACAATCCTTTATTACATAAATACGTAAATTCCACGAAATCGGCGTGGTTTAAGGAATTTACGCAAACCAAACGACTATTGTATTTAATTTTAATACGTTAATTAATTAACTGTCGTTAGAAACCAATATGCATTCGCCTCACAAAGATGAATGGAATATGTCGGTGGTGGCCTCTAAAATTCCCATGAAATAATATGATGGCGGCAGATTTTACTGCGATGGAATACAGTCGTTGATGTTACGGTCTGTAATGATTCTGATGAACTAATGTTTAGCGTTATAAAGGCGCATTGTCGACTCTATGGATCGTAAGCTGTACGTACGAGTTTGTCTTATTTATTCGTGACGAATTTGCAGCCGCGCGTTGTCAGCGTTATTCACATCTAGGAACTGTACAAACAAAAAACCTCTTTCAACATGCTCTGCGCTGTTAAGTTAGACATGTCGCCTTTGCAAGTGAAGTTTTTTTTACCACAGAGAGCTAGGGAGAAGATTGAAAGCATGACTGACAAGAAGTTCAAACGGATTTAGCTGTGTGGAAATTTCACACGCTCATAAAGACGGCTTTGATCCTTGCTCCGTTTTCTGCAGTCGTCGCTAGTAGAACGACATTTAATACTTGAGCATGAGTTATTGACAGTTTCTCAGCGCGGCTGTAGAATTTTATTACTACTAGTTACTATTGGCCTAGAACTACGTTTTTTCTTACAAAAGCAAATGTAACCGGTGTAGGTGGGTCGGGCTAAAACTCAAGCAACAGCTTGGGAGGAAGGGACAAAAACCTTTGAATCCAGAACTTAGGAGAGCGCTTTAAACGTCGTCAGCCTCCATGGAGTGAAGAGAGAAGAAGAAACGATGGAATACAGTTGAAGCTTTAAATGCGTTGAAGCGTATTTGATAAAAAAAAAAAAAAATAAACTATTAAATGTGCCCCTAAAAGGTTTACCTACGAAAATAAATTACATTTCACACGAAGAAGGAATGGTACTTTAAAAACATTACGCACATTGGAAACATTATTTTCATGTCCTCCAACATCGCTAAAAAAAAAAAACCGTTTTATCATACTGCTATATATCTCAAAATATACGAACACGATACATGCAAAACTACGTTAGAGGCATGCAATGGACTTTGGTGCAGTCACATCTAATAAATTTGTAGGTTGAGCGCTTAAAGTCACGCTCGGGCTAGTCGCCTACGGAGAGTGCGCATCAGTTGAGCGCCTTGGGCGTAGAGGCGATACCGCTTTACGAACGCCGGTCCACTAGGCGACCACCTTAAGCCCGCTGGCCAACAGCAGCGTCCACCACCGGGCGTGAGTCCGCAGGGAATCGAGCTCGGGTCACCTTGGTGAGAGGCCATTGCGCTAGCAACGGAGGAAGCTGAAGGATTTATTACTAGCAGCAAACAGTAACGGCGGCAGTGATAGAAGTAGTGGTAGTTTTATCTGTAGTGACACGTATAGAGAGGCAATAGTGATGGTGAAACTAGTAGCAATCAGCAGTGATGTGATAGAAACAATTTACAGTACGTAAGCGTCGAGTTTGTGTTTTCAGTAGTTCGCAGTGCACCGTACACAAAAATCTTCTAAACTCCAAGCGTTTTTTCTTCTTCAAAGATGACTATGAGGTGTGAAATCAAAATGCACAGTGGATTTGCAGTAAAAAGTAGTTGCTGAGCTGGGTGAAGTGTACCTTTCGTTGAAAGATAAAAGCATTAGAACCCGCCGGATCATTTCATTACCAAGACAGTGCTGTAATTCTGAGTCACATCATGGGTAGAATCCGGACCATCACCGGTTCGACCTCATCACGCCGCACAGTGGTTCATTGTCTGTTTTTAGGAGAACAAAAACCGAGTCAAAACTGGATGTATTAAGATGCACAGGTACTGACATGTGGCTATAGCCAAATGTCTACTCTCATCGACTGTGGAGCAGGTAGCGAAGTTCAAGAAAGTACGAGGTGAGAACTAGTCTGAAGACAGGGCGAATACAGAGATCAGCGTGACAGTGCCGTCGCTAGATTCACCTATGTACTAATTGCGTACGCAAGAGTTAAAAAAAAAATTCAGGGGAAAACCTCTGACGATTACCATGGCCTCTGGTCTTTCAGCGTTTTGGTTGTAAACAATATTCATGTTCATGTAGCAAATTAGGCTTTCACTAACAAAACAACTCATTTTCGTATATGTTGTTCAAATCGTATCATATTAGGATAAAACTAAACCATGTGTTCCGAGATAAGCCAAGGCTTCATATGACCGGGTAGGCATCACATTTCGAGTGGTACTAGTCCCAAGGTGCAATAACCTGTGGAAGGATAACTGATGTCACCATGTCTGTCGTTAGGTAAGGAAATTTTACAAGTTTCTTTGGAGATGATGGTACCTTGCCGATATAAAATCAGTACAACAAAATAGTTCCGAACGAGACATTGTAACCAATTTTTTTTCCTTGCAGAATAAAGATTAAATAGAAAGAAAGCGGAATGAATAAGAAGACATTAAAAAAACATGTCATCACTTAAGAATTTAAGGTCTGCTTACAAGCCACAAACACCTAATGGATGCGCCATTAAAAATGTTGACACATTAAATTAAAGAAAGAGAGGAGGCATACGAAAAAGGTCATCGTGGATCACGGCTCTGAAGAACTTGCCTTTCAAGTGGAATAAGCTTTAAAAATAGCAACAGTAATGTTGGGAAATGTGGTTTGTGGTGTAAAGAAAGCTGCAACATCTACAAAGACAGCAAATACGTGCCCCCAACAATAAATACTTGCCCCCAACAATAAATGCGTGCCCCCAACAATAAATACGTGACCCCAACAATAAATACGTGACCCCAACAATAAATACGTGACCCCAACAATAAATACGTAACCTCAACAATAAATACGTGACCCCAACAATTAATACGTGCACCCAACAATAAATACGTGACCCCAACAATAAATACGTGCCCCCAACAATAAATACGTGACCCCAACAATAAATACGTGACCCCAACAATAAATACGTGACCCCAACAATAAATACGTGACCCTAACAATAAATACGTGCCCCCAACAATAAATACGTGACCGTACAATGAAGATGAGGCCTTGGAATAGATCATGGACACTAAATTTAAAAATTAACGTATACGTAGATAAAAAGAAAGACTGCAAAAGAGTGAAATTTCGATACCTATCCCTCCTGCCACAAAGTCTATGGAATAGGTTAAATTACAAATCCGCTTTGATCACACAGTAGAACGCTCGTCAGCAGTTCAAAATTAAGCTTTCACTCAAGTAATAAACTACCATGATATTTTAAAATTATAAATGACTGAATGGAATTGTGATGCAAGTTCTAGTCACCCACAGTACCATCAAATATTTAAGGAAAGCAATGATTAGATGTATTCCGAGGTGTTATTTGGGTCAGTCGTGCATTACCGATGACTACAAGAGGAAATTCTAAAGAGCTGATTTTGCAAACTCCGAAGCCTTCGTCGGAAGTATTTTGCGTTACAATTTGATTATAACGTGTTAAATAAACAAAAGACGTTTCAGTGCAGGAAAACGAATGAATGGGAGTCAAAATTCAACATTTACGCCGACACGCATAAAAGTTGACTGGAAAATATCAGTGTGCAACGTACTTTAGCGAAGATTATCAATCTGGATGGAAAAACAGCGCCAACACACTAGCAGGAAATCCATCAACCTAAAGCTGCCAAACCTTCCCAGCTACGCCGAAGCAGATAATCTACTTAAATACAACACCTGTAACACCGACGCGTTCTAGTAAGGACTGTCGAAGTAACATGCGTAAGCTTGTTTTTTTTTTTTCAGTTCACACGACATACTTTATACCAAGTGAGCGTGAAACATGGGAAGTTCGAGACGTTACAAACAAAGCTAAGTTCGAATATAAGCAGGACGTGATAGCGAAACAGCGGTGAAACACGCCTGTCCACTCATCGATGTCGTCGAACATAGTGCCGGAAACACAAATGACGACAACAGCTGACTATTTTTCAAGGATCCTTAAAGGACATAAAAAAAAAAAAAATTGAGGATTGATGAAACACTGAAGTCACAATTATCTGAGATTTTACAGTCTTGCAAATCGAATCATTCCGGACATATGCCCATGAAACATCAGGCATTGTTAACATAAGTGTCCACGAAATGGAGCTGAGACACTACATACTCTTCTTCTTTCGACTGAGCAGTTAAGTGATGAGTTTCTGGAAGCCAGACACAAATAATTTCGCTATTTTCGCGAGGATAACGTCCGGGAGATCAGCAGAACATAAAAAGGGCGATATTTTCTCATTCCTTCCTTGTATCATCAGACCCAGTCCTTTCCAAAGTGAGACTTGTGTCACTCAGAAATACCAGCATGTCGTCTGGTAACACCATCAGCCTCATCTAAGCTCCCACTGTCAAAACATTACAAGCACGCAACCGAAGACTTTTCACATACTTTTCTCTAAGCGGCGAAGTGTGCCTACTCATATGTGACACCATGCAATCACTTTTTTCGACATACGTGCATGAGTGTAAATAAATACTTATGTGTAATTACATATATTATTTTCAGTATTACATAAAATTTGTTTTATTTGACAGTTTACATTGTAAATGTATTTACCGAGAGTTCTCCAATATCATCATAAGGCAGAGAAGACAATTAAATGATATACTGTATATTCAGACACCAGCATACATGCCATGTCTCTACCAAAATGCTAAGCAAATTAGACTCAGCACTGGTGCACTGCGCACAGCAGCCACCACGGCTATCGATGATTCACGTGACAAAGGAGGGCCGTGTTACCGCAAGTCTCGTGGTAGTGTTGACAAGAACAGTTGTGCTTATGAAATACAGTCCATTCATGGTTAGTTCCAACTTTTCTGAAGCCCTGCTGAAGTTATACTCTCAGGATATTCCTCCGCCTCATACAAACAAAGCTTAACGAAGTCAACAATTATGCCAAAGTTACAACGAACTGCACCCATAGGCCCTCACTTCAATAATATTTTGCTTGAAAACTATTTCGTGCTAGGCATTACTAACACAGCTGTTCTCTCTATACTCTTATCCAAATCAATCATGTATTAACTATAAATGAAAACTATAATTTATAGATAAAATATAAGTAAAAGTTCAATTTAGCCAAAAATAAGATACCATACTTTCACGTCAACATAAGTATAAAACGCTTGTGATACATGACACATCTAGGAAACAAAAAACCACTTCATACATGGGGTAATTTTAAAAGATTTGATTAAAAAATGCGAAGAATTTGCGAATAGACTATACTGTCAGAATACTGGCCAACTCCGGCCATACATATGCGCAAAAAAAATAATTTACTTATATTTCTGGCAAACGTTGCTCGCTTTGTAGAAGCTGTAATTTACACCGTTTACAATACATTATATTATTTTGAAATGCGCATTTTGTGTATTTATCACAACAACATTGTTTAGTGTTTCTGAGTTCACACAAACAATCTACCTGATTACAAATATTAAAGGGAAGTAAAGTTTTGGTTGTCAAAATTAGTTCTGAGTGGAAAATCGCTTAGTCGTACGTACATAGAAAATATGATACTAATTTACGTAAAATGAATTTTAAAATGTATGCTTTCGAACCAAACTTTTAATGTGTACCCCTCCCCCCACATTATTTACTGTGATTTGATGTATTAACGTTCCGCTTTTGTTGCATCCTTCGATTAATCGAGGAGGGATGAAGGTAATAGACACTGCACAAACTTATACATCCGGGAACGACGTATATTGTCTATGACTTAAGCGATATTCAGACGTGGATCCTTGATCGTTGCCTCTGTGACATCAACTACGGAGGTCGCTGGTTTGGTAGTACCAAGGGCTACCCAGAGGGGGCGGGGGAGCAACTGGGACAATTTGACCCAGAACCCCGATCCGAAGGAACCCTTCCAAACCTTTAGACTTAAAAATATTTGCCCCCCTGATATAATTACTGTCATTGTCACATGACTAGCAAAACCCACTCATAAAATATGTACAATTAAGAACATAAGTGTATAGAGCATTAGACAGAGTAAATGCAATATAGGAGTTCGGTTAGAAAATGAAATTCACTGGATCGGCCACATTGAAATCCACTGGTAGTGTGAAAACGACCGTAACTATTTTTCTTATGAAGTAGCAGGTACCTAGCGGTTTACCAAATTAACAGTATTAAAGTTAATTCGACTACACGTTGGAAGATCAATGGTATAAGTTTGGCGAAGGGGACATTTTCGCCATTAGGCAAGCACTAGTGTCGGAAAGTACAATATTTTCCCTATTTTCTACATAAAAAAAAAGTTAATTCCAATAAACAAAAATAAAAAATTAATTCTCTTTGTAGCTTAGTAAATTATTTCTCTTTTATTATTCACGTAGCTTAAAATTTTAATTTGAAGTTACCTTTTGGAACCCTGCACGCCTGGCGGTGGAAATTTCCTCTTCGCCGAACTCTCCCATAAGAAATATGGTTTAGCTCCTAATCTGAGCAGAACACACATTAACAGTATCTAATAAAATGTTTACTTTTGTGAAACTAACAAATAAACAGCCAGTCAGGTATATTAATTTTTATTTTATTTTATTTTTCATAATCATAATGTAAAAAATCGCAGATCTGCTGTCTCGCCAGCCCTGCAGCCCCCCCCCCCCCTCAAGACATAATCAACCAGAGGAAACCCATGACGACAGACACGCTGGGTGGGTTCTCCGTGCCAGCAAGGAAAATAAATTTATGTACTGTTTAACATGCAGTAATATCAAGTGTACGAAGATGAACGATAAAGACGAGCATTAGGTCGGGGGGGGGGGGGGGCTGGCTCGCAATGCCACTGCAAAAAATAATTTTCGAGGGCGGGCGAGGTTTTCCTTAAGCCCGCTTTTCCTTGCTGCTATCTATTACGACAGCTTGACGTAGGTGTAGTCAGTCGTCTTGCTATTTCTGGATACATTTATGTTCGAGCGCCTCGATCAGCCAACTGATAGGTTCGCCTGTGAGGCGAAGGGAGCACGCAGCCATTGGGGTAGGGTCATAACATACCAGCACAGGTTCCCTCTCAGCACGACCGAAATCGACATGAACGCGGCATCTGCCGTGGGCAGCAGTGTTGAGCGGTGCACCAGAGACCACGTTACCAGCCGCCATGGATGCGCTGTCAGAGGTCGGCGTACATAGTGCACTACACTGTCCCACAGCGCGACTGTTCCTGATGCGCGAATCTTCTCGATTTCTTGTAAACACTTCTGTCTTGAAGATGTTGCAGGTATCTTGTTTCTAGGGCGGTTCGGCTCGTTGAATTGGGCTGGTGATTAGGCGTGGTTATTAATTAAATGGGCTTTCCACACAGGAGGTGTTTTTGCCTCGTGTATTTTCACCGTACCTCGTGGTCACAGTGCCCTAGTGCAGGCACCAGGGGGTTTGTGTTTGTGGCAGCAGATCTGTAGAATTGTTCTGCCAGGTGTTTACGTGTTCACGGATAAGGGGATATTTCAACTCGGCATGTAGTGTACTCCAACAGCTCGCTTGAGAGCCTTGTTTTGCAATACTTGTAGGCAACGCAAGTGACATAGCCCCAGGCTGGGGCTGGATATGCAATGATTGGCCTTATAAGTGTTGTGTATAGTGTAATTCCTGCTAATGTTGGCAGTTTACGTCCATTGTTTAGTAGAGGGTATAGCTGATAAAGGCAGCCAGTAGTCTGTATCAGTTTAGTGTACTCGCCAAGTTAACTTAGAGTCCAGTATATCTCCGAGGTATTTATCTTGGTTTCGGTAGAATACGGGCGCTCCAAACAGCCTAGGCGCGGCCAAGTCCGGAGGTATTCCGCGTCTCGTAAACACCACAGCCTCGGGCTTGCCCACATGTATCTTGTTGCGCCATGATTTAAACCAGCTTGGCCAGGCGAGGCGAGGATGCTGCTAGCTGGAGCGGCGAGGGAGGCTCTAGCCCCAACCCCCGGCCGCCGCGTGGCTGGTCCAACACGAGCCGCCCACGCCCCACTCCACCAACCCTGGGGGGGGGGGGCAGTGACCCTGGCAATTTGACCTCGCGCCTCACACAGCTGTCACGTCACTGGCTCTCCTTGCGCCCTCTGCCGCCCGCTGTGCGGTCCTCGGGTACAGTACACTGTTCCAAAGACTCTTCACGATTAACTGAGCAGCCCTGCGTAAGACCTTCTTGTTTGCGCATTATGTATTCTTACACCATATGTAAAATTAACATCGCCACGGCCTTGATCTATTTCGTCAAGCGTCGGTCAAATTGAACTATGGAATTATCGGAAAAGTAAACCACTTGCCAATTCTTACACTTATACGCATAAAAAAAAATAATAATAAAAGCAAAGTAAATCACGTCAGTATAATCAAACATGTTTACCTTACACGTTTTATTCTAGGTTAAGCATTGAACTACTTTTTCTTCGTCGTTACCGACTTTACTGAGCACATATCAGTTAATGTGCCTGTTAAAATATACTCGGGCGGGGGCAGTGAAAAATTTCAAATTATGTCTTCAAAAGTGCCCTCTTTTCCGTAAACAGCCTACAGCACAGAGATATGTAAGAATACACAAATGAAATTGCCGCTTATTCCGTAAATACAGCTTCATATTCCGTGAACTCCAGCTTCATATTCAACCAAAATGGCGTCACTGACCAGTAAAATGTGGAAAGGTCGTCGCCAACCAGCGTTTGATACTTGCCAGCAGCACGCGGTAGCCAGTCACACACAAGACTCGTTCCCTAAGAGTCTTGTGCAGCCAGTCACACACAAGACCCGTTCCCTAAGAGTCTTGTGCAGCCAGTCACACGCAAGACCCGTTCCCTAAGAGTCTTGCGCAGCCAGTCACACACAAGACCCGTTCCCTAAGAGTCTTGTGCAGCCAGTCACACACAAGACTCGTTCCCTAAGAGTCTTGTGCAGCCAGTCACACACAAGACCCGTTCCCTAAGAGTCTTGTGCAGCCAGCCACACACAAGGCTCATTCCCTAAGAGTCTTGCGCAGCCAGTCACACACAAGACCCATTCCCTAAGAGTCTTGTGCAGCCAGTCACACACAAGACTCGTTCCCTCAGAGCCTTGTGCAGCCACACACATATCAAAATATATAAATTATAGTGTAGTATTGAGGTGTAAGTAATTTCTTTGTAATTATTTTTAATAAATAAATGAATTGAATGTAACTTTTATTTAATTACGGCCTCCATCTCTTAACGGACTTGGTTTAGCCAACTGAATTTAATATATCGTAACAGTACTTAATCAAAGATATGGTTAAAAGTTTCTTAGAAATGAACCAATAGTAAAACTGTATTATTAACTACAACCTTCGTAAAAGTATTTTAAGTAATGAATAATTTTCGCTAAACTTTGTCAGTGGTGCCGAGAGGAACTCTTGCCGATGAAATCAAGGTGTCCGTCCAGAGATCGGTTAATGTGCTAAAACCTACCGAAAATATGAGAGTACATCTGAGAGGTAAAGTGTCTACCTGTCAATTTTGGACGCGCTGCTCAAGCTAAGAAACGGTGATTATCCAGAAACCGACGCCATGATTGCTTTCCCCAAGTTGTGCACTTCAGTGACTACAGTTCAGAAGCTGATATCAAAAATTTACCCAGACGTTGTTGCCAACATACAGAACAAGCCTTTGGAATGGTTGTGTGAAAGAGTCATTCTGACCCCAAAAAACGACCAGGCAGCGGCCATCATGGACATTTTGCTGAAATTATTTGAAGGGAAAGAAATGTTATACAACTCAATAGACACGCTGGTAAATACAGACGAAGCAGTCCATTACCCAATGGAATATTTAAACCCTCTAAATCCACCAGGTCCCCCCCCCCCCTTTTTACCGTATGCTTATACTGCGTGTCGGCACAGCTGTTATGTTGCTCAGAAATTTGAAGCCACCGAAACTCTGTAATGCCACTAGGCTGCGAATCTAAACTCTACATTGCAACTGAATCGGCTCAGGGAGAAACAAGAATGATAACACTTTCAATAAATATTCATAAAATTTTTCATATGAATCAATTAATATCAATAAATGAATCTATATATATAATTTATTTTATTAATTAATATATTATCTAGTAGAGGTATTCTTCCTATATTAGGGTTCTTACCTTAATGAATAGTAATTCAATCATCAATAAACATAAGTGAATTAATAATTATAAGAATAATAGTAATATTAACTTTAATTTCAATTTATTATTACTTACGAATAATATATACGGCACTTATATTAACAAATTCAGAGCCAAAATGAAATAAAATAATATTCAGTAAAAATTATAAATTAATGATACCTATCACGATTATAACAATAACAGGATTATTTACTATTCGCGTATTCGAACCTCCTTTTTGAATTCAAGAAATTGCAGTTTTCCCTCAAAGTTTACTCCCTGATGACGATAAATATGTCGCAGGGGAAATCTCTCAAATCCGCAGGAGTTGACTTGAGGCAGGACTGTTTCTCCCTAGGTCAGTTTTTCCTGGCGTGCTAGCGTGTAAGCTCATCCCTAAGCCTGGTAGTTCTGTGCTACACTCTAACATGGTAAAGTACATTCTTTACAAAGAATTATCGTGAAAAGCCTAAGGTACATTTTGACACTATGGATTACTAATAATAACTCCAAGGTTAACAGCCACAGTTATTTTATATTTGTACTTATATAATTAATTAAATGTTATATTTTATACTATGTATTCTATTTTAATGACATACCTAACTGCGACGGTTATCCCTGCACATCGAACGAAAGTCAAAACCGACGGTGCCATATGAAGTTGAGAAAATGTTGGCCGTTTGGGACTGCTTACCCTTCGCTGAGACGGGGGGGGGGGGGGGGGTGTTTGACGAGGTCCACGCCTCACGTCCGCTGTGCGGGCGTGTTTGTCTGCAAGTATGGGCGCTGCGGGGCCGTTGCCGCCCACGAAATCTACGACTGCCTTCCTCTCCTCGTACGCTACCTTGACCACGTGACGCCAGCCTGCCCGTCTCGCACCACCAGGGTGCCCCTTCCAGGACTTCAGATATTGACGGAGTGAACATCACTTAGTAATGTTCTAGATTATTTCAAATAAAATATAAATACAAGTGTCTCGTCAAGGTTCGGGGCGACAGCACAGGGTTTTCACTTGGGCAGGGACTGCTGTTCCGTCAACATTTTGAAAAAAGGGGGGAGGGGGGCGCTTACTGCCATTTTAGTTAAGTATGGTTTAAAGCAAAATAATTATATGTAACCTGCATATAGCAGGAAAAAGATGTAATCGTGTTAAAATGTAGATTTTGGGGGAAGTTTTAAACATAATTATTTTTGATACATTTGTTATACTAAATGTAATCATTGGGAAACTATATCTTTACATAACTTTTATTGATCGTAAAATTTTGGGAAAAACTATATAAAAACAAAGACAACGAAAAATTTTCAAACCTATTCACTGGAACCAACTCAAATCCCTTTTTTGACATCATTGAGGGGCTCTCAGCTATGTTCCAGCTCAAAACACCTATATTCAGGAAGCAGTTAAGACAAATACCTCGTTTTGTATGTCTTGGAAAACACAGTTACATAACATTAAAAAATATATATTATTATGGAAACACGAATTCAACGCGGTCAAAGCCACCGGTAAAAGCTATTACTGTATACAGTTTGAGTGTATCTTGATAAGATTTAAACTATATTTGTTTCCATATTATCGAATTTTGCCACTGCTTTAGCGAGGACTTGAAGTTGATTAGGATATAATTTATTTCTGCCAGAAAGTCTTTCCAAAATTTGTCAATTTAGTAAATGATTTCCTATAAACATCACTGCAGTCAATGGAGACTTTAAACAGTAAGCAGTTCGGGTATTGATAATGGTTAACCTAATATCCATCCAGCGGGTTCTCTGTGAGAGTGTTATTTTATTCGGTTGTTTAAACACCATGACTACTGACCGTGGCATGTTCGTTATTAAGCAATTTTGAATATCCAGTTGAGACGTGTCATTTTCGCCAAATGTTCCGCCTGCCAACTACGTACAGCCCACCTAGCAACACGTCTAAAATGTCTACTACTATCAGCTCCCATATTTCCGCGAATTTTGGCGAAATTATGCGCAACTGCGTGAAGCACATGTCCTACAATTTGATGCGAAAACACCAGTCGTTCTCTCCTCGGCCGGGTCAGAAATGGGAATGCTGTTGGTCGGCTGGGTTTTCTCGGGGATCTGCCGTTTTCCCAGCTCTTTCATTCCGGTGCCGCTCTAAACTCACCTCAATCTGCCTCATCGGGTCTGAAGACCTCGCTGTTGAGAGCCACCCAGACCTCTTCACTTCAGCAGTTGTCTTCCTGTGCAGTCCTGGGTAAGGCATCCACAGCTGCCGGCGCGCGCGGTGAAGTCTCCAAGCTCGCCGCCTAGCAGAGCTAGTGTCGCCGTAAGGTGTTCGAGCGTCGTCATATGGAAGTGTCGCAGCGCGGCATGTGGCCATATTCACAAGAAAAAGAAGCCATTTTCTTATATTTCAGCCCTCTGATAGGGTAAATAAAAAATGTAAAGTTTTAAGCCCCTGACTGAGGAGGGGAGCTATGCTTTGGTGCTATATAAGCCAGGGTGTGCTGCAACCTCGCTATAAAGCATCTCCTGAACGTCATGTTGAGATAAGTATTATTAGACACTTCCTCTCATGGAACTGAAAGGGAAAAATTGGGAGTCCCTCAGTAGTTTGAAAATAATGTTTGTAAAATTGTGTTTTCTGGATAGAGATCGTTTTTTTTTTTATGGATACCACGCTGCACGCGTGTTTGAAAGCATTCAGTACAAGCCAAAGTATTTTGCCACAAAAATTGTAGACAAGATGATATCATTCTGCTGTAACCTTCACTGATTCTTATTATTGTTGTATAAACCTTCTTGTATGTCACCCAATTGTTTCTCATGTGAATTTCTCTTAAAAAAAAAAAAAAAACTCGTGTTTATTTTAAGACATTCAATAAAAAAATATATACTACTCTCTGCTGAAAAGAAATTGCTGTGTCGCCCTTGTTAGTGCTACAGGGCGTGGTACAGAAAACAAAATTCTTGACCTATGTTACGTTGCCACTTTACATGAAATTCTCATTAACTTACGTGCGACACAGAGCAGGTTTCTTTAGAAAGAAGCTCCACATTGTTATCTGGAAAACAGTGCCGTGGAACTCAAGGCTAAGGGCACAATATAGTTTCCCGCAAGCATTCACATTTGTAAGCATGCCTGCCTTATGATCAAGGCGTGACGACTTCGGTTAATCTTAAATTAAGTATAATTGGAATTTCTACAAAGAATTGAACCCATCGTCATATGCCTTGAAGCCCAAACGCCCGAATAATGGCGGAGGTTTTTCAAAAGAGGCACGCTCAGACAGGGTTACGCAGAAATGCAGCCAGCATGGACGAAGGGGCACAGCAGGTTTTACGAGTGAGTGGGAACGTGCGCGGAACGCGAAGCAGTTCGCCACGGTCTGTTCTCGGTGCGAGGGGACGAGCCACCACTAGACTGTCGCACGCTGCGTTCCGCGATTGTCGATCGAACGGGCGTGACCAGTGACTGACGCGCGCGCAGGGCGTGCGGTTCGCCATAGAGATGGTAACTGGCGCGGCAGGCCACGGGAGATTGTAGCTGGTGCTGCGTGGAGCTGGGAGCCCGAGACCGCTGCTGAAGCCGCTGTCACACTGTCGAATTTCCCCGTCAAACCGCTATCAATGTGTTTGGTCAAATAAAGTTGGATAGTCGTGACGTCATCGAAGCGTCGTGAACGCCGCCATTTTTGTCTGAGAAAGTTGAATGGCTTCAGTGTCCACCAAACATTAGAAAATTGGACCGGTTCTAAAGTTTATTTGATATTTGACGGTCTCAGCCA
This sequence comes from Dryococelus australis, assembly GCA_029891345.1. Classification (NCBI taxonomy): domain Eukaryota; kingdom Metazoa; phylum Arthropoda; class Insecta; order Phasmatodea; family Phasmatidae; genus Dryococelus; species Dryococelus australis. Next base: position 244,473,974 of record CM056996.1, on the reverse strand, counting down.
ATAAGAATCATGAACGACAAAAATGGGTCTTGGCATAAATGCTATTTTAAGCGAATATTGCACATACATTACGAACTCAGAGGCATTTATTTCACTGTGCAAGAAACATAATTATCTCATAAATAAAATTTTAATTTTGTAAAGAAACGAAAATAAATTGCAATATTACTTACATTTCTTCCTGTAATTGACCGCATGGAAAAACAAAAACAATATCTCATTATGAAACTAATTTAAAAATAATGCTTCAAATTAGATTCTCCCAATTAAAAATCTGACAGTGTGACACATTTTCAAACACATTCAAGATTATTTGATGAAATCTGTTGGAAGGAATATTTTGATTGACGTATTTCGTCTTCAAATTTTACTGTCAAATATATTTGAAGGCGAAAATTTGACAGTGTGACAGGGCCTTAAGTGAGTGAGTGAAGAGATTTGGGCGGCTTTTAACCGCAAGGCCTTGAAAGCCGAAGAGGGTGAAGCGAGGTGTTTGGAGCAGTACCGCAATGTAGGAGTGAGGTAAACGGGATATCCCGAGAAAACCCGCCGACCAGCGGCATCGTACGTCATGATTCCTACATTCGAAAATACGGGAGTGACCCCGCCGGGGATTGAATCCGGTTCACTTCGGTTGGATGTGAGTAGTCTATCCGCTCAGCCACCGTCGCCCCACAGGGCCTAAATTTTTATTCTATTCAGGTTGGGAACAAAACGGTAATTGTTATGGAAGAGTTTGGGAGAAGGAAATATCCGCTACAAGGCGCTCCGAGAAGGCCGCCTTTAAGTTGGCGGTAAATTAACAAAGTCACTTTATTTGTGTACAAAAGTTGGTGTTCGGCTCAAATTGCGATATATAAGTGCTTGCCGCAGCCAACATATCAAGTATTAACTTTATTTCCTAACTATTGCTCACGCCCTCCAATGGTCGACAAGAACAAAGAGAACAAATACAACTTCGTTTGGCATTGAGCGTTCATAAAAGAGCTTATTTCATTTGAAAAAGGTTACAAATTAAGTGTGAAACAAATAGAGTCGTCGTAAAAACTTCTTGCGCAGAAAAGCCCTGAAAAAAAGAATACTTGTTACCGTTTAATTTTATTTATTTTTCTTCTTCGTCGTTGTATTTAAAGTAATTATGTAGGCCAACGTTTTGCTAAATATATTTTTCGACAGAATATTAAATTATAAACGAACATAATTCATTATATTTCCACTCTAGTGCGAAGAACAAAGTTTATTCTGCACGTAGGTTCTAACACAATACAAATCGAAAAAATTTTCAGAATTGAATTTATTATGTGAAAATTGCAGTCATCCCATTTGTGTGCATACGAAACAGGAAATCCGATGCAGATGCGACCCTAGTGCATCCTGGCGGCGAAATGCCGAACTGAAAGCTTGCTGTAGTACTTGCCAACCTGAGTAGGATAAAAGTTAGCAGGCAGCAGAGCGCAGGCCTGTCTGCGGTGTGGACCAGGGCAGGGTGCCCCCCCCCCCCCCTTGCACCTTCTGACACATATCACTTCCTCGTGTCTCGTCATCAGCAGGACGTGCCGGCGGCTGGCATGTCTCTACGAACAGCCGTGTTTCCAACTACAGCTCTGCCACATGGTTCAAATATCATCGTATCGTGTTATACCTAACATTTATTACTTCAAAGCGTTCCTGGATTTTTTTTCGAACGCTTTTCTTTGGGAGAAGATCTATGAGGTAGTGTGTTCGCTGTAAACCAGAGTCAGATGTGATATCTTGGACCCAAACGTTTCGAGAAGATTTTTCTCGGTTGAATTTTCCGACAGCACTGGACGATAACATACTACGCTAAACACACTGCAGACAATTTCAGTTTATAGGTGTTTATGAGCATTTATTATTGTCACAGAGCCGAGGAAACGCGAAGTATTATAATACAGAACGCAGCCATTAGTTCATATAAAATAAGTCCTAGTTATATTCTCACAATGCACAGCGATGCGTAATTTTTGCAAATATGCTTTGTATGAATATTTATTCAGGAGAAAAATAATATGCAATCTTTGAGGACTGTCTGTTGTACGCCTATGCTGCTAAATTACGAAAAATACATAAAAGTATTTCAATGTAATGAGAAGAAAAATTTCTCAATAATGATAATACAATAGTTAATGTGGAGTGAACGTGGTCGACACTAAGCCAAGAGGTGATAATGTTGGGAGGTACTCAATAAGAACTGCTTTGGGTTTGTCTGGAAAACTCTCGGGGTAGATTAGGGTTAGCGGGGGTCGAACAGCTGTATAGTATCATGACTTAGGCTATGCCACTCTCATGGCAAAGAATCATTGTGTATAGGTAACAGAAATGCTCGGAGAGAGTAGACAATCATCAACTACGACTTACACAATGTAGGTGCTGTCTGGAGTCTAGGCGTATTGAGCTGCTCGGCATTGTGCCACGATTAGACTCGTCACTAGCGTGCACACCATCTTGCAAAACTGTCACACGACACTAAGGACTGCCTCCAGTTCTTTTATCAGACAACAAGGAAGTCACACAAGGTTATAGGCTGTTTTTAAGGCACTTCTAAATATTTCCTTTCATCCAATTTCCACCTTCCAGCTGATGTTTAATATAAACATTGCAATATGACCAATAAACACAGTGGACACATTTCACCACCCTCAAAATTTAATGCCTGAGACTGCAATAATATATATTGACAACGAAGTCGTTAGAGACGGTAGTTGTACGTCGCATGATTCGGCATTGACCTCTCTGTGTTATGGAAGAACTTCACGTGAAATGGGTTTCCCAATAAACTTAATAAAATAACTAGCATAGCTAATGTTAGTGATACCGAACTTTTTAAGTGAGATGTAAACACTGCACCATCACAAACGAAATGTCGCACTACACTGTTATACCTCGCCAGGTATATAGCCTACTTTCCAACCCACAGACAGGAATACAAGTTCCGTTGTATGCACGAAATAATAAAGAGTGACTTTATATCAATAAATATTTAAAATATATTTTTGAAACTATGTTATTAATAAGAAATCCCTACTAATTGTTCAGCTAAAAAAATTCATTAGTACACTTGTTTTGGCCATTAGACGTGATCCTCTAAAAACTGCTACACGCTACGCTATACTTCTACTCTACCTTGACACCAACCTGCAATATCTTGGAACGATGGAAGATTTTGAACGTAGCCAAATGTCGGCTACATATTCTCGGCGCAGCAGGGCGTCATGAACGTGTGACGTGGCCAGCGGCAAAGCAGTATCTACGCATCGTCGGCGATCCCAGCAGCAGGCCATAACATGGCTGTCACCTGTCACGTGGCCAATTAGCCAATTAGCTCCCGCGCTGGCTCACCCCTTCCTGGAATTTAGCCCTGCAGTGTCGCCCGCCTGATTTCCGAAAATTTGCATCTGCATTGTGACGTCAGTAACCAGTGCCCACTTACGCTCAGCTGTTGCTAAGCGGAAATAATTTTCTTGGTGGTCTGTGATTGGCTGATTCAAATAAATGTATTACTAAGTGGAAGTGTTGTAATAAAAATATACCCCACCCCCCTTTTCCCAGTAGTGCATGGTTGGTAGTTCTGAGCCACCTGATTGGCCCTTGGTTTTCACTCTCCTCCTGGGGTGTATTTTTGGCTGGGAGTTTCCTGACTCGAGAGGGAAGGTGGCTCCAAGGTTCAGCAGACCCCTGCCTGTGTTAAATATAAAAACAAAATTAAATTAAACAAGTCATAATGATAGGCCCATCTGACAGAACTTGAACATTTCAAAGTCCTTTTAGAGGAATTTTTGGTAGTAGCTTCCTTGAAGGAAAAATGTAAAGAATGAGCATAGTTTCCTTTGGTAACTTTTATAAAATTCTAGCAAAATTTGGTCTTGTTAAGTGACCATGAGAGTGATTTTCAAGGATCGTTTCAGTAAAAATAATACTCAGGACTTAGTAATGGTTAAAATCATGGTAACTTGTGCAAAAGGGCATTTGTAAAATTTTGAATGGCCAGACATTATGAGTAAAGTTACAAAATATTTAAAATATTAAATTTTTCCAAGCCAATTTCTTAATTGGCATTTGTAGTTTAATGAATGGCCAGATATAGTAAAGTTATATAACCTTCAAATATCTTTACAAGGCTTTCCTTTAATTGACCTTTGTAGTATTTTGAATGGCCATGATTGTTGTAAGTATTTGGCCTAGGTATTTGAGAACAGCCAGCAAAATATTCGCTAAAAAGAATAAAGAAACAAAAGTGTAATTTCATGTGTTGTAAATTGGGGAATGGGTGGGGCTTCCTCCTTAATATTGATGTTCAGCGCTTACTTATTTGCAAAGAGGTTACTTTTGAATATTTGGAAGTTTGATGTTTGTTTATCTTTTGGGCGGTAGTTCTACTGCCCATTTGATGCACCTTTGAGGAGAAAGGCGTATCAAGATAATAAGGCATTAAACTTCTTTCCATACACACTAAATCAGCGACTCCAATAAGTGGAATTGTTGCTACTGAAACAATTCACACTTTTTGAATCAAACCTTTTGAAGAATCATGTTAATTATGGCGTGTTTTTGGAGTTTCCTAAATATGTAATATATCACAAGCGTTTTATAAGTACTCACGTTAAACATGAAAGTACCTTATTTTTGGTTTAATTAGACTTTTATTTACGTTTTCGTTGAATGATATATTTCATTTATAACCAATTCATCGAACGGACAACGCATTACCAACCCTCTATTTTGTTTCTAGAATTAGTTAAGCTTGGTTTGCATGAGGCTGAGGAATACCCTGAAAGTTACGCAGGGCTTCAGAAAAGTGCATGGAAGTAACAATGAGCGAACTACAAAGCAGATGCGACAGAAGCAGTCCGATCGTCGTGCGCCTGTGAAGAAGAGAGCTCCAACTAGGCAACAGGAAATATATCTCACTCAGCAAGTTAGCGGTGGACGGCGGTATTTCCTCGGCGAAACCATTAAAGGCAGCTGTTGGCTGGCCATTACAGTACAATTACCTCCAATTATTGTTTAATTACAGTGTCTGATGAGGGCGCGGGTCCGCCCCAGCTGGAGGGTTACTGTACACATTATAAAATCAACGACAGTTGCGACTGATGTCCCGGACTCGTCTCCCCACCGAGACTGTTCCAGCGCGTTCCTCTCGCTTCTTCTCAACTGAGCACTTTTGAAAGCAACCTTTGAAAAATACAACTACCCTTACCTGCATATATATATATTAACATGCACGTTAACTAGCAAGCGCCCAGTAAAGTTGGCAACGACAAAGGGAAAATAGCCACACATCTTCACGTTGATATTCAAGCATCATTAAAACTGTTCTGTAGCTACAACGAAATGATTTATTTTACATTCTGTCTTTTTAAATTCATATAAGCGTAAGAATGATCAAATTTGTACAATATTTACTTTTCTAATAATTCTAGATTTTGAGTTGAACATTGCATGAATTAAGTGATCAGGCCGATGGCAATTTTTAACTGTACATATGATGAAAGAATATGCAATGTAGATCGTAAGCACGACTTTCAAAAGTGCTCAGTTTACCGTCAAGTCTATAGTTTACGACTTGTGTAGTTCTATGGTTCAAGCCAGATCTCACCATCTCACCAGCCTTGCTACATTTTCGTTCAATTTATGACTATTTTTGTACGCATTAAAGCATTATTTGGAGAGTAGTGTCAAATTAATTTTTGTAACAATTTGACTATGTCCACTCGATAGAAAAATAAATAATACTTACTAGGTTAGGTGAATGGAAATACTAAGTTTTGTATTTAGTGAAAGCATACGCAATCGCAAAAAAAGGGGGAGTTTCAAAAGCGTATGTATAGCGGAGAAGTAACTATAACAGCAGAGAGTCAAGACGATCTGCCACTGTGATGTGCAGCTGTCCTTCCCCTGACGGGAGAACAGCCACGCCTCATTGTGTACAGTCTAGTCGCGGTTTCTTCACACGTTTTTAATCAAACCTTTGAAAAACTGCCTCATGTGAGACGTGCTTGGTTGTTTCCTATATATTATACGAATCACAAACGTTTATTACTCGTCTTAAAATAAATGAATAATTTATTTTTTATTAAATTGAAGTTATACCTATATTTTATCAGTAAATTATAATACTTCATCTATAATAAATATGAAAAAAAAATCGGGTGTGGCTGTGTTGGGGACACGGCCGTTTGTTTTGCGTGAATGCGTCTACGTTGACGCGCTCGGACGACTTGATGAAGTTCCCAGCACCGCTTCACTCGATCATATGGAGTTTTATGGGCATCACTGGATTACTTTTCAGATGCTCTTTCCAAAAGTGCACGATTCTGTATTTCGACTTGAATTTTTGACGAGCATAGGCCGACATCGTGTTATGTTTTCTTAGTTTTTTACATTAAACTCATATAACTTCACCATAATCACGCCACACAAATGTTTTTATACACGCAATCGATTGACCTTGACGAGAACTGTCGACTGAAATCTAAACGAGCTTCCTATATTCTCCTAGCCAAAAGTTATACTACGCGGAAGTTATGAGACGCGACGAAACTAAATCAAAACTGCACCCCCCCCCCCCCCCCCCTGCAGAGAGTTCGCGATGCTTCGCAGTCTTCACTCAACGAAAAATATTCTTTGATCCTTTGGGAATCGAGTGGTGTAATTGAATTTTGAATGTAGACGATAGATTCGGAGCTGCAGTGCCAAACTCTATCCCCCGATTTTGTTATCATCGGATTTTCTGAATTGCCTCCCACTATAGTTGCACATTTAAAGAAGTCACGTCAAAACAAGGAGAAAAGATGTGTATTGGGAATTCCTGGTAAGAAATAGTTCTTATGCAAAATATTATTTCACTGATTGCGCATGAATGAGGTGAACTGTCTCTTTGTTTGCATGAGGCGGAGGAATATCCTTGAAGTAGAACCTTAGCAGGGATTCATAAAAGTTAAAAGTAACCGTGAATGTACTATAAATTTAGATATTTACTCTATGCCCACGTCCATTAACTTATACTACAGAAGCTCTCGCACACCGCCGACCTATACACGTGTTTCCTAAACATTATACAGTACAAGGCGAAGAAGACAAGTAATTCCGATAGTTGGTGTTCAAGTCATTAACTTAATTATTATTGCCATATTATGTTAGCAACTTATCAATAACATTCCTCAGTCAATGTTAGACGGCTGTTAGAAGAAAACCTTTAACTGAAATCCCAGGACACGATGTCTTATACGGGACTTATTGCCATAATCCTGTGATTCGCAAGCATTCATAATCAAAAGGTCTGTGTCGTGGCATTCACTTTCTCCTCAGAAAATATATCAATGAAAGAAACTCGTAATATAACACATCCCCTTTTGCACTTCAATCTGAAGCATGACTACTAATTTTGCCGTGTTAACTGCCCATGACCGAATACGTATACGTAATTAAAGTTTAAATCGAATCCTAAGTTACGGATTCTTCAAGGCCTTCGGTAACTGGGTACTTCTGGTGAAGTTTTCTATTTTTAAAAAATCAATTTTATACAGAACGTTTTCTCTTCAGACTACAGCTACAAATTTGAGTGCTATTTGAGTCAGTATCGTCACATCGCCGGTGTAATCGGCTGCATCTCGTTTTGTAGATCAACTTGAATAGGCTATTCACGATAAAGTGATCACTTTTGAAGGCCCTCTCATTTGGAATAAGTGTCAATAAACGTATTTGATTAAGTGTTAGACATTAACTTCCAAGTGCGGCGGAATACACGCCCTGTGTTTATTACTTACATGGCAATATACGTTTGAAAATATGGTTAAGGGGTAAAATATGGTTGAAAGAAAATGTAACTAGGGCATCAAAAGTGCTCACTTTACCGTGAACAACCTATACACTGATGTGTCGTAGAAGGCGAGTAAAGACATAGACACACGCTAATAGTTGTCCAAAGCAGTTTCATGGTCCAAGAAACATTTCTGTCAAAAAACAGAGCAACGAAACCGGCCAGTGTCGTGTGTAAGGATCTCTAGAAAAATACAGCCATTGACCTGCTTGTGTCGTTTGAACTTTGTGCCGCGTCTATCGCACCAAAGGGATGCATTATTCTCTTTCTTTATTATTCAGGCCAAGGATGTTTGTTACGCGTTTTTCTTCATGCACTTGCGCTGATAACGTGACGTACTAATCACAGTGGAATTCGACCTCTTGACCTGGTCAGTGTTTTGGAAAAGAATAATGTTGTCCTAGGCTGCGAGAATCTCTGTTTATCGCAACTCCTTCGCAATTTAATCGTTTTTGCATTCTAGGCCACCAATCCATTTGGAGTAAACTTTCCGTCAATTGTGCTTGATGTTACTCTAATTTTCCCTGGTTTCCCAGTAACTTCATATTGCCAAGTAAGTGTTCTACAACTATAATGCAGCCGCAGGGTCAATGCATAGCGCCATGGCACTTAGGTAATAGCTATATTATACATTTTGTCATGTTGGATAACTAAGCTCGAGCACATTTAGGAAATTGTATCATTTAAGACATTGTTGATAACCGTAATAAAATAATACATACGAAATAACCGTGATTTTTTATTACAAAAGAAGGAAAATTAGATACCGATCGAACATTGACATGTTTTCTTTCTTCGAAATTAACTGGTGATAATTAAACTCCGTTGCAAAAACACAGCTCCCGAAATAAAACGGTAACTTTTACAATTCTTTAGAAGTTTTGCATAAATCCTTAATTTTAAAATTGTTGCAATTAAATCTGAAGAAAATTTATTTTCTTGTAGAAATTAATGTTATTGTTTATAATTTTGTGTAATGTTTAATGTTGAATACTTTTACTGTACATAAATTTATTTTTCTGGTCTTCTGTTAATTTATTGCAACCGAACTTTCTTTAGTACAGTACACTGTTAAGTCAGCATAGACGTATTATTTTATTCCAAACTGGAAAACACGCAGAATTTAAATTACGAAAATCAACACAGATGTCAGATCACCGTTTAAAGTAGGTACAACTGAGTGCTTCAGGAATCCAAAATTTTCCTACATAATAAACACGTAAATCAAAGAATTAACATAACTTACTTATAAGTAAGACATGTAGCAGCTTACACCACTACATCACTACTGTTCCACAACGTCATTAGATCCCCCGTCGTTTGAATGGTTAGTGCGAGTTCAACTTTTCGGAAACATAGTGATGTAGGTCTATCCATTGATGGTCAGAATAGGCCTACTAGACTTTGGAGACTCACTATTTCGGATTAGTTAAGTTAAAACGATCTGTAGGTTTCTCTGGTTTCATATGTGTCAGTGTGTGTGTGTGTGTGTGTGTGTGTGTGTGTGTGTGTGTGTATATATATATATATATATATATATATATATATATATATATATATATATATATATATATATACACACACATACTTAATTAAACACACGCGCACACACCACGCACACACACGCGCTAGCTTTTGACCGCGACTGTGTCCACGCGGAATTCGTGTTTTCATTATAATATATATTTTTTAACTTGTAAGCATGTCTCTAAAATAGAATACATATTTTAAATTAGAAAGTAGAATGAAATGCTAGTCCAAAAATAAAAGAATTGTGATTGTCATGTTTGGAGTTGTTATTAATAATCGGCAGCATCAACTTCAACATGTAAGTTGGTTTTTTTTTACAATACTTCTTTGTAATTAATGTCCTTTACCAACTTAGATAGAGGCAACAAAACAACCAGGCTGAGGGATGAGTTTACACGATGCGAGAACGCCACGTAAAACTGACCTAGGGAGAAACCGTCCTGCCTCATGTCAACTCCTGCGGATTTGAGAGTTTGCCCTTGGGACTTATTTATCGTCATCGGGAAGCACACTTTGAGGGGAAACTGCACGTTCTTAAATTCAAAAAGGAGGTCATTGGGAATCAATGAAATAGGTAGACCAAACACTCTTTCTCCCTGATAACCTCTACAACACTGCGATGTTGAACTTTGCCTTACAGCCTAGTGCTATTACAGAGTTTCGGTGTCTTCAAATTTCTGAGCAACATAACAGGTGTGCCCACACGCAGTGTAAGCATGCAGAAGGGGGGGGGGGGGGACTAGTGGAGTTAGAGTGTTCAAAAATTCTACTGGGCAATGAACTGCACCATGTCTATTGAATTGTATATTATTTCTTCCCCTTCAAATGATTTCAGCCGAATGTACTTGATGACCGATGCTGGGTCGTTTTTTATGGTGAGAATGACTCTTTCACACAACCGTTCCATGGGCTTGTCCTGTCAACTTCTGAACTGAAGTCGCTGAAGTGCATAACTTGTACGGGATAGCTATCTTGCTGTCTGTTTCTGGATAATCATAGTTTCCTAGTTTGAGCAGGAGGTCTGAAAATTTACCGGCAGACGCTTCACCTCTCAGATGTTTGTTAAGTGCTGCAACATTAATTGACACAGGCCACAAAGAAGATCTCTTGAGGCTCATTTTGATTTCATCGGCACACGTTCCTCTCTGCACCACTGGTAAGGTTTTGGCGAAAATCACCTGTAAGCAACACTGTCACACCACCCGTTAATATTCTGTTACTTTTTATGGCCTGCAGAGTATTAGTCAAAGCTGTTTTACTTTGAATACTTTTACGAAGTTTTACTATTGGTTTATTTCTAAGAAACCATTAACCACGTGTTTAATTATTTATTTTCATAGTACATAACTTTGCGAAGTTTATAGTTAATGCGACCATGTATTATTTTTTTCTCTATACATAATTTAAACCCTCATTTTAACCCTTTAGAGGTTGAATTTTGAAAAATCTCTCCTTAGCGGCTGCCTACATTACAAAATATAATATGTTTCCTCCAAATTTCATGTTTCTAGGACCAGTGGTTGAGGCTGGGCATTGATGTGCCAGTTAGTCAGTCAGTTTTACTTTTATGTATATAGATATAATATACACGCGTTGTGTGGATATCTTTACATAATAATCTTAACCATATATGTAACTAGGAATGATGTAAATATTCACCAAGGACAAAATCATATTTTTCCGAATTATTTATTCTTTTAACCAGCCAGCGAATTATTTTCGCGTCTGAAAATTGACGTATCATGTCATATCAGTTTTAGATACGACACGATTTTCAGACCCAGAGAAGCGACTTTTGTTTAAATAAGTGCCACAGTACTGTTTAGTGAATCATTCAATCAACTTATATCATGATTTCACCAGTGGTTGATATGTCTGCGAGCTGAAAGCGTAGGATGATTTTTAGCCTCGCAGCACAGGTTAATTTCTCGAGAAAGGGGAGGAGAGGAATGTATCTTTCTTAGGAGCTTCTCTTTACAGTTGTGCCGACACTTAGCAGAAATTACTTACTAGAAAAAAAGTTGCTATTGCAAATCTACGAAGTGGCCTGTTTGTAAACGAAACTGCCTGTATAAAGAAAACAAAATTATAATGGGTAATTCAATTGATTTAGCAAGTTTATCCAAAGAAACGTTAGTGAAGGCTTTAATTAATTATATTAATCACAAACAAGCGCATGGAAACAAGACTCTGTTTGGCCGATTGAAAACATTGGCGTTTTCTTTACGAAAGCCACCAACTGTATTATTGATATTATTAGGACCAAGCCAAAACATAGGATTTTTTCTTGAAATAGGTACAAGTGTGAAATTCAATTGTATGCTGTAGAGTAAAAGCAACATTTATTCCTTCATTCTCTTACTGGCGTTTCTACGGTGGAAAATCTTTGTACCTGACTCTACATGGTAGTGGAAACTTAAGTCAAAAGTTCTCAGTAACGAAAGGTATCCCGCTGACGACGATGTAAGAGGACGCTGCGCCATATGCCGCCCTGGAGCCGGCCAGTAGGGCTGAAACACCTACACACATTTCCACACTTTTACGGCAATTTATTATGTACGCCATATGGTCAGAGCTTCAATCCCGTACGTTAGATTACGGAGATTGCGCGTAACAAGAACACCTAAATAAAAGAACATTTTTTTATCCCCATTAAAAAAGTAATAACTTTTAAATATTGCAGTTTTATTTTGGCTTTACAACTACAGAAGGTTACACCAATACTCTCTAGTGTCGCGAGAAGTGTCATGTAGCTTTCTTTAATCTACTGCAATGGAACGTGTACACACTAACTCACAAGAAGTCACAAACACAGAGAAAGAGTAAGCCAATTTGAATCACCTGAGTTTGTGTTGTTTGTTCTGTTAAAACGTAACATTTCTGTGTCTGATTGAAGTACTGAAATATGAACTATAGAAACTAATATGTGTATCTAGTATTTAATAAGGTTACGTTCAAGTATTCTCTAGTTTTGAACGTTGTATAAATGAACAAGTCTTTTACAGTGTCACAAATCGCTGTGTGTTTTAATGTTTTCAAAGTTAAACATAGGCTAATTAATTTGACGTAGTTTGTTTAGATTACATAGATACCTCATATAAAATCTAACCTTTGTATATAAGTTTCTTTAAAAAATTGTTTCAATGATGTGCATGGAAATTAATCCAGAAAAGACAGAAATTTCGTATACATCGCAAGGAAAACTAATAAGTATTGTAAATCTGGCAACACGGTAGTAGAGGCCAGCTAACCGCCCCCCCCCCCAAATCCATCATAAACCACGTCACCAATGCAGTCAAGATTCTCCCAGTTTCCTCACATTACTTCACTTTCGCGGTAATTCTTCTTAGTTTCTCCTTTCATCAGTGTAATACCTACAGATTTATCGTGAACTTCACGTACAAACTTCGCAAGGTGATTCTTTATGAAGAATGTGGTAGAAAATAATACGACAAGTGACCAAGCGTGATTAACGCCGTTTGAAAACTGGTTAATAAAACATAGTTATTAGCAGAATATCAGAAACTAACCGACGTGAAACATCAAATTTATGAATAGAGTTTGCCCGATATCTCCCATCTGTGTACATTTGGCAGGTATCAACATTGGCCGTCATTCGAAAATTAGGGGTGCTGTGTCATTAAACAACAATAGTGTATTACACATGGGCGTTTACCGTTTATCGACTGTTATGACGTAATACCATGTGCACATTAAAGTAACACAAATCTGGGTAACAGTATTCCCGAATTTGTTGCTTCGATCTCAAGTAGTTTTCAACGTTCACTACGTTTTCCACAAGCGAAAATGCACTCGTGGGAAATGAAGAATGAACACCACTAAAGCGGTGACGTAGAAACACCATATGTGTATGGGGCATTGACAGAGGGCAATACGTGAAATGAACAGTGCTGTGCTGTGGAAAGAGTACTGTTGCTAATATTTCAGAATCAGTGAGCTAAACCAAGTTCGTTCAGGGATGAAGGTCTGATTTAAATAAAAGAGTTAATTATAATTTCCGAATGTTATTTACAACAACTAAAAACAGAATTTGACTGAACATCTCACAATAAATTGATATCACTTACTGTTTACAATTAATAACTTCAATCGATACAATTTATTACCTCAAATAAATTAACATAATTCAATAATTAAAAGTAATTTCCAATAGACAGTGTATCAGAATTATTTTACAAATCATATGCTCATATTTGACAGATCCAATATTTAAAATAAAGTCCATATACATGTTATTCAGTCCTACCTCAGTTTAGTCCAGATCCCACCAGTCCACATGTTTAAGAGTTCTCCGAGCGCCCTCACGCACAGTAGCCTTCAATCGTCGGGTTGTACGCCCTCTCATCCATTCACACCACAAACACCCTGTCCGCCGTCGCTTCGTAATCTCCCGTCGTCGTCCATCCTCTGCACGTCGCTCGACTACCGCACTCAGCTAAAAGGCTTCTACCAAAACTGCCGATAGTTCCACTGTGGCTTGTATTTATAGGATCACACAGAAATTTCTCTAAATCCCTTATTCAGCCGAGGGTTCTAATTCCCAGAATACTCATGTGCAGCCTCTACACTTGTCGGCTTCTCCATCAGGGGGAAGGAAGAGGGTCTGTGACGCCAGTTACATCCCCGCTGTCAGTCATTACCCTGGCTGCCCGAGACGGGGCTTACACTGCATATAGTGGAAATATTTAACCATCTATAGTTGACACCTTAACTTTAAACATATTTAATTATGAGTTTCCCATTTCCGATTCCAGAAATAGAGTTTTTGTAACTCCCATAATGTACACGCATAGTGCTGCTATATAGTATTTACCTCCTGGAAAAAGGTTCCTTCAAAATTCCGTCCATGATCAGAATGGATCTCAAGTGGCACTCTAAACCAAGATAAAACATACCTTACAAATGCATCAACTACGGTGCCAGCCTCTTTGATTTGCAACCGGTACGACCTCGAGCCACTTTGAGAAATAATATATTGCTACCAGAAGGTACCGATTCCTCCATCTCAGTGACTGGTGGTGGTCTGAGAATGTCCACTGCCATTCTTTCAAATGGGGCCCCAGCATTGTACTTCTGAAGGGGACCTCTTTCCTTAATGCTCGGACCCTTCCTAGCAGTGCACGCATCATACAGATGGCACCACTTCTCAACATCCTCCTGACATTCTTATTAGAACTCTGTAGAGGGTCTTATTCTCACCGAAGTGACCACCTGCTGCTGTGTTGTGTAGTTCTTTTAGAACTTCTGGTATTCGGCACTCCAGCCCGCTCCTCAAGACGGATAGCACGGTAAGATAAATTAATAATCCTAACAGGTAAACTACCCGATTTTGAAGTAATCAAAGTCCTTGCTACAATGGTACCATCTGGTAAAATGCTTCCTTTCTGGGCTTGTTCGATTATGTCGAACTGCCAGACAAATTTTCCCTGGCATCTGCCAGGAATAATAATTTCACTAGAGGCAGGGAGCACATTCGACTGATTACACACTATTGGGCAGCTCATTGGCGAAGAAAAATATTGTCGTGTTGACACTACCAACTTGGTATTACCTACCCGTAACACCCCCCCGTCGAGTATCGATACAGCATCCCAGCTTACGTAATACATCAAGACACAAAATACATTCGTCCTCTATTTCTGCTATGTAAATATCATGCTCTATGTTAAGATAACCGAGCTGTAATAGCTCCCTTCTCTTGCCCGGACTGGTGTTGTCTTGCCCATTCTTGTAGCAATGATCCATGCTCTTATTGGATGATCACTGGAGGGAAGGGCCGAGAATATCCGATCTTACCACCATTAAATTCACCCTTAAGTAAACGACCATCTGAAAAGAAACAATATCTAGGATCCCCTCCACCAATATGGCATCCAAGTCCTGTTTCATCAAATGCACCTGCAAAAACATTGGGGCTTTCCCTCCAGCAATCACCGACCTGTGCCCCTCAAGACCGGTGTTTACAAGTTTCCCGAGGATGTTGCACTCTCACCTGCCCCACATACAGGGCCAACTCCTGGCATCATGATCTGAGAGGCAATAGCCTACAATGACCGTACGCCTCAGGTGTTTGTTGAGGAAACTCTGAACAGTGAATGTTACATCCAGAATATCATCCAGCCCATTTTATTGCCGTTCCTATAGCACCAAGGAGATGTCCGCTCCCAGGAGGACAATGCCTGTGTACACACATCTTGTGTTACTCAATACTCTTTCGAAGGCGTTCGTTAACACCCCCGACCAACACGATCACCTGATCTGCCCGTCACTGAACTTCTCCTCTCCTCTTCTAATTCCAAATCCCACCAGGAGAGGTTGGGAAGCTCATTCCTTGTCTTGTTCAAGGAAGATTCCTCCTTCGAGCTTCTTCTTTTTTCTCAACAGAGCCAGGTCAAATGCTTTCCAATCTGAATTATTATGGATTTACCTTAGTTCTGATGCCCATTCTGCCTGTGGTTCTGCTTGCTGTTGGTCTCTCACGTTTCTAGTTACAGGAAGACCAACTTCAAATATTATTAACCTGTTATCACTGGAACTTTCTTCAGTGACTATCCAGTCGCTTACCATTCCAGTCGCTCTGGCATTCATGGTTGTCACATCAATATTGTATTCGGTCACATGTGCCTGTGAAAATTATGTTGGGAGTTCTCCTTCCCTGTTTACCACCTCCAGGTTGTTGGTCAATATACATTGGCAAATCAGCTCCCCCTTTTCATGTATAAAAGTGTTTGTGAAACATGATTCTACAATAAAACCTATGGAACGCCACAGATTTTGTTGCCAAATTTAATGTGTTACCTGATACCACTTAAGTGTGATGCGTCATAATTGCATTGCTCTACGCTGCTGCACCAAATGTTTCAACATACAAAGGACCGCACAGTACACAGCAGCAGCGATACAGTTCCAGGTGCGTAGGCAATACCAATATATTTACGTCCTGCATGGAATTACACTGCGACTATCGCCACAAGCGAAGAGTCGTGTATGCTTATTCATGTATGGCACACGTTGTTTACAGTAGGTGTTAACTATGTCCGCCAACATAGGTTGTGCATTGGCCATACACGTATGCAGGCAGTATTGCTTGCAAACTAGGCGCTGTATCACTGCAGCGGAATCCAGCGGAATCTTTGTGTGCGTTTAAAAAGAAAACGGTGGGTCCTAGGCAGTTGCTACAAGAGGACCATTTTTGTTTCATAGGTCATACTGCTCAATAAAGCAGTATCAAATATACCTAATTCCCAACGGTAACGAAGTTGCCGGCAATAAGATGGTGACCGGCCCTATTTTTTCATAACGGGGAGTTTTATTAAATTGAGTTTGCTCTTAGGTTGAAGATCCCAATAAGTTAAAACAATGTTCTGCAAATTGTACTTACACCTCACCTGATTTCCGATATTTGGTAAAAATAGATTCCAAAACCTCAATTTTCGGGGACTTATTTTGCCTTTAATTTTTTGTTTAGGTACAAAGTGACCTATATATGTGCTACTTGATTTTGCATAAAGAATTACCTCAAGAAGTTGGTCGGTCGAATTCAGCCCCACCTTAGACATCAAAAATATCAAATGTTAGCAGGTTCTGTTACAAACAGTTTTCACGAGGAGGTTGTCTTAGTTCAGCTCAGGTCCCGTGAGCAGATTGATCGTTATAACTTTGTCTGACATTTATTTTTCGCCCTATGCTATTAATATGTCTAACTCACACACGAAAGAACACAGAAAATGTACATTTCTGCACAGAATATATTAGTTGTCATGTTTGCGCCTGCAGCATTGTGCGTTTATAAGAATCAGCAAAGCGCGGATACCTGTTTAAATCTTCAGGCAAGGGGAAATGGGTGTAATTAAACATGATTGACTTGTAAAATAAAATGCATGTAAACTAGTAGCCGGGATGTCTGTGCAGACTACAAGTTGAGCGTAGCACGGGCGCAGGCCGGGGAACTAGAAGAGGGGGTGGGCGGTACCCCAGGGGGTCGCGTGCAGACCGGAAGTGACTGGGTGATGGTGTTTCCTGTCCGCCTCGAGGCGGGGTGAGCCGCGTACAAAGACCCAGCCTGTTGTCCTTCCTCCCCGCCCTAACTCTACCCCACCACGCCTCGCCCACCGGCTATTGCATATGATTCTCAACTATAGTCTATTCGCGGTTCTTCGCACTTTTTGAATCAGACATATGAAAAATCACCCCATGTATGACGTGTTCCATTGTTTACTCGATTTTTTATGTACCACAAGCGTTATATACCTGTCTTAACATAAAAGTACATTATTTTTGGTTAAATTGAACTTTCGCTTATATTTCACCTATAAATTATAACTTTTCATTTATATACTGTGAATAAAAACAGAGAGAAAATAAGTGTGTTGGTAATGCCTAGTAAGAAATAGTTCCTATGCAAACTCTTATTAAACAGAATGCTCATGAATGCGGTGCGTTGTCCTTTTGGTGCAATTCCCTAGACATGGGTAATCTTTGTTTGTATGAGGCGAAGGAATATCTTGAGCAGGGCTTCAGAAATGTAGGGTGTTGCCGTGAAAGGACTATACCCCCCCCCCCCCCCCCCCCCCAGCACTCACTTCATTCAACCTCATTGCTATTATCTCTATTTTTTACTCAAGTGGGTTAACGAAAATCTTATTTTATTTGGGGGAGATTTTTAGTTTATTTTACTGGGATTTCAACGCCTCCTGTTTTATGCCCCAACTCTAACCAAGGGTCGGCTTACACTCTAACAACACACACGTCCAAATTAGATTCTCGGTTTTCCCAATTTGTTTAACTCGATTAAGAAAGAAAATTCCCAAAGAACCCTATTACCCAACTAGATATTGACCTTACACAGCAGAGTGAGCATAATAACTGAACTGCGAACTCGTATTTATGTCACAATATTAACTTTGCGAAATGTCAGCAGAATTTATATTGTGACGTAGTTATAAGTCCGTAGTTCAGTTGTTATGCTGCGCAAGGTCAGTAGCTAGGTAGTTATAGAGCAGGGTACTTTGGTGATTTTATTTTATAAAAATGTAAACAAGCTGGCAAAACCAAGAATCCAATATGTCGGGGGAAGGTTTTCCTTAATGAGTCTGCCTTCCTGGAGCTATTTCCGTGTTTGAGTTTCAGAAGTGCGAGAGCGATAAGGGCGACAATGGCATGCATATCACGTGCCCCATCGCCGCTACGCACAAAGCTCTGTTATCGTTGTGCTGCTTGTATCTACGGGACTTCAAGCGGCGACCCTAACATTTTAATGGTGGAAAGTAGGTAGCGAAGCTCCATTCGGGTTCCTGTCGTAGTTTTCCTTACGTCCGGGTAGTAGTTGAGGTTGCAGCCTAAAAAAAAAGCCGTTGATAACGATATCCGTTAATATCTGGAAAATAACTAATAGTTTCGTTAAAAAAATAAACGTATTTCAGATATGCTGCAATGCGGTTCAAGAGCGAAGTGAGTAGACAACCGTTTTAATGTTCTCAGCGGTTGACGCAGGCCATGTCAACGTATGTGGAGAGATTTGGTTGGCTTGAGAGCCAATGCATGTGTAATGATGTGAGAATGGAGCGGCACCGGAAGTAAATGGCGGGGAAACGGGAGAAACCCGAGAAAACCCGCCGGCCAGCGGTATCGCCCGGCATGATTCCCACATGCGAAAACCCGCCGGCCAGCGGTATCGCCCGGCATGATTCCCACATGCGAAAATCCAGTAACCGGCCAGGGGATTCAACCCGGTTCGCCTTGATGGGAGGCTATATATATATATTTATTATATGTATGTGTATATATATACATACATACATATAATACAATATTTAATACGTATGTATATAAGCCGAGTTACTGGATTTTCGCATGTGGGAATCATGCCGGGCGATGCCGCTGGCCGGCGGGTTTTCTCCGGTTTCTCCCGTTTCCCCGCCATTTCCTTATATATACATTTTTGCTGCAAATCTTGGAACAGTCTTTCTTAAATACTCTGAATAACGTCCAAAAATCATCATTTTAGTCCGTTCACGACTGGAACAGACTTTCTCGGAATCTTTCCTACTCCCATTTTTAAGTAATAGATAAAAAAAATACGTTAAGACATTCAAACTATATTCTTTCTCCGTGCTGCGAAACTAACTTTACCCGCGCCAGTCACTGTTTGTAGTAACGATGCATGCAGCTGACTACTAAGGTGTTGTTCAAGCGTCTGTTCCAGTCGTGAACCGACAAAAGTGTTTGAATTAATTATTGTTATGCTTCCAAAATGTGATCAGTGACGTACGTATCAGAAACACGCACAATCGCTGAAGGAGACTCCTTGATAAAATTTTTAAAGCCCGCAAAGAAACTCAGGGCAGTTAGGAAGCAGAATGCAGCGACCTTCAAATGCTACGAAATATACTCGCTGTTGCTTAATTGCCTGCAAATGATATCTACGACAGTGCAGTGTTATTGCAGGCAACGGAGGTCAACCGTTTGTGGTCGTGATGAACGTTTCACAAGTGAAGTTAGCAGCACGGGGAGGCGTCTTGAAAGTTGTATTGCAATGCAGGTGGGGCCGCGGAGATTTAGTGGGCAGGTAACTCGTCTCTGGGCGAAGCACACTCGACTTCCCCCACCCTTGCATTCCGCTGTTACTACATCTTTGCCTTATTCCACCCTCACCGGAGATCACGACCTCGCTGCCAAGCGCCCAACCGAAACCTCTCAACTCGAAGGTAGGCTAGACTGAAGCGTCGTTAATTTTCGTACGTAAAGTGACAGCGAATTCGTTCAGAAGCTTCTGTTAAAAACACATGTTTCAAATACTTTGCAAAGTAGTTCGCGGACCAGGAAGGCATAGCGTCCATTTCACAGCCATTTCAAGCCGTGAGCTACGATCTTATGTCATGCACTGTTAATGTTTAGACGTTCCTAAGTAATGCGTTCATTAAATGGCATTTCATGTAAATTTTATAGATCATTATTCGTTTCACATTTTGTAATGTAGAAACTAGAAAAATTAAGTTATTTTCATAAATGGAAAATAAAATTACCTCTTGGAAAGCGTTACTATGTTTAAGAAATTTCCTGTAAGTTTTAAGTTAACCTTTTATTTCAATTCTAATAGTGTTTTGAAGAAGCTCATATAATTATTTTCAGCGTGCAATATTTAAGATTTATAAAAAAGACTTTGTTTTACTCGTACATACATGTATGTGCAAAACAACGCCACTGAAAGACGTTTTATCTGGTGAAGAAGCTGCTTGTTGTAACTATACAGCGCTCGAGCGAGGAGAGTACACAAGAAGTGGTGTCTGGAGTCGGAGCAGTCCCACATCGTTTATAAGCTGGCACATTGTGCTGGCAGTTGCTAGAGCGCGTTGTCTAGCGAGAGAACTGCGTCGCCGAACAGAGGCACCATTCTTCGTACGTGGCGAAGAAGCACGGAGCTGGCGTTCTATGCTGCGGGGGTGGTACAGCCACCGAGGTGAAATATTTACAAGTGTTTAATTTCGCATTACGCCATGTTCGCTCGTTGTAAAATATCCATCCCCCTTTGACCCCGTCTGACTGAGGAGCAAAGCTCGGTATTTATGACGCTTATCGCCCTGTCCTACTTGCTGAAACTTCCGGCCGCAGTGGAAGGGGAATGAAGAAAGACGCAGCTTATCTTCCGCTCAAGGTCGCACTAGTGACACGCGCAGACACGGAGCACATAACAATACAGAGGTGAAGTTGCAGCTTATTGCGCGAACTCCAACCACACACTCAAGCAAGATGGCGTCACTAGACAGCAAACACGTACAGTGCCTGGTAATTAATATACTCGCCGACCGGCAGGCCAGTCAGCAGGGAATCTTCAGCAACACACCGTAGCCAGTTAGACACAAGGCCCGTTCCCAAAGCTATTCCCAGTCAAACCATTTCGTCTCTGTAATCTTGTCTACTCTGTGGCGCAGAGAGCACTGTGTAACATGGCGAGCTATCAATCATGAAACAACACTGCGAAAAAAATTTGTAATTTTTACTGAGAAAATCTGTGTAGTTTTAAAAATGCTTGTAACAATACAGACATTTCTCTTGTAAAACTACGCGTATGTAACACTACAATGGCCGTGTTTGTAATATAGGCTACCTCAAGAGATGTTTCTACTATACTGGCCCGTTTCCACGAGCTTCAGCAAAATGGCGGACACTCAACAGCGTAAAACAGTATTTAGCTGTTTGTGCAAAAACTTTGGGTGATGTAAAGCGTAGCTGCGTGCAAGAAGAAATATATCGCAAGTTAAAATAACGCAAAACACTTAAAACAACTCAAATAATCATTATTAAACGACAACTGCAATAAAACGCCACCGTATTGTTAATTAACTGTGAATGTTTCTTAGCTACACATAACTCTTAAACAGGCTCTCAATACCTCCCAAATCTCTTAACTTAACAACGGAAATCTTAAAATGAAATAAATGTACTAATTCTTACTAACCAAATAAGTTGATTAATATCTTGTAGGTACTTGTACCGTAAAAATTAAATTTCACTTCGTAAATCAAATTGGTCTTGTGGTTAAGGGTGCCGGCTAATGATGCAGGAGGTGTGGGTTCTAGTCCACATGCTGGCAAAATATGGACTTTTTTTTCGTAAATTATATTTTGATATATACATAAGCTATTCTCTATTATTAATTTATCACATTTGTTTTATAAAAGAAAAAAAAAGTAATTTTATGTGCACTTCTCAATAATGTCAGTTGTAATACAATGCTATTATTTGTAATACTGCAAATAAAAGTCTTGCAGATTTCACAAGAAAAATCTTTGTATATTTTCAAAGGATTTTCATGGCAACTGGGTTTCTAAGGATTTTTCTTGTAAAAGTACAAAAAAAAATTTAGAATGAATATTTCTGAAGTATCGCAACTACCGTGCATAGAAATGTATCGCATATCACGTTATTAGCGAAATGGTAACAATGTACAATATTGGCGGTATGCTATATTGGCAATATTCTATATTTGCAATTCCAGTATGAACGACATTTGCAATATCAATATATGCAATGTTTGCAGTACGTTACCATAGATTTTCAATACTCTCTCAGAATGATAAAGGAAAGGTTGCCTATCTCGGACAAATTTTATGTTTTATTAAACTATGAACAATTTATAACAAAACAGTATGCAAAATATTCCTCAAATAATGCACTTTCACCAGATATGCTAGTTTATTCAGAATTATGAATACTAATATATATTAAGTGGTAATAACGAGAAGTATGTAAACGGCCAATTTGAGAAACAGGATACCTAATTTGGACAAACAGTTGCCTAACTTGGACCTCAAGAGGACAACTATAAATAACATTAAGAAGATCACAAAAGTAACATGTAAATGAAACTAAATGTTAATAGAATATACTTGCAGCCTGTACAAGAATTGTTCTTCATGCTAGACTTCACTTTGGCACATCGTGTGTGTACCCATGACTTACAGTCAACATACTTTGGATCATGTCTTCTTCCTTTACCTCTTCGCCAAAATTGCAGTATCAGTTAGCACCATCTTCTTCGTGATTTTCTTCATGTTCTTTGAAAAGTAATTCTATCTTCACTTTTCTTCCACCGAGGCCTATATTCTACTCGGATTCATCGACGCTGAACAGACTGTTTGCTGTGATTTTGTACTCATAAACTGATTTTTTTTCAATGAAGTCAAAAAAGTTGTTAACGTTTATCCTATTAAACCCTTTAGCTCGGCCGCCTTTTATGTACCTTCTGGCTGACAGAGGGGAAGATTATTTATTTTCATGAACGAATAAAACCTTAATTTTTCCCGGCCCACCTTTATCTGTTTGTTAAAGATGTGGTGTACTTAATATTTTACTGCGATATCTTAGGCGATATCTTTCGGATTTCCTTGACTGTGAATACGAAAAACCTCTCCTCAGAGATGAGAATGTGTTCAACAATAATATTTTCCGTCGCTGCAGAAAAGGCTGCCTGCCTACCGAAGGATCTCGCTGTATTTGAGAACGTGTTTTTATTACTAGCGTCTCTCTGTTGCTGCTTATTTTACGTCACATACACGGGCGAACTCGCTGAGTCTATCACAGTTCCTGTATGCTGCCACGGCAATTTGCTAATTGTCCTCACTACATTTCCCATAAGTGGCCCCTTTCGCCAACTTGGGAACATAAACAGAGACGATTCCCCAATTAATATTCTTACAAGTAGATCAAATATTAATTATACTCCCGTCTCCTAAATTAAGGGTTCACGGTATCATCCATTTTCGGCAACCGGTCGCCGTAAGTGAAAAGATGGCATTACACAAATACACAAAATAAATGGTTATTTTACAATATGGTGTTAGTAGCTAATAAAGTACACTTGTAAAATAAATCACATCAACTCTTATTCCACACAGCAGCTTATGTGCCGCATTACAATAATAACACAAAGTATCAAACCACAGACACGGCATCCCTTCTACGTACGGTGGATTAACATCAATAATCACTATATCACCTGTCTTTGGTGCTATCGACTATCAGTAGGGCCAATTGGACGGTTCCAAATGTTCCAGAAAATATAGTTGTGCGAAGAGGAATCAGACGAAAAAAAATCGCCGTGAAGCATTTTTGAAAATTATGTTTTGGAAATGGAGTGGTGTTACTTACAGATAGTGTTGTAATCTTGTTGGATGCCATGTTCTATTTAATAGCCACTTCTTTAAAACAGCGTTTGTCCATGAGATTTAATTATTAACATTACGCCTATTTCGAAGCCATCAAATGTTCTCATTCAAGGAGATATTTCGCTGCAAGTTGATCTGTGGCGTGGTATCTGGTGGGATTTTCCTGATGTTTTCGCCCCTGATGTTTTCGAGCCCGGTTCGCCTAGGTGGGAGGCGAGTAGTCTAACCACTACACCACCGTGGCCCCCTGTAGACTTCAAGATTTTTGAGCTACATAAACAATTTCGTATATTTTCTAAAATAATGTGTTGAATATAGTATACAGTATTATATCTGTAGAGAAGAGATACAAGAAAATCTTTGGCAAATAGTTTGCAAAGAATTGTTCGTAACAAGCACGGAAATAGTTTACTGTGCACAACCTGCCTCGTTGATACTATAGTGCTCATGTTAGGGAAAAATCATATTTCTCATTGGAATAAATAAGCTCTAAGAATTATTTCTGAGGCATATACATTAATATTGTTCATTTAGCACGATGTTTATGTCAACATTTACTAATCTAAACAGTTACTAATCTAAACAGTTACTAATCTAAACAGTTACTAATCTAAACAGTTACTAATCTAAACAGTATGTATGACGAACTTTCGTTGCGTATTTATTTTCGAAAAAAATTATTTTGTTGCGTTGAACCTATTACGATTATCATATATCATGTAATACACAGAATGTGATCAATAACGTACTGCCAATGAACACATGTAGGGATAATAAACATTCTTTTTTACTTCAGGCAACATACGAAGCGATACCCTATGCCTTGACAGTGACAAAGTTTTGACAAGTAGTAACATAAGATAAATTCCATAGGTCAAAAACATGAGTCTCTAGATGGCTTCCATCTTCCCTCCTGATGTTAGATGAGAGAAGTAAATATTCTACGTCACACTTTATCAGCTACGCACGTCTTCATGAGAGATCCCTTCCCCAGAAAACTCACATTGCGAGGGTGAGCGCACCCTTACGTAATCGCCAGCTCCTCGCATTCCGAGCAACTCTTTTTACATAATTCAGTACACACGCAGCCAAAGCCCGGAGACAGCGAAAATCACTTGCAAAAAAATTTACGAGGCGTTAAAGAGCGCAATTGTTGGGCAAACAGCAGGGAGACTGCCGAGTATTTGCGGAGGTGCGACAGTTGTGACAGCACGAGAGTAAAGCGTGAATCGCGAATGAAGATCACAGTTGTGGATTGTTTGAACAAACATTCGACCTTCTCACGTAAGCGATGTGCTCACACATTTAGTGCCTGTGTTTGCTCTTGTTTGCGCTAAATACCGATACACCGTCGTAAAGATGCCACTTTCGCTGAGTTGTCCCGCCCGTCACCGTTCGCACAGTTAGCTGTGACATAGCCTGCTGCATCTATGTTGTTGGGAAATGAGTTATAGCAGTTGCATTATTTCACTTCCGCTAAAAACAAATGATAACAATTCCTAAGTGAGAAACTGAATGAAGTCGGCATATAAAAACCTACCCAAGCCGGTGAGTGCGCGAGAAAGAGATCTGAGCGGTGCTAACAGAAGAGGTCATCATCCCGATGGGAGCGAATTGAGTTGGGCATTAAGCAATAACGGAATGCAATAGCGGAGGAGAGAGGGAAGTGCCCGAGAAAACTCACTGGCCAACTACAATGTCTGCCACGCTTCTCACATAGAATATTCTAGGTTTTGAACCCGCCGGGAATCGAAACCGAACCACCGAGGCAAAAGGCGATTGGGCGTACAACAGGTTCATTTCCTTGTTCGGGCGATCTGTTGTCACATTGTTGAACTTGTACTAGAAATAACAATGAGATTTAACTGTTAATGTGAGCATAACAAGGAAACAAGTGGTTCCGACGTCTCAATACATCCAGTGCCAGAGCAAAAGAAAATCGACAGCCCGGCGCGGGTTCCTTTCCTGTAACTACCTACTTGTCTTCTCAGTTCTCGTATTTTCAAAACCATAATCCCTATCAAAGACTTTGATCTTTGTATCGGATTAGGAAAGCATTAATTTGAAGCCTGCAATCAAATACAGTCTCCTTGGAAAGCCGCAAAACACGAATTGCATAAAAATATCCTGCTTTTTTTCGAACTGTAGTTGCAGCTTTCGGTAACACTGTCATTTGGTTTGTGGGCCAAGCAAACGAAGTCAGCACTTTTTAGACTCTAATTTAAAATATGCAAAATTTAATATGGTTTTATTTATTTGTATGTTTTAGAAATTTATTTTAAAAAATTTTTTTGCTTCAGGAATTTATGAGCTCTTAAAATTTAATATCGATAAAGTAAACGAATTAAAAGAAATTTTAATTACATTAGAGCACAAGAATCAGATGTTTATTGTACAGTTATAATTGTAGTTAGATCTTTTCATAACGGTGAAGAAAAACATGCCTACAAACATGTGTGCATGTATATCAAAAATTTGGTTCTCAAGACGACCTAGTCAAGAGCCGTCCAAATCTCTGCACTCCACTATAAAAATTATTTTAGGTTCATTTGTAAAGCGAACTAGGCCTCTGCTGTTAGTGTGTTCGTATAGAACAAAACAAGTCATTTTTCGTAGATCGACTTGTGAAAGGGGGTAACATTACTGTCGCAGTAAGTTACATGCCAAAACTTATTGAACTTTCGGTTCTTAGCCTATAGTCAATCATAGTTCTGCAAACCATATAATGATGACTCGTTTCCGTGAAAGAAAATCTAAAATGTGAGTAATGTACCCGAGAGACCTATTACGTTACAATATGATATAATGTAACGGAATGTTACTGGGTCATTATGGCTAGTAGTTTTATTTGCGTAATTAGTAATGAGAGTAATCACACATGTTAACACTTCGGCTGTCGGAAAGACACTGAGGTGTTGCTCCTTCGACAGGCCGCCGGTTTTACATCACTGGGACGCTACTCCCTCAGCGCGGGGGTGGATCGGTCCCTTGTGAGGGACCTTGGCCACCCAGTCAGTTCTCAGTTAGCTTGTGGAGGCGAGGAGAAGCTAACCCCCTCCCCCCTCCTCACCCATCAAAAATACTGGATCACCAAGGACGATGTTTGGAGTGAAGAGGGGGAGTTGCGCACGCACTCCCCCCCCCCCTTTTCCCCTCCTGTCTCGTGTCAGGAGATTTCAGGACATGTTTTGGTGGGTGTCGTGGGCCGGACTGCTGACAGGATGGGCTTGCAGTGACCAATGCTTGGAGTGTGCGAGTACTGGGTTTGATTCCCGTACAGGGTAATTAGTAATTGTGTAATCGTGCAATTAGCAATTACATAATGAGAGTAATTACACATGATAACACTTCAGCTGCCGGAGAGAGATGAGGTGTTGTTCCTTCGGCAGGCGGACCACAATAACAATGTTGGAAGGGTACAGGAGAGGGGGGAAGTGCACATACGTAGGGGAGGGATTGTCAGTCATGTAGGGTAATATATTTAATTAGATTATTTAATGGCACAGTAAATTATTTAATTGTGCAATGAATATTCGCGCAATGGCTAAGTACACACTTATGTAATAAACAATGACATGTACCAAGAGACTACATATTACAATTACTTATTACATTTACCGAGAGTCTAATTACACATCCTTTCCCTAGGACAGCTCACTAACTAGTGATGTATATTTGGGAAAGATTTATTATACCTGGGTGGGTTGTAATTGTAAGAAACATTCCACAGTGTGACCTTGTAATAGTAAGTCTTTTAGAAAGCTTTCTAAAAGCCTTCTGAAACACTCAACATTCTACAGTGCATCACGGTGGTTAGGAGTTAAGGGAGAGCGTAGGGCTGGAGCAGGAGGGCTGAGGAGTCTGTCCGTGCTTCGAGACCCATCGAGAGTAATCAGATTTTTAATCATATAATAATAGTATGTACCGATACTAATTACAAAATAATTATGAGTGTAATTACACAATTACCAATTGCACCATTACAAATGCTAATTACATGTACCAAGAAAGTAGTTACACATATACTCCCTATGACCCTTCACTCACGTCTTACCTGAGTTTCACTAATATCAGACATTATATCCCCGACCACTCCTTCCTACCTGTGGCAAAGTATGTCACCTGCCACGCCACAACCCACGCAGACTATCTCGCCAACACTATGAACTATTTCAGTAAATTATTTTGTAGTGTTAAAAAGTTCTCCCCATATTGTGTTAGTGGATAGTTACACCTATTTTCGTGACCATTTTATGAGTAAGTCCCCCTGTTAATCATTTTACAACTCATGTTTTCACAAGTATTAAAAAAATATATTCATTATGGCTAAAAAAATAATGTTAAAAATTTTCCCACAGTGTGTAATTGGCAGACATAATTTTATCAAATGTCTCGATTATAAGCTATCTGTTAAACCCCGTTAATTAAACTAACATTTTCTTTTTCAATCTACTCATGTTTTCCAACACACATCACTGCTGCCTCACGTCTCCAACCATCCCAACACACACGAACACAGCTGGGGAGATAGACAATAGGCCCTCTTTACCCTCACACGCTGTCTTCCTCTACAGAGAAGCAAGAAAGCTCCGACCTCCTTTCAGCGGCGGAGGTGGAATGAATACTTCGTATCACCACTGCGAGGATTACACTGATTTGGGATCTCTCATCCTCGCTTTCTTTCTCTCTCCCTCTCTCTCCCCCTTTCTCTCTCTTTTCCGCTGCCTGATAGCTTTGCTGGGCCGGATACACCTACAGTTGAGACAAAATGCTTTCTCTAGACAACTACATTTGTGTTAAAAATGTCTGGAGTTGAAGACATTTCGTCGTGTGTGTATATATATATATATATATATATATATATATATATATATATATATATATATATATATAGTTTGTACTTAGATGTCACTTACATTTTACTTTCTACAACTTGTGATGTCATCATATATTTTAAATTTTCCTGCAAATTCTGTAACTGTTTGTAAAAAAAACTAGAGGCATGCACGATACAGTTTACTGTAGGAAAACCCGAAGGGCAAACTATCATATTGCTTATTTATATATATATAGAATATATAAAAGCAATACATATTATATATAAATAAAAGCAACATATATATTATATATACATAAAATAAATATATATAAAGGATGCTGTGCATATTATTTTGGATATATGTATTATTTGGCAAATCTATTTGTAAAGAGTCGCAACCATGGCGCTTGGGGTGGCGGGATACCGCGATGTCTCCTGGCTGGGGCCGATGACAGCGCCGCCAGCCAGTGTGTGAGAGTCGGCCGCGGTGTTTGGACAGCCGCAAGGAGTTGGCGTTTGACCGCGGAGCGAGTGGTGTGCCAGCTGGGCACAGTATCGGGAAGACGGGCGGACTTTTCAGCAGTATAGGACAGCTATGTAATATCTCTCCGGTCGCGATGTGCCTTGTGTTATGCGAGCAAGTAAACATCGCCGTAGCATTGCTGGGAGCAAATAAACGAACTATTTAATGAATTTCATGTGAACGTGCCTGACGTGAACGTAGGCACGATATTGCTATGATTGCCTGTAGCACGCATCTTCTGTTGGAGAAATATGGGCCAAGGATTGGAGCGACATGAACTTGATACTGATGTATTGCTTGTGAAAACGCTGTGCGTTAGGCTGGGACCACATATTCCCTTTTAGCGAGTCTGGTAGAAACGCATTACGTTTAGCGGGATGATATTAGTCTACTCACTCTTTCCTGTTCGGCAGGACCAGTAGAGTGAGCTTTTGTACTATTGGATAACAAATGGAGGATTTTTCACACTCCAATACTTGTGGAACCTGACTTTGTTGATGACATTGTAAAGGCCCGTTGTATATTGCATAACTTTGTATGTAAGCGGGACGGTATTGATGTCGATGACTCAGAAACTTATCCTTTTGAGGACCTGAATAATCCTGGACTGGTGAATAAAAATTTAAAGGAAGAAAAGTCAGACATTATTGCCGATTATTTTGTCGGTGATAGTGCAGTTGAGTTCCAACGACGTTATCTTTAGACAATGAAACCTAGATGGGTAGTTAGTAAAATGTTTGAGCAGTTACGTGTAATTAGTAATATAGTCTATATTCTGGGACTATTTGTAACTGCATACTTTTTAATTATTTAAATGTTCATTGCAAGAACATCCGAGTAAAATGGTTATTTATATATTTTTTCAATAAAATTGAAAATAATGTGTTTTCTTATTGTTAGCTGAAATTAACTACAAAAATGTCGCCAGAAAATGTAATTAAAATAAGTCAGAAACACTTAAGTGAGAATTTTTGTTGTATACGTATTTTATTCCCAAGAAAATTAATGGTATGAATAAACTAAATATTTGAATAAGAACAGCCATGTCAAAATTTATTTAGAAAGGTCCATCGCCCATGAAAAATATTTAACTCTCTCCACAGTATTGATGTGAAACTAAATTACAGTATAAAAAAATTAAAGCGATGCACATCTATATTGACGAAATATTTATATTCAACTACTCTTGGGTTTTTAATTCAATACTGTGTATGTCTACATGGTAGTGAAGTGGGAACCAGGTAAAGCTATAACTACCATGTAATATTTTCTCCTTTTAAAAAGTTAAATAAGAAATAAAAGTCTGTAAGCTTTTATCTGAACCTACAAAAACTTCAGAAGTTATTAGTATAATTTTCCATTAAAATTAAATGAAAATATTCTTATGGTGATATAGTACTTGATTGAAAAATATATCAGTAAGTGAGTGAAGACATAGATAGGACATTTTAAATACATGTATACAAGTGTGTATGTATACACGAGTGGTTCTTATTTCACGTTTAAAGTTGATTCTATGTTACTATAATTCATTCATTCCATTCTACATTACCATACATACATAATCAATGTTATAGACTATTCGCGGTTTCTTCGGGTGTTTTTAAACGAACCTTTGAAAAATCACCCTAGGCATAAAATGTCAACCTGTCATTTTAGTGACTTGTATTCCACAAATATATACCTAACACTGTAGTTAACTTTACAGTACCGTATTCTTGAATAAATGAAACTTTAATTTATTATCTTCTATTAACTTTTAATATTTACTTTCTATAAAATACGAATTAAAAAACAGTAAGAATAGCGACGTGTTGGCAACAGCTAGTAACAAATAGTTCACAGTTAAAATGTTTTAACATAGTTTTTTTAGTACGTTATTTGTAAATTAAACGTTGCCTATTTACATATTTAGGTAGCCCCGACGGAAACATATTTGATTGTTACAGTTTAAAATAACAGCGCAAAATATTGTGCATATTCCCTAGTAAAATGGTGTATGTTTTTCTACCGAGGAAGAAACTGTCATCTGGGCGGAGCTTGTCGCTCTCTGTCACGTAATCTCTCTCTCTTCCTCGGAAAATTTCGCATCGCTAGTATTAACTCAAAAATTATACATGTTTTAAATTTTAAACATATTTCATACTTATTACAGCAAAATAATTATTAATTTATAATTTACAACTGAAAAGAGATTTTAATGTTTAACTACTTATTTTAATACAGTTAGATGTGATTGTTTGAGGGTTACAATCTGAAGTTGACAGACGTAGCGAGCCATGACGTGGCATGTTGCTTTTTGTCAAACGAAGGGTTAATTTTTCTTGCTCTGAAAAATGCTTCAAATATTACTTCAAGTTTGTACACATTGTGTTTTTTTAAACCTACCTAGGCAAGTTACGATGTATCGATAAATCGGTTTTTCCACGGCAGGAATAAATATACTGTAATGGACGTTATGACTGCTGTGTGCAAAAGTGTTGCTGCCATTACGCTACGTTGAGCCAGTGTGTGATTGAAAATATTTGAGGTGCGAAATTAATACGTTATAAACATGAATTGTTTTTATGACTAAGTTAATTTTTTTTACGTCGTGTCTGTTTATTTATGACAACTTTATAGCTTTCCCTAGGTGTTTGAAACACAATTGTGTAACATACTAACGTTATCATGATTTAAATGTTTGCACAATCCCAACGAAATACTAAGCCAAGCCAGATAAATTTAGATGAATAATGAAAATAACCTAGAAAACAGTAAGTACCATTGCATAGAAATATGAGTAGAATTAAAGTTACGGCAGGCCTATTATTTGTGTTCATGTTCACCACTATCTTTTAAGTACGTCGCTGCTAGGTACAAAAAATAAGCGGCACGAGTTGCGTACTTGAATTTACTGTGTCCGTTTGTTGCAATGGTTGTTCTTTCGATTTGATTATTATTCCAACAGGGTTAAACACAGTAGCGGCAAAATATTAACGTGTGTTATGTGTAATGTGGTATGTCGTGTATAACAAATACGTTAACAATGTAGGTGAAATAATAACCGTACAAACTATCGGCAATGAAGCTGACCAAAATATCGTTATAGGCCCGAATTGTGAATATTCGTACGTAATGGTTTTTGAAATATGACAGAATTATTTGAAACAGCTGTAAATAGTAAACAACACAGTTGGCAGTTATAAAAGTAGAAGTAACATGGCAATGTTTGTGTTTAGGTGTAGCGGAAGGATACGTAATCTGTAACCAAATATGTAAATATAGAAAGGCATCAGAAAAACCCGAAGATACCGTGAATCAACTATACCTAACTTATTTTTACTATTCTTGCAGCTCCAGTACTTCCCACGTCGCGATCATTCCTTTCCCGATGTCCTCCCAACTTTTATCATGTACGTTCTGATCAATATCATTTTTGAAAACATGTCCCAGACATCGGAGTGCTCTTTAATTAACGTTATAAATTTGTCCGTGTCAAACATAACGTCCAAAACGTATACGAAACTACGGACTACAAGGAAAATGGGACCCGCGCAACGGGACAGTGTGGACGCACGCATTGAAAAGCATGCGTTTTTGCCCTCCCGCCCTACCATTCTGCCTTCCTGTCGACCGGGGACATCGTCCTGCCACTTTCCGCCGGACAGGTTTTAAGGGATGGTG
Organism: Dryococelus australis; assembly: GCA_029891345.1. Taxonomy (NCBI): domain Eukaryota; kingdom Metazoa; phylum Arthropoda; class Insecta; order Phasmatodea; family Phasmatidae; genus Dryococelus; species Dryococelus australis. Next base: position 244,440,909 of record CM056996.1, on the reverse strand, counting down.
TGGCCTCCCCCATTTAAAGCAACAGTACATGACCTTCCCGCCGAATGGGACCAGCCAAACCGGACCCGGCAAAACGGAAAGTTCAGCCCCAGCCTCATAAGAGTAATATTCACTTTAATACGAGCGAACTGAAAACTGCGGAAATAACTGCGAGACCGCGACGGTGACTGATGGCTCGTGAAATTCAATTTTGCAATGTTGGTTAAACTGCCCGTTTTGCATGGCCTGAGGACGAGCCTTTTAAAGCGTATGTGTGGAAACAGCGACGTACATCAACGGCCCGTGTTTTTTGCAATATTTCTTGGGAGCCCAGAAAAGTAACTTTAAATATTCATATGCAACGTGACTTACGCAGTCTTTCTCGCGAACGCTGTTCCAGTGGTTAGAGTGCTGGAAACATGCCCGTACTTTTGCGTAACGACTAAGTACGCTGAATATTCCAGAGTGCGTGAGTGCGAATCAACATGCCAGTGAGCGAGTGCATGAATACCGCGCGTGCTTGCGTGGGGCCCCGAGGTGAACGACTGTTCCATTTCACGGCGTCGAGAGGGCGGAGTTTAAAGTGAGGTGCCACCGGGCAGCAAGGATATTCCCCGACGTGGCCTGGTGATCAGCAGTACGGTATTCTGTATGAATGCCAAATTTAAGGTATGAGTTGCGCATAAGCGTCGTCATCAGATTGTTCCTGCGAAGTCCGTCGTGCTTTTTGAAACACTTTTGATGCACGTCAAGCGCCGTGGAAACGATTCTAGTTGCTGGTTGAATTTTATTATATAATTTTAGTGAGCACCATTTATTGAAAGTTACCGCGTAGGGCAAAAGACGTTGAACGTAACTAAGGGGCCTGCCCATGCAATATGTAAATTTGAGTGCAAAACATTTTAGAATTTTTATAGTGTGTATTTATGAGTAAAGTCAGTGCCTGTAAACAGTGGTTTTGGTACAAAATAAATACGGAGTCAAAAGACCTTGGTACTTGTATTGCTGTAACATGAGCAGTAGTAACACGATTGTAGATATTTATAAGTCAGAGAGTATTGGCCGCAGTATTTGGGTTTCTCAAGTCGAGATCGCTTTCTGCTCCGTAGGGGTAGTTTAGGTAATATTAGTATGTCGTGGAGTGAGGTAGAGATTGACACACCTGACACCCCTCTGGGGTAGAAGGGTGTCTCAACAGTGAGCGACGAGACAGTAATTGCATAATTACTTATTGTGTATCGAATAAGTTTACATAATGATAACTTACATGATAAAGCATTGGAAGGTTTCGGGGGGGTAGCGACTTAATCCTTGGTTTGTGATGCATCAATGATACATGTATTTTATTTGCATAATAAGAAATTAATAAATATGCATAATTAGTGTTTACATACTGTATAACTAGCATGATTAATTACCCCCTAAGTAAACATCCTACCCAAAGAAAAGTGCACTTCCAAATAACATATTATTTAATAATATTTGTATATTATACAACCATGAGATAGAATATCAAGTGCACTGCAAATCACGCGGACAGACGATATGCCTTTCCATATCCTATTTCATTTTCTCGAACTGTTCAGACGTCTCCAAGCTCTCTTCTCTACGCACTTCACCGCTGTTCACGTTTGCTGGAGGGTTGTCGAGCAAAAAAGGGGTAACTATCTACATCCCTTCCTACGCCAATCTGACCACAGCAAGCGAAATGACAACATATGTCCTTGGGAGACAGGTTTTGCTTGGGGAGAGCTCATGCATACACAAATGTTACACTTACAACATATATCGATAAAACAATTATTTACAATATTAATTATCTCTAAGTTCCCTACTCAATAGCATTTAAAATAAATTATAACCCGAATGAAACACTCGCTTTACTCAAAGCATGCTTTCTGGATCTGTTTGGACTACGAACACCGTCATTATAATTTTATGTTAAAAGTAAATATTTTTGATGTTACTATAATCATTACTACGTATACCTTACAGCAATTCATTGTAGAAATCTCATCGAGGATAAATATGTTTATAGCAATTTAAAAACTGCTTCGTTTCCCAACAAACTATGTTTTGTTTAAATATGTTTTGTAATGGCTGAGTTATTGCTTCGAAGACCCAAACAAGGGTAAATACATTTATACTACGACGTCCCTTAATTCAAACCCCAGCGGAGGTAAATACTCGTATATTAATTAGCAATTTGCATATCGGGAACAAATACAGTCATATAGCGAGGAAGTATGCATCCATTCATCTCGAAACATGTATGCAGACACAGTGTAAAATCAATATTGTTTAAACCCCAAAAATCCTAAACATTAAAAATTGAATAAATTTTTAAAGTTAATGGACTCTTTATCAAACATTATGTTCAAGAGATGTTTATTTAGTATATAATGTATTAGCAAAGACATCGTGGTGGGATAAGCAAACAAGAGAAACACGCTCATATCTCTAGCTAATATTCATTCCCCAGACCGGGAAGAGAATTATAATTTGTTTCGCCTAGGGATGCATAATGCAGAACAACGTGGAGAGAGAAGCGGTATGCCAGAGTGACAGCTGACCAGTGCACGAGGGTGGATGAGGGGTTAGGGGGTGACACTATTTCCAGCAAATGCTAACAGTGTGTGACCCCCTGGGATTAACATTCTTTCTACACCACTCGTCCAAGAGACACCACGCCGTGCAGGCGTCTCAGAAGGCGAGTGGCTGTCACCTCTTGTTACACTTTCGTTTTGTCAACAATTCGTGCAAACAGAGGAATGTAGCAATCTCCAACACCACTTTACTCGCATATACGTAACACAATCTTACAATTAAAATTTTTCTTACACATATTTAATTTATTTTTGAAAAAAAAAGTGAAAAATCTTTCTCATAATTTAATATTTTTCTGAGGGCCTTCATAATTAAATTATAACAAACTAAAACCCATTACACTACAATTCTCGTTATGCTTGACTTATGAAAAAACCAACTGCTGAAATCATTCTAGGGTAAATGTAAATATGCATTGTTACCATACATTTTCTTACACACACCAATTTCCATGTAGATGTATACACATTATGCATTCCTTCACCTCAAATATTCCACATCTTGTAATCATATCTCACTACATACACTATTATTCTGTCATTGTTTAAATTGTTTTTATCCCCTGAAAATGCAGAGCTCGTCCATCAGACAACCAAACTTATTTGCACTTCTTCACCTTTCAGTGTTGTACGAGACTTTTTTTTTTTTACTGCATCACTCTCCCATTATATCTTACACCAACTCCTGGATTATGTTGTGGCTTTGAATGTAATACTTCCTTGAACGTTCACTAGATTTGGGAGATGTGAAAACCTACTTATATGATTCACACTTATATATTTTTATTACTACAGAACAAGCAGTTTATGTTAACTATCGCGACTTTCTAAATATATGCCTAAAAATTATTTGCCAGGTGTGGGATTCGAACCCATGCTTACCCTTACAGGGAACCACAGCTTAAATCCAGCATCTTACATTGGTCAATCAAAAATGTTTTATAATGAACATTAAAGTTTTTCCATCCCAACACTGTCTTAGCAAGTTAAATATATATATATATATTTTTAAACTTGCATACGATTAGTACACCACACACTGAAATCTTTTTTCGCAAGAATATTTATTTCAATAATTTTTTCAAAACATAGTTTTTCGACGACTTCTCAAATTGCGAAGTAAATAAAATGTCTTCTTGCATTATATACACTGATGACGAGTTTATGTACTTCTATTCTAAAGTTGTTGGCGTTGAAGAATTCATAGCTGTTGTTAAAGAAAAAAGTTGGAAGAAACCACATGTTTTCCTTGGTACATTGTCTTTCTCGTAAGCAAACGAAGGCATATGATACATTGACATACTTTCATTTCACATCGAAGCATATTGCGATTATACTTAAAATTTATATAACATTACTAACATTTAAATCTAAGTGAGAGTCTAACACTTGCAGACACTAACATTTTAAGCATCGATGTAAATGGCGATTAGGGTTACTGCAACATTATAGTTAATGAAAACATTATTTTCCCACATCGAGATACTCATCGTAATATCACTTTTGTTGCGGATTCATTGTATACTGTAAAGTTACTTCTGAAGAATGCATATCCAACATATTATCTACTATCTTAACAGACTATTATGGTGTATTCAAACACCAAAAGCTATTGTTTCGCTTACGGGCTATACGTTTTTCACTGAAAAATACCTAAAAATTTGCTTTTACCAATCATTGCATATAAGCACACACACACACACACAAACGTAATGAAGTAAATAGATACACACCAAACATTTGTACTTTTTGTGAATTTTTGTAACATATGCGCGCTCGCCTCGTACACTTTCTCCCCTTGCACCTCTCTTGCCACCACATCCCCACAACCCGCGCCAGCACCCCCACCCACGTATACGTCCATGTGCGTGTGTCTCAATTTTAGAAATTACATTTTTACAAAATTTCTCATAACTTTTAAATTATTGGCGACAATTGTATGATGTAAAGGACATTTATTATCTACATTAAACAGTTTTAGTTATGAATTAATTAATTTAGATAAAGATTAAGTTCTTTAGGGTTAGAAAATACAGTGAACCTTGCATTGATTTTTATTGTGTAATTTAAGTTTTAAATATGCTTATTACTAATTATCTATTATAGATAGATACATGCTACCAGTGACTTCTTTGTAGACCATTTAATTTTACACATTTCTTTTGTAAATGATTTTATTATATCTCTAAAGGATTAGACAGCATATTCTATGAGTGTGCTGGCGGCAAACTTTTCCCGACTTGATTCGCTAATACCATTAATGTTCAACTCTTATAAATACTAGGGCAATTTAATACACATAAGCCATCCTGAATAAATGCAGATCATAACAGTAAAAACTGCATCCAAATCCGTTCAGTGGTTCTCCAGATAAGCGCAGTCATACAGACAGACAGGTGTGCACCGGGAACTTCCTTTTATACTATGTATTGATTGATATGCAAGGCGAGAGGTGTTGGATATCGCTATATCCTTCTGCTCGTAATATTTGTTGACAAAACAAACGTGTAACGTGCGGTGTTAGCCACTCGCCTCCCGAGATGCCTGCACGGGGTGGTGTGTCCTGGACGAGTGTTGAAGGAAGAATGATAACCCCAGTGGGTCGCCCATTTCGGCATTTGCTGGAACTAGTGTCAACACCCTACATCATCGTCGCTCTCGTGCACTGGTCAGCTGTCACTCCGGCATATCGCTTCTCTCACCACGTTCTTCTGCATTATGTATCCCTAGGTGAAACAAATTATATTTCTCTTGCCGGTCTGGGGAATGAATATTAGCTAGGGATATGAGCGTGTTTCTCTTGGTTACGTATCCCACCACTATGTCTCTGTGGCTGCTAACACACTATATACTAAATAAACATCTCTTGAACATAATGTTTGATAAAGAGTCCATTACTTTTAATATTGATTTTAGAATGGATCTTTATACATGTTCCAAGGTGAAAGGATGTATATTTCATCCATATATGATGTGTATTCTTCCCTAGAACCAAATTACTAATTTATATACGCATAAGTATCCTCACTCGAGTTTGAGTTAAGGGATGTTGTAGTGTAAATATATTTACTCTCATTTGGGCTGGAGTAGAAACATTTCGGTAAATATGTTTTAACTCTGGCAGTATTCGAAGTAATTACTCATCCATTACAAAACACAGTTTGGTTTGGAAACAAAGCCGGTTATAAATCGCTATACACGTATTTATCCAGATGGGATTTCTAAAATGAATTCCTCTAAGATATATGTTGTAAAGTTTAAAGCAAATCGGGAAAGCATACTTTGAGTGAAGAAAATATTTCATTTTCATTTTCATTTATTTTTAATATTATTATGCAGGAAGCTAAAAACAATTAATATTGAAAATAATTTTTTATCGATATGAGGCATGTCTGTAACATTTTTTGTGTATGCATGTGCTCTTCCAAGCAAAACCTGTCTCCCGAGGAGAGCTGTTGTCATTTCACTCGCTTGCTGTGGTCAGACTCGCATAGGAAGGGAAGCAATCCTCCAGCAAACGTGAACAGTAGTTAAGTGGTCAGCGGCCAGAGCTCGGAGATGTTGAACAGTTCGAGAGAAATAAATAGGGTATGAAGTAGCATATAATCTGCCTGCCTGACCTGGGATGTGCTTGATATTACAATCAGATGGTCGTATAATTTAAACATCTTATTAAATCTTATGTTCGATGGAAGTGCACATTGTTTAAAGTACAGCGTTTACTTAAGATGTAATTATTCATGCTAGTTGTATCATATATAAATACTAATTATGCGTATTTATTCATTTATTATCATGCAAATAAAATGTGTATTCGATGGGTCATGACCCAAGGATTAAATCGTTACCCCTAACCTTCCAATTATTTATTATGCAAGTATTCAATATGTAAACTTATTCAATAAACAATTAGTAATTATGCAAATAGTAATATATCCACATTCAACATGTCTCTCTTGTCGTTCACTGTTAAATTATCAAACTACTAACAACTGAAAATATGATGTAAAAGAAAACAGTATTAACACTGATTATCATATTTTTCCATCATACTGTTAAACTTTACAACTATTAACATTGAATAATGTTGTTTACAATAATGGTACCGATATATACAGGATGCATTCCACTGAGTACACAGCTCTCACGATCCCAAACCAACTGGCTGCAAACTTAGAGTAAGGATTTTTAAAAAATAAATTGCTACCTTATATATACTAAAACAAAGCAGTATGATTGTTAGTCCTTCGAGTTTTCCTACAGTAATCCGCCTCGTATGCGATGTTAGTTTTTTACTAAAACTTACAGAATTTGTGGGAAACTATAAAATAAATGTTGACAACATGAGACGTAGAATGTTAAACTTAAGTGACATCTAAGTACAAATTTAAAACAAATATACGAGGAAATGTCTTCAATTCCAGACATTTTAAAACACGAATGTAGTTATCTAGAGAAACCATTTTGTTTTGACTGCTGGCATATTCCGCCAAGCGAAGCTATCTGGTGGCGGTGGAGAGAGAGAGAGAGGGAGAGAGAAAGAGAGAGAACGAGAGATCCCTGATTAGTGTCGCCCTCGTGGTGGGGATTAAAAGTATTCATTTCACTGCCATGGTGATGGAGGTCGGAGCTGTCCTGCGTATCTGTAGAGCAAGTCGGCTTGCGAGAGTATAAAGAAGGCCTGTTGTCTATCTCCCTAGCTGTGTTCGCCTGCGTTGGTCTGGTTGGAGATGCAAGGCAGTGATGATTTGTGTAGTAAAACATGAGAAGAATGAAAAAGTAAATGTTTAACAGGGGTTTGCACGTGGTTTATAATTGAGACATTTGATAAAAGTATGACTGCCAATTACACAATGTGGGAAAACTTTTATCATTCTTCTTTTAATCATAATGAATATGTTTTAAAAATATTTGTGAAAACACGAGTTGTAAAATTATAAACAGGAAGACTTACGCATAAAATGTTTATGCGATTAGGGGTAACTGTCCGCTAATGTAATATGAGGAGAATTATTTTTAAAATTTAAAAATACTTTGCTGAAATAGTTAATAAGAGTCGCCGAGATATTCTGCACCGTTTGTGGCATGGCAGGTGATACGCTGTGCTGTGGGTTGGCAGGAGAAGTCGGGGATATAATAACTGATATTAGCGAAACTCAAGTAGTTGTGAGTGAGGATTCATGGGGAGCAGACATGTAATTATTCGCTCAGTGCATGAATTTTACATTTGTAATTGTGCAATTGGTAATTGTGTAATTATTGTCATAATTATGGTGTAATTAGTATTGGTATCTCCTCTATGCATTTTAAAAATCTAACTATCCCCGATGGGCCTCGAAACACGGACTGAATCCTCAACCCTCCTGCTACAACCCTACACTCCCCATTACCTCTTAACCTCTGCGCCGCACTGTGGAATGTTTAGTGTTTCAAAAAAGCTTTTAAAAAGCTTTCTAAAAGATTTGCCATTGCAAGGTTGCACTGTGGAATGTTGTTTAATGTAACAAGCTCATGCTACGGAATGAATCGCTTTGCTTGTGCGGGGGGGGGGGGGGGGGGACGATAATGCGAAGGTCAGAATGTAGAAATTGGATGGGGGCCTGTCCAGGTATAATACATCTTACATAAGACTGCATTACTAGTTAGTGAGCAGTCCTAGGGAGAGGATGTAAAATTAGACTGTTGGCAAATGTAACAAGTAATTGAGATATGTAGTCTCTCAGTACATGTAATTGTTAATTATGTAAGTGTGTACTTAGCCATTGCATGGATATGCATTGCACATTTAAATAATTCAGTATGCGAATAAATAAAACAATGAAATAAACTAATTGCATGTATTCACACTAGACGACTGACGAAACCATCCCCTATGCTTGTGCACTTCCCGTGCTCTCCTCCCCTCTTTCAACATTTGGCTTTCACCAGCCAAAAGAATAACCCCTCAGTCTCTTTCTGCGGTCGAAGAGTCAACGCGTGTAATTACTCTCATCATGTAATTGCTAATTGTGCAATTACAAAATTACTAATTACCCCGTACAGGAATATAACCCAGTACTTCCATGCTCCATGCACCGGTCGCTGCAAGCCTATCCTGTCGGCAGTCCATCTCCCTACACCCGCCACAAAAGGTCCTGAAATCTCCAGACATAGGGAGAGGCAAGTGCATGTGCACTTACCCTCTCGCCCCTTCCCGACCAACATCTTCCGTTGTGATCCGCCGGCCAAAGGGACAACATCCAGTGTATCTCCAACAGCTGAAGAGTCAACATGGGTAATTACTCTCATTACTAATTACGAAAATAAAATCTAATTACCCTCAACAGGAATCGAACTCAGTACCACACCAGCCACTGGTCGCTGCAAGTCCATCCTCGCAGCACTATATTCCACGACACCCGGTAAAACAACTCTTGAAATCTCCAGACATGGGGTCGGGGGATAGGGGGAAGTGCATGTGCAATTGTATGTGCATGTGCAATTTCATGTGTAAGTTGCAAGTTAATTTATATCGCAGGGGCAGCGCGCGCCTACTACTATTGACTCCTCTTTTTTGCCAATATGTTGTACGAGGGACGGCTTACGGACAGAACTTGACCTGAACGAGGTCCGTGGTTTTGTAGTGGTTAGACTTCTCGCCTCCCACCTAGGTGAACTGGGTTCGATTCCCGGCATGGTCGCCCCCGGGTTTTCGCAGCACGTGGGAAAGATGGCGGACGTTGCCATGGTCAGCGGGAATTCACGCGGTATTCCCGCTTCCCCCTCCACCTTATTTAACTCTGACCGTCATTCAAGACCTACTCGCTGAGCAGCGACAGAAATCTCTCAACCCAACATTCTCGGGTATTGTGTCGTGTGTAACTGGATGTACAGAGGTGAAATAGCCTCTTATTCCGCCAACTACAGGCTCACACGCCACTAACATGGCTCCACTGTCCAGCAACATGTCGCAATCCAGCGGATAACTTACTTCCTATAGTCTGTTTGCGGTTTATTCACATCTCAGTAAGAAATCGTTCTCATGCAAAATATTATCAAAGTGAGTGTGCACGAATGCGGTGCATTGTGCCTTTGGTTTAATTGTCGAGGTTTAGTTAACATTTGTTAGCGAGAGGTGGAGGAATATCCTGAAAGTAGAACTTTCGCAGGGTTTGAGAAAAGTTGTTGAGTAACCATGAATAAACTATAGCCAGCAGCCCGGCCAATAGGGAACATTTCGCAGCACGCAATAGCTAATTATGCAATTAAACACAATGCCAGTTCCCAGAGCCTCGCACAGTCAATCAGAAGATGAGTATATCCACGTCATATCGTGTGTGTGTGTGTGTGTGTGTTAATGTGACGCGTGGCTCGGCCGTGCAGACTGATGTCTGTGGGAGTGGAGTGTTGCTGCTGCTTAGCGCGGCGGTATGCGGTGCCAGCTGGATGACAATGGCGCTGGGCGCGGCCCGGCGCACGGCCCATTTGTCTGCCCGCGGCAGTTCCTGCAGCAAGCCCCGGCCGCTGCCTCGCTGCAACATGTCTCACTCACCTCACCTCATGGTACAGCCGCAAAGTACGTACTGTACATACACAGAGACGGAATGAAGTGCGGATGAGGGCGTGCATATCCATTCGCAAGACTATGGGGTAGAGATGGGGAGTATTTCCAATACCTGTTATCAGTAACATGTATTGAGAAGGAACAGGTATAGAATGTTCCTAGCTTCTGTAAATTCCTGTTACCACCCCTCCTTCCTGTTAATGACACTTGTATCGCGGAGTAGGAACAATCATAAGTAGAACTTGCTTGTTTCCATATACTAAAGCTGAGGTAGAATGCTCTCGGTGGCTGCGTACACCTAATCTCCGTGACCGAACATTGAACTGCTTTTATGCCAACACGTCTAGCGAAAACGGATGGTTTGGATTTAAGGTTAGAAAACTTATTTGTGAACAAGCACAAGTGCTTAGAGATGTTTTTGTATTTCCTCTAACCTGTTCGTAATGCTTTTTAATTAAATTCAAAATGGTAAAGGTATTTTATTTATATAATAGGCGTTGTCATTTAAAAATTAATATGTAAACAAACACGTTCATCACTGTTGACCATGGGACTTTGACAGCTGTGTAGGATTGGGGTAGGTCAATGTTGGGTACATGCGCAGAAGACGAATAAGCGATACTTTATCTTTAGGCTATGCTTGTTACTCGAAAATCGTGCGATATCATTTCGTACCTGTTCCTACCGTCTGATATTGGAATCCAATACTGAGTACCAAGAATATTTGCGGGCGAGAATAACTTTTTTTATCCCCCTCCCCCTCCACCCTCGTCAAGCGCGACCGGGAAACTGCTATTATCACTGTCTTACAAGGAGAAGATGAGACGTGAAGAGGTATACCTCCTCATGCCTAGACTTACCATACGTCCGGGATTAACCCGGACAGTCCGGGATTCAAGCATGTGTCCGAGAAAGTGTCCCGGAATAAACGAATATCCGGGAGAGTGAAAGACCGGGTGGCCCGGAAATTTCGCTCTGTTTTTATTTAGCGGTTGGCAACATTGCATGCAGCGATGCTCAGCTAGACCGTCAAAACAAAGCAGAAGACAGTCGGGCAGTCAACATTGGCAAGGGCTAGTTGACAAGCCGTTGTTTACTTCGTTCGTGTTAAGATTAAAACTTTAGTTGTATCTATTACGTTGTGAATTGTCAGTTAGTTTTTGGAAATAGGCCCGAAAAGAAAGTGTTCATTTAATGAAAAACTTCAAGTGAGTATAAATTTTTCAAATCATGTGAAAACAGCAGTGCTCGAGTACGGTGTCTGGCATGTAGCTCAGAATTTTTCTAAACTTATTAAGAAGTTGTTTGAACCCAAATATTCAGCAGCTCGCACAAAAACTGAAGCCGTAATAGTCAGTGTAATCTCTCCATACATTTTTAACGAATTGTTAAGTGATCTGAAAGGTGGTAACTACATTACAATTTCTATTGATTGTTCCAACCGAAAATATATAAAACTAACCCCTGCAGTTGTCAGGTATTTCACTGTGAATGATGGAGTCAATGTAAAACTGCTATATTTTGAAGGAGTGCCTGGTGAAACAAGTTACATTCTTCTTGATCACATTTTAAAAGGAATCAGTAAATATTCCCTTAATCTTCTTGAGTCTAAAATAATAACCACGTGTGCTGACAACACCAACACCAATTTTCTTGGTGTCCATAGACGAGGCCAAGGAAATGTTTTCAGGAAACTGCAGGCCAAATTGAAAGGCCTATTCTTGGAATTGGATGCTCAGCCCACATCGCACTCAATGCTGTACAAACATCATGTGATGTGCTTCCTGTTGACATCGAAGCAATTGTTGTCAAATTATACAAGCATTTTCATCAGTACACTGTTAGGGTGACCGAAATGAAAGAGTTCTGCGAATTCGCAAGTGTTGAGTTCCAAAGACCTTTGTCTCATAGCAGCACCAGATTTTTGAGTTTGTTGTCAGCTATCGAAAGAATTCTTAGTCAGTTCAAGCCACTGAAGCTGTACTGTCTAGCTAACGAACATAGCCCAAAACTGATGATGGACTTTTTCAAAAACCCAGTTAATGAACTCTTCCTTACGTTTGTTCATGGCTCGTTGCAGATATTTCAAAAAAGTTATTATAGAAGTAGAGCGAGAGGACGTGACTGCTTCCGAGGCGTCAAAGATCTACCTTGCTTCGGTAAGGCAGCTGGAAGAGAGGAAGTCACACAGATTTGTTCCGTTTGCAGCCAAATAACTGCTGAAATAACTACTACAATCTGAAGGTGAAGTTGAGGAAGACAAGTTTCTTGGGAGTGTATCAGAGTTTTATGATGCTGGCATAAACTACTTAAAATTTTGGGGATCTAGTTTCGACAAACAGTCAAATTTTCATGGTTGTCCTTGAAAAATGAATAAAATACTTGGCCAGAACTGGAAGAGAGTGGAATGACTGTAAACTGCAAAGTGCGCCATTCAGTTGATGTGGACCAGTTGTATGACGAGCGTACACCATGCTGTGGCGTCATTAGAAAATTGAAGCCAAAGCGGGAAGGCCTGTCTGAAGCAAGAAAGCTCAGCACTCAAGAGAAGTGGAAGGAAGTCTTTAATGTTAAAGTGCAACATTGAGTTCAAAAACATTTTCCAATCGGTGGAGTTCGGGATGTGCCTGCCGGCCAAGCAAATCAGCACCGGCGGAAAGAGTATTTTCTATAATGGGAAACGTTTGGACGGCGGAGAGGGGAAGAATGTCCGTTTAGGTTGTAAGGGAGCTACTCAACATAAAAGTCAATTCAAAGATGTCTTGTGTGGACTTTTACGAAAAAATTAAAACTGACGAGGTGTTCCTTGGAAATATTACACCCTCCCAACTCCAGGGCACAAGCAAGAACCTGATGGTATAGATGTAATCGCAGGACCCAGTTTTAAGGTAATGGTTGGACGTTTTTGTGCCTACTTTTAGTTGACATTTTTATTCTAAAAATAATAATTTATAAAATAATTACATTACTATTAAACCAATAAATTTTAACTAAATGGAAAAAATGATTAATTTCAAAACATAAATATATTTTTTATGTCATTTACTAAAAAACAACCACTTCCAAAAAATATCTGGGATTGTAGTCCAGAAATTATGGTTAACCTACTCATACCTAACCTCCTCGTATGTCATGTTTCCCTGGTAGGACAATCATAATGTTAGACGTTTAGGATCTACAGGGAATCTCCCACACACCTTGCTAATTCTCCGATGTGAATAAACACTGGTGTCGTGTTTCATACATATTATTATTTTTAATTCTGCTTATTTAATTTTTAATATTTTCAGAATGTAGTTGAAAGAATCCAACTACCAGGAGGATATGAGCTGCATAGAGGCAGCGGAAAATATCAGCACAGTACATAGCTAATAACAGGCATTCGAGAACAAGGTTATATAGTAGAACAAAGCTGCCTAGCAAGAGCTTGCCCATAACAGGTATGCTCGATAACAGGTATCAGCAACAGGTATCGACTGGGAACAGGAACAGGTACGGGCTGCTCCTGAGAAATACTGGTTTAGTTCATCTCTACTCTGGGGAACAGGGCTTGTGTATGATTGGCTCTCGCGTGCTGCGAAAGGAGTCTCCTATTGGCTAGGTTGCCTGCTGGCAAGGAAATTACCAGGCGGTGCTTGGCGTCATGTTGGTGGTCAGTGAGGTTATGTTTGTGGCGTGCGAGCCTGGACAATAAGCAATTCTCTCGCCTCTGTAAGTACTCTGAGGTGGCAGCGAGAAACAGCGTCAAAGTCGACGCCGTTGGCTTACTGGTCGCTTCATTTCAACCATACCTGCTAGCAGGTAGCTATGTGATTTACGTTCATTCTTTCGATGACGGGACTGGGCTCCAAGCACGTGGACTCTAAATTATGTCCTTCTTATGACTAGGCGACAGCTGTTTAAACACGCCCAGGACGACTCTTGGCCAGTAACAAAAAGGAAGAAATTATGTATCGTATCAAGTCCAGTTAAGCTTTGTTCTGTGGAATAGCCAATGGATAAACATTGAAACACGAGAATGTACGGGGCTGATATGTCTAGGCTGCTGTCAAATGAATTCCGGAAATTCACGTACCTTTAATGAATGCGCCAGGAAATAGTTACGAGATTATTTGGTTATTTGTAAGGTCAAACGTAATTAAACGAAGTAATTTTTGCATCATCTAATAATGCAAAATATTCACGAAAAAGTGTATGTCCTTAAAGCCTAGAAATACTTTCTTTGGTCTTTGGTCTTTGTTACGGGATAATAGCTTATCAGTAGTCAGTGCTGTGTTGAAGTGGAATGATTTGGGCTGCCCTTGACTTCGAGGTCTTGAGAGCCGATGATTGTTAAGTGATTATGGAGCAGCGCTGGAATTTAGGGGTGGGGTAAACGAGAGATCCCCGAAAAAACCCGCTGATTAACGGCATCACGATTCTCTCTTGCGGAAATCCGGGAGCGACCTAGCCGGAAATCGAACGCGGTTCGCCCAGGCGAGAGGCCGCGGAGGAGTGTTGTGTCAACTGGCAGACGCAACGGGTCTGGCTGAAGTGTTGTCACCGAGCAGATAAAGGCTGTTCACGATAAAGTGAGCACTTTAGAAATAAACCTTAGAAAATAATCACTGCTCATACTTGCAAATATTGTAACGGGCGCATTGAGTGACATGCGCCCAGTAAAGTTAGTAACGATGGAGGGAAAGAAGTAATCCATATCTTAACGTTGAATAAAAAGTGTTAGGTAACCATTTGTGATGACTTAAATTATTTCTTTCGCTTTCTGTTTATTTTAATGCGTCGAAGTGTGAAGAATACACAACTTGCATACAAGTAGATCTTAAGCAGGACTCTCAAAAGTGCTCATTTTACCGTGAACAGCCTATACTTAGTATAAGGAAGCTACTTATTCCGCGGAATCCGGCCTCACACTCAATCATCCCCGATGTTGCTGATCCCCATGTTGCTGATCAGCGGCGTCATGCCGCTGATCAGCAACATGTTGCCAACCAGCGCCTCATATCTGAATTGTCAGCCGGCAGTCAAAGCCAATAGGAGGCTCCTTCTGCAGCACGCGGTAGCCAATCAGACACAACGCCACATCATTGCACAGCCAACCTGCGAATGGGTACGCCCACATGAAAAGAACGGCAACGCCAGTTCGTCTCCGTGTAAACACACGGAGTCTGTGATGCGACAGGGGCCAAGAAAATACTTTGACAAAGCCGTTACAAGAGACCTAAATGTGGAGAGACCGCTTATTCCAAATACGTAGTTAAATAAATAATAATTTTTATCACGCGGACGCGAATAGGACGTGACCACTCGCGACAGTCGTGTTGGCTGGCAGCGCGACCAATACATTCCAAAGTGAGCGGACAGGCGGAGTGATACAAGCTGCGTCCTTGGAATGGATAGCGCGTACACCACGCCCACATCGCCTACTCCCGGAAGCAAACGACGACCACTGAACTGGCATTCAAGCCTGACCCACTCTCACACGAGAAGTCCTACCCTCCCTTCTCCACTGCACTTGCAAGTAGTTTTCTATTCTCATTCCATGACGTCTACCTCCCTGGGGCATGTGATGTCCTGCGTAGTGTATAGCGGATTCTGATCCGTTGTCCTGCGTAGTGTATAGCGGATTCTGATCCGTTGTCCTGCGTAGTGTATAGCGGATTCTGATCCGTTGTGTTGTGAACGCAGCAATACAGACTGTGCACTCATGCCATTTCTATGTATAGGCTCGTTCAATCTTTGAGAGATTTCTATGATATTCCTAACCACTAGAAGTTATATATATATATATTATTGATTCTTTTATAATGCCTATCTCGTGACAAACTGTATGTATCTCGTGTCCTACCAAATGTTTGCTTTCCAGGACCCGTAAGTCCGTGCAAGCTGTGGCGTGTAGTGAAGTGTTGCAAGTAAGGCTGGTTCTAGCTCAGTGCTGTACACACTCTGGGCACGCAGCAGGAACGAGAGTAACCAGAACGGAGGCGGGAGAAAGTGAATGTATTGCGGCCACTCACGAGAGAGTAGCGAGACACCCATTACACACGTGCTGTGATGTCAAATGCACTACTACGTTTTAGTGGCCGACGTGTAAACTAGCAAACGTCTAGGTATAGCACAGAGCAAAACACAGCTTACCTTGCAACATTTCACCACACGTCGCTGAGTGCACGCTAACTCGTTTCATAGCAAGCAGTGATTAACTTTACACGCCTTATTTATTTTTTATTATGCTCATTTTACTACCACTTGTAAGTGACTTGTGCACTACCTATCATAAAATTTTCCGGACACTCAGCTGCCTCGCACGCTAAGGCACTCCTACCCAGCTATAACATGTTATTATCATCACCATCGCAGCCATCGCCACCAATCCTTTTTCAATATACCTTGTCTCGCTGCCGTTCCTGCGCCCTCTTTGTGCTACCTTACATTCACTCAGCTTTCCAGTGTTCTTGCCAGGCGCGCTCGCTAAAGTATGTTAGCACTGGTTCACTTACAGTCATCTAATTTACCGGAAACATTTCCAGCTATCCAGAAAGTGTCCTGCATAATTCTCTCTTCGTGAACCACCTACGTTAACGTATTGTTTGGAACTTTACATTTCCTGTTTACACAATTTAACGGCCGAAGTGAACACCAAAAACGACGTAACTTGGAAACTAGAGAAGAGCCAACGAGGTATAGAGGAGTGTTGCCAATAACGTTAGGAATGTTATTGTCTTAAAATTTATGCATGCATATTATATCATTTTTGTCTACTTTGCTTACTGACCGTCTTAAATATTCTTCTGAGTTCTGAATTTTTTAAAACTATTTGTTCCTTTTAATTCCTCTTCTTTTGTTGATTCGGCTAACTGGGGAAATAGCTGGAGGAAACCCGGTATGCAAGCTCTGAATCTCCGAATTCAATCTGTACAAGCTACCACGTGGCCTGGGCATCTACGTCTACGTTCCATATGATATCATATTATTGTTTGATTATCCTAGAACGGGGTCTGTCGTTTGTCCACGATCGCATGCTTGAGCCTTAGCCGTACGAAGGAAGTACGCGAAGAAAGCAAGCCCATGTCACTTGGGCGCTTGTTCCGTTGGTCGCACCCGGGATCCTGGACTCCACGCGGGAAATGGTGCATGACCAAAGCTCATCCTTGCTCTCTTTATCACACACAAACATCTGTTTTCGCATTTCCAGTAGCAGACACTGCGCACGTCTGTAGTCTGAACAACGTAGCTCTGCAGATGAGAGCACTTGGGCTGCCAACAAATATGCCGTGAAGTACAGCCTTAAAATTGGGACAGCTTTAAGGCTCGTCTGCAATCAACTTGCTGCAAAACGGTAAACGCTGGAATGTCTGCAATCGACGTAAACAGAAATAAAAATAATGTAGGTCGTAATTATAAAAAAACCCCTTTTGTAAAAAAAAAAAGATTCCGCAGACTTAATAGTTATACTCAATTATTTGTAAAAGCGTTTTTCGTTATTTGTATGTTAATTTAGTATAACGTTAACAGAATAAAAACGTACGGCGATATAGTAGTGGGATATGGTGCCAATCGTCTGTACCATTCGTTTTCACTTGTTTGTGACATCTTCAATTCTGATTGGTTGGCGTTAAACGTTAAATGCAAAGACTTTAATGTTGGCCAACTTTTAACTCGTTGCGTTTGACGTTTAGCGTCGCGGCAACGTTTTACGTCGATTGTAGCCAGTGCCGTTACTCTCCATGGATTCATGAGTTATTATAGCGGCAACGCGATTGTAGCCAAGCCTTTAGAAGCATTAAAGTGCTGTGTGCACGTGTAAATGTCACTGACGGAATACGACCAACCAAATACAAACGTGTGTCAAGAAAATTACTCTAGTGCTATAGACCCCTACGACTGAAACTCGCAGAACTAAGAACAGAGGCGAAAGTAGTTCGAAGTCTCCTAGGAACTATGCGCAGTAGTTTTAAAGCCCTCGTGGTCAAGCATGTTTGTAATTGACGGGTATAAGGGTAATAATTTTGCAAGCTTATTTATTTATGAAAAAAAAAAAAAAATTATTTAGGCTAACTGTTGGCCATAGCTAGGGCCACCCGATTTCCGCTAAAAGAATGCCAGTAAAATTGTATTCCAGTGCATTTAGACTCAGATCCACTTTCGCGATTGGATGGTTTCAACTGCTGCGCGTCTTGGGTACCTGCTGGCGAATCACAGTCGTTCAGTACCAGAGTAAGCTAATTCTCATTGGCCCGGTCAAATACCACACTGTCCTCGACGACGGCACTCTGTCAATAAGGGAAGAAAAGTCGCCCGCAGGTGTGCAAGTACGATATTGAACTATAAAGGCTGTTCACGATAAAGTGAGCTCTTTTGAAATTAACCTAAGAAAAAAGTCACTGCCCCTACCTGCGTATATTTAAACGTGCACACTGAGTGAAATGCTCCCCTGTAAAGTTGGTAACGATGGAAAGTAGTTTCATATTTTAACGTCAAATAAAATGTGTTAGGTAACCATCTGAGATAATTTAATGATTTCTTTCTATTTATGTTTTTTTTAATGCATCGAAGTGTAGAAATTAGCAGATTTATAAATAATTTACTTTTCTAAAAAATTCACATTTTCACTTTACCGACGCATGAATAAAGTTATGACGCCCATGGCAATGGTAACTTTACAAAAGGCGGAATAATACACAATGTACATACAAGTAGATCTTAAGCAAGGCTTTCAAAAGTGCTCACTTTACCGCGAACAGTCTATAGCTTCCATGGCATTCTTTTCGCGAAAATCGGGTGGCTCTAGACATAGCGTGGAATTACAATTTTTATATTAAAACAATACCTACGCCAGTAAACAAATTGTAGGTGGTTATCAGAATTCGATAATTACTGCTGGTAGCCTGCATTTTTTATACGTTCAGTATGCGAAGAGCACGCGTTCCAAACGAAAATCCACACCGTAAAAAAATTCTGAGGTGGAATTCCCTCACATGTAAGGGAAGCTAACTACCGCTACATGTAAGGTAAAATTACCTCTTAAATGTAGAGTAAATTCACATAACAAGTAAAGAACTATTCCCTAATTTCACGGGAAAAGTACCTGACAAAAGTGGGGGGGGGGGGGGGGGAATCCCATACAAGTAAGGGAAAATTAACTATATTGCATAATAAAATTGTATTTAACATTGTCCCGGACTATTAGTACTGTTAATTATTTTAATATCTATATCCTCTTGACGATTAGTAACCGAAACCTCAACACTAAAATCCTCGACACTTGCTGGTTGGTGAGTGCGAATCATGTTTGTCTACGACGATAGGCCGATGCTCTATCCATTACACCTCGACGAATCTGTGAATATAAGCGTGTTAAATGATTGTTTATTCAACCCGTCCACCCACTTAACTGTTAATAACGCCGAAGAGATGTCAGCGTCGAAAGGTAATTTCCCCATCCATGTATGGGATTTTCCACTACCATGTACGTGAATTGTACTCCAGAGTGCGGTAATTTTACCTTACCTGTAAGGAAAACTATGTTTCCTCCACATGTTAGCGAATATTACATTACACTTGTCAGGTGATTTTCCCATAATTGTTTACAGTGCACGCTTATTGCTCGTATAACGTGACGCTAGTCCGAGTAGCAATACTGGATGGCTAATTTCTCGGTCATGGGTGTTAGTTCACGTGTTAATTCACCCACGTTAAACAAAACAGTCACAACTCAAAAATAGTATATTTTGAGTTACACCCATTTTTCATGTCGGAAAATTGTTTTTACCTGGTGAAAAACTGCCATAGCTGCTGTTTGTGTCCCTCGTGTCCTTTGTTATGTCAGATGTGTCACTTCAGAATTTTTTTTTGTTTCTGAAAATGATTGTGAACAACACTGCCATAGTATGTAGGTAAACTTTATTATTATTATTTCTATTGTATTACATAAAATCTGCCATTATTAATAGGCTAGGTCAATAATCCAAGAGCGCCACATTTTGAGATGTACCTCTTTTACTTTGTTAAAATAGTTTGATGACATGCCACATCTAGAAGTACGGCAATTACACGCTGTTGAATTGTGGCACCTTATCTTTAAAACTGCTATAGTCAGTAATTGCGTAGTTTAGCACTTAGATTGTGATGTATCAAACTGGCACAACAATAAAATAACGGTTCTCAATCGTACGTCACAAAGCACAATGATTTGTTCTCAAACGGGTTACAAGAGAAAACGCGTTTGGAAAGTTGTAAATTTCCAATAAGAATATAAGCCTGCTCTACACTGCCAATTAATAATTTTATAAGGTGTTCACGGTAAAGTGAGCACTTTTGAAATACAACCTTCGAAAAAAATCGCTGCTCCCGTACACACAGATAAGTTGACAGCGAGTTAAGTTAAATAGTTCTAATTGTTGACGTTGAATTGCAAGTGTAATGTAAAACTGCACTGCAAATCGTGTCGCGTCGGTTTTTGCTGTATAGGCCTACCTGCACGTTAGACCGAGAGTTGGCATATTAATGACACATTATGGTTCCTAACAATCTGAAGCTTACATTTGACTGGCGCACGAATAAAGTGATTAGTGCTATGACAACGTAAATTTTACATATGGCGAAAGGATATATACTTAGGAGGAAATTAGATCTGAGGCAAGTCTTTAAAAAGTGCTTACTTTAGCCGTGAACAGCCTATAAAAGTGAGTGATATAAAAACTAGATTCTTTTAGGTCGTGGCAGTACCTATTTATTTAGGGGTGGAAATTATGATTCCCAATAAGCTGGCATGTCTTCGACTGAAGTAGGGTCGCAAGAGAAGACGTTCACATGCGGTGATAAATATCAGTTAAGACGGTCCGCGCAGGCAGCACCAAGGGCATGTTCGGCAAGGGGGGGGGGGGTGTAGGGGGGAGGAGGCAATTGGCGTTACTCGCTAAACAGGCTGAGTTGCAAATGCTACCCAGACGTTCCGGCGACCCCCATAAAACATCCTCTGCTCTGGCAGCTATCAGATCGATCAGACCTTCACTTCACAGCGTGATACGCGCCACGTCGCTACAAAACTCCGCGATGCATGTGCAACGCACGAAGAAACTCACCTTGACATTCAGTGCATGTCGTCTATAGGCTGTTCGCGGTAAACTGAACACTTTTGAAAGCCCTGCTTAAGATCTACTTGTGTGCACTTTGAGTGTTATTCCACCTTATGTAAAGTTAACATTGCCAGGGGCCTCATCACTTTATCCATTCGTCAGTCAAGTGAATCTGTCAAATTGTTAGAAAAGTAAATATTTTACAAAACTGGTCATTTTTACACTTCGATGCTTTAAAAATACAGGAAACGAAATGAATAATTTAAGTTATCCCAAATGGTTGCCTAACATTTCTTATTTGACGTTAAGATATGGAATTACTTTCCCTCCAACGTTACCAATTTTACTGGGCGCACGTCACTCAGTGCGTATGTTAAAATGTATGCATGTAGGAGCAGACACTTTTTTCCAATGGTGATTTAAAAAATGCTCACTTTATCGTAAACAGCCTTTAGTTTTGTTTCGGAATAACAAACACTAACAGTTAATGATTCCTGCTACAGAGTACTTGGTGAAATAGTCGTTTATTCCTCGAACTCCAGCCGCACACGCCACCAAAATGGTGTCACTCATCAGCAACATGTTGGATCTCAGTGCGCCAATCGGCGCCTCGTAACTTACTCGCTAGCTGGCAGCCCGGCGAATAGGGAATCTTGCCGCGAAGCACACGGTAGCAAATCAGACGCAAGGCCTGTTTCTCAGAGCCTCGGGCAGCCAATCAGCAGATCAGTACCTACATCCACATTAAACGAGCCGCCACGCCCTTTCTTCTCTGTGTATCTATCTGTTTCGTGCTCCTGCTTTGCATAAAAAAACTTTTTGTTCAGGGAAACTCGCCCATAAAAATTAATAATTTATTAAATTATGTTAGATTATTTGTTACGTTGTACTTAAATAATTTTTATAATAATTTACAACGCAGTACACGAAAAAAAAACAGGTTTCATTGGCAGCCATAGTGGAGGTGTTATTTGTTGTGCACTAAAAAAGAATACTGGCTATGCAGGAACACTCGAGAAACAAACTTGAAAGTAAAATTTAGTGGGTAAATTTTTTGAAGGTTATATTCGTCGCTACGGAAATTGTTTGGTAATGATGTGTGTCGTACAGTTTTCTTCTCTCTTGCTGACTGTCCCATGTCCATGGTTCGGATACTAGGTCAAACCATCCGTCTTCCTACTATTCCACTATACGCTGTTCAAGGTAAAGTGAGCACTCTTGAAAGCCCTCTCATTTGGAATAATAGTCAATAAATATATTTTATTGTAGCATTAGAGGTTAAATTCAGATTGTGGTGGAATATACACAGTATGTTTATTACTTGCGTACTAGTATTAATTTATAAAGGTGATTAAATAATAAAACATGGCTGAAAGAAAAAAGTAACTAGGGCTTCAAAAGTGCTCACTTTACCGTGGACATCCTATATCATCACTGGAGCCTCAGTGGCCCAGGTTAATTTCGTGGTAGGAGCGACGCCGAAGTACTGGTCGTTCGATGTAATCGATTGTTGTTGGCCAGATACAATTAAATTACTGTGCTCTGCAGGTACTCTCGACTGCTGACAGAAGTATCATTTGTAAGTAACTCTTTTCAGAGAAAAAAAATGTACGGCATGAAGGCACGCAGTGTTTCTCATACAACGACTGAGCCGCCAGCACAAAAAATCACACTAAATAGCCACGTTCAAAAACTGAAGCACACTGTAAAAAATGTTTGGTAAACTTCCTAAACTGTAATGGAAATATTTATCTTAAACACTGTATGGAAATAATGCTACCCATCAAAACTGCATGCATAGGAACGTTTAGCGTCGCTACAATACAAAGATGGGAACTTCCCTGCGCATTTGACTGTTTCCTGAGCATATGTAGGTTCGCTACAATGAATACATAGGGGGAATAATTACCACTCTCGCTTTCTCATTAATTGTAAATACTAGCGTGGTAAATTTCCGAATAATTTCTGAGAGTGCGGGATTCCGGTAAGCTGTCCAAGTTCAGCAAAGTCACCGCAAAATGCCTCTGTGCTGACAGCAAAATCTTTCTAATCACAACTCGAGGCGAGGCACAACTTGCTCCCGTGACAAGTAGGCTACGCAGAGTCATTACGAGCCGTTTGCAATGAGAAGGGGTCAGTTTCCGCTCAGCTGCCCAGACACTCACATCGAGGCGACGTCCAACGAAGGGCGGCATTTCAATATGCCGTATATTTATGAAGGCGTTGCTAGTGAGTATACTGTGAGGAAAGGAAACAATCTGGCGTGAAACTTGCGAGAGATTACATTTTGCATTGTTCATGAATCGGAAGTTGAGGTGTCGCCCTTATAGCACATTCCTAATCTCGATTTTTAGAATTGTTATTTTAGGTTTCTGAAACGTAATTCGGTATATTAAAATGCATGACCCAGTGTAGTTTTCAAATGTGTTGACCAACATCCCTTAGCAGAGGGTGTAAGTATTATACTGATGGCCACACCACATGAATGAAAGCTAGTTGGTATACATATATGGACGTAGCTTGAATTTCTGTCAGACATGGAGTAAACATTAATCTTAAGGATTTACATATTTATTGTTTTATTAATTTCGTTACATTTCACACAGGATACAATTAATTATATATATATATATATATATAATATATAATATATATATATGTAGAGTATATATTATCCGGCAAAATTCTTTGATTTATAATTTCCGCTGTTTCAATATTTCTTCTGTCATCTCCGCCCCAGCAGCGAATTTGAAAATGTAAAATAGTGGGTTTGTTCCTGAAGGCTTCCTGACGCTTTTCTCCTCTCCTGAGACCGAGAAGCGCGAGAGCGATAGGGGTGACACTGCCACGTGAATTAAGTGCGCCATCGCCGCTAAGCGCAAGGCTCTGAACTGGCGTGCAGTGTTCAACTCGCACTGCGTGTACAGCGGATACCTTATTATTTTATTATTGGAAATTCTGTAGGGAGTTCCAATGCAGGCAGAGCCCTTGCATAGTTTTGTATACATCTTATGCGCATATTTTGAGCTACAGCTCTAGAAAAAGCTTTTTTTTTTTTTTTTTAAGTACTCTGAAATGACGATTTTAAAATGCGTGACATTTTAAAAATAATCAACAGCCCTCGTCTGAATTTTGTGTTATTTTCGTAGAACAGCACATTCCCGTTTAATAGAATAGTGGGAAAACGCAGGAGCCTAAAAATGCTTTAACAAACATATTACGAACTGTAAGTGGAGGATGTGGACTGCGTGATTTGAGGAGAAAATATAATAATAACAGATATATATTTTACAGTAAAAAATATTCTAAAATACCCTGCAATGATTTTTACTAGTCAGCTATCTGTCTTATGTGCTTACAATTTAATAAATCATTGTGTTCATAGACAAAACGTTAATGTTGTTTTATGTCTTAGTGCATGGTTATGAGTTGTGGCAACTAACAAATGAAAGCATGTTTGGCTGCACACTCAAGTGGTTTCTTTTTCAGTTAAGAAACTATGTGCCCCTTCTTTTACATTCTTCACATTTGTTCTTGCTCCCCTCCCCCTCATCGACCAATTCCGCCCCACGCGGACCCTCTGCTCGCCTGGCGACGCGGACTACAGGAGAGGAGCGACGCGAGCCGTGTATACATAAGTGCAGGGATGTTCTTGACGAGGCAAGACGTGCCGGATGCTGCGAGATAGTTTGCTATCGTACCCGGAAGCCCGGAGAAGCCATCCGGGCCACGCGACACCAGTGCTGAGCCCAGCGCGCGGTCCAAGTCCGTCCGCACTCGGGTGCAAGGCTGTCATACTATCCGCCTGGTCACCTCGTCGGTGCCATGGGTACATCCTGTATAGGCCGGTCGTGGTTAACTCAGCACTTTTGAAATCAACCTTTGTAAAATGTGTCACTGCCACCACCTGCATTTAATTTAACGTGCACACTTGCTGGCATTAAAAGTATTAGGTAAATATGTGTGAATACTGATGAAATTCGTTATTTTCGTTTTTTTTTTATAAGCATATAGGAGAAAGAATTATCAAATCTTTAAATATTCACTTGACAGTTTCACTTAACCGACGCATTAATAAAGTGATCAGGCCTATGGCAGTGTTAAGTTTGTATATAGAGGAAGTAAACACATCGTGCGCACAAGTTGATATTAAGCAGGGCTTTCAAAGTGCTCAGCTTACCGTGAACAGACTATAGATACATACACAGAGGCGAAATTGCGCGTCGGTTCCTTTGAAGCGGACGTACCCATTCTCTGATGGGCTGTACGGGACTCTGGAAGCAGCCTTCTGTCTGATTGGTTACTGCGTGTTGCGAAGAACTCTCCGTCGGCTGGGCTGGGCTACCGCGTGGCAGGCGCTGTTTGGTGGACGGTGTTGCGACATGTTGCTAGCCAGTCACGTTCTGCTGGAGTAAGCGGCTCTTTCATCTCTGCACTATTCTCAAGTCATGTGTTCCGGAGACCTTACACCGTCGCGAGTTTAACGTGCAATTTCCCACCAGCCTCACGTAAGTATATGGCTGGGGTTGTTCCGTATTTCGATGTATCGATAATTATCAACACCACAATAGTATATCGACCGCTACATGTTAAAATAAAACATCGCCATATCTGTTTCGGCATTATCGGTATTACCGATGCAATGGATATAATGAACAGAAATAATTAGTGTTATCAGTTTCTCTGACATAATATTAAATATTGATCATGTCGACGGTAAAATTAGTTTATAAAATTATCAGTTTTCACCAATTTAAGAGGTTTAGATACACAAATATACAACGTCGATATCACCGAAATTTACTCATATTTGTAACTCTGTAAGAACTGTGATGAAATTGATATTATGGATATATTGGAAGAATTGGTACGAATGCAGTGCTTAACGTCTCGTCGACAGCGAGGTCATTAGAAACGGAGCAAGTTGCTGAGAGAAGCAGAGACAGGGTAGGAGTCGGACAAAATCTGTAATAAGGAACTAACCCTGCATTGGTATGGATAAGTGATTACGGGAAAGCATGTAAAACCGAAATGAGGCTGGCTGGACCGGGCCGGGGCTCGTAGCTGTGTCCTCCCGAATGCGAGTGCAGTGGCTTGCCCCTGGTGGAAATAAGACAAGGGATAAACCAGCGGTACTTTGAGAAAAAATAAACTCACCACGTAAGATTTGTCACATTACCCAACATGTGAATGCTCGTACAAAAGGTTCCCAGTCCTCAGGGGCTTAGAATGAAACGGGAGACTTTGAGCAAATTAAATTTCTAAAAATGTTTCTTAAGCTGCATTTTTTGTAACATTAATATTTTTCTTATTAACGGTTAGACCCAGTTGTGATATTACTAATTTTCACAAGCAGAGTTCACTTATATAATTTGAAGTTTGTGATTTAGCTCGTTCACATGTACAGACAATAAAATCTTGTTATACACAGAAATTATTATTTTAAACGAATGATTAACAAGCGTGACTTAGTCCGGAAGTTGGAGTGCTCTGGTGCTCAAGTCTGTGTTCTGACATACGTTCCGTGGGTATAAATTATTCTCGTATGACACTCTTGACCACGAGATTCTGAAGTTGAATCTGGAGCAACTCGTAAAGAATTGTGAAGGTTCTCGCGTTCTGCATGAATCCAGACCTTTTGTTAATACGAAATGCATGTAGTTTATGTAGTTGCTGTACAACACGCCATTCTCAAGAAGCGATATTTGGGAAAGAATATTCAGATAAGGATTACCAGGGAAAGATTTGCTAGTCGGATGAACATTATACTCTTTAGTCTACGTAATTCAGTGAGGAATGGTTTCTACGTGGAAGGCGCATTTCAATCAATCTGGTTTTTACTGCAATTTAGTTTCGTAACTCTGTTGTACTTAAAGAATTTAGAGGGCCCTATTCCTACTATATCCCAGGCGATGAAGGTATTTTACACCATCCTGTCGTCGGACCGAACGGTACTGGAATAGTGACTCACTTCACCTTGAATAGCCTCCTGATTAGCCGGACATCTGTGGGACGCTGGACAAGTTGGCTCGCAGCCTTGGAATATCTCAGGGGCGTAGGACGCCAGGCTGGCAGAGCGCTGCTGCTTCCTAGCTCGCAATGTGTTTCGTAACCTCGCCGTCAATGCCATCCATAGACTAAAGATGAGGTAGACCGATCTCGCTGGCTGCGCACAACCTATCTCCGTCCGTGTCCCAACATTGAACTGCTTTTCTGCCTACACGTCTAGAAAAAATTGCGCGGATTGGGTTTGAGGTTAGAACACTGTGTAGTAAACAAGTACTTTTGAGATATTTTCGTGCGATCTCTAATCAATTTGTAATGATTTTCGATTACATTCGAACTGGTAAAAATACTTTAGTAATGTAACAGTGCTTGTCAATTAAAAATTATGATACAAACAAACACGTTCATCACTGTTGACCATGTGACTTTGACAGTTGTATTCATTTGGGGTAGGTCAGTGTTGGGTACATGCGCAGAAGACGAATAAATAAGCGATCTAGGGTACTCAATTGTTAGTATATGATGTCATCACGTGTTCAGCCAGCTCTCATAGCCCCGAGAGTTACACTTCTGTGTTACGTGTATGGTTACATTGAAAAATAACAACATCAATTAGCAGAAGACATATACTCGCGTGTGCAGAAGCATTGTTTATACAGGATGGCCGTTTTTTTATGGAAGTTATATTTGAAGGTGTCTAGTTAGAGGTACTCTGTCGCCATTTCATTAAACAACATTAATTTGCGAACTGTGTAAGCCATACCTGGCCTGTAATTGTGTATAGTACCTACTACATGACGTAAGAAGCGCTGAGCGATTGTAACCATTGCGGCATACCGTCCATGAGGCCTGTCAGTCGCATTCTTGCGCGCGGATCTGGAGTAATGCAGAAGTTAGCGATGGGAAACAAGCGGCACCTGGCGGCAGCCAACAACGACACCCTACCTCTAACGAGACCGTTTCAAATGTAACTTCAATACAAATTCTGGACGAGTTATACACATTTTAATAAATTATGGGGTAGAAAACCGTGGAGTGGAGAAATCTGGACGTCTCTTAATATCGAGGTCTTGAGAGCAGATGAGGGTGAAGCGAGGTGAGTATGGAGCGGTGCACCGGAATGGAAGGGCGGCGGGAACGGGAAAACTCTGAGAAAACCTGCAGACCAGGGTTATCGTCCGGCGCGATTCCCTCATGCGAAAATTGGGAATTAAAATAAAAGTACTTGTAAAATGTCGGAAACAAAGTGAGATAAAACAACTAATTCGTGAACAATGTTAGCCTGAATCGTTATCCGCAAATCTGAAAACATTTGACACGTGATAATATCACCAATAATTGGGAAATCTATGGTTACTGCCAGTGGCGGCGTTTCCGTGTCAAACTGGGAAGTAAGGGGTGTAAGAATTTTTTTCGGCACCTTTCTTCATTTTCCTCACTCGCGACATTGTAGCAGACGAACACACTGCCACATTCAAAACTGCACAGATATTAAGAACTAGGGATGTGAAACTTAGCGCAATTTTCATAGGAAAATATGAAAACTTTCATATGGAAAATACGAAGACTATGTCTCCGCAAAAAATCGTGAAATTACTGGAAAAGTCACATCAACGTCTAATAAGCTCTCTTTTTTATAGTGTCATAAAAAGTTGTCCTAGAATAGTTGAAAATACAAAATATCTTATGTTGTCAGTAGTAGGGCATAGTGTGTTCTAGTGCAGGAGGAGCCTAGGAGCTGGTTCGGTGCCTCTGGCCGCCATTTCGGAATCCGCCATTTTGTAATTTTTCGTTCGACATAGCTTTTTTAAACCTAAAAATCGTTTGTTTTTAACCAAAATTAAATTTTTCCCTAAACAATGTGCTGTTTTTCCCAGCTGCAAAAATGAACCCCCTGAAAAATACCTTCAGGAGGCTCTGGCTGCCAAGTTGAATTATCCATTTTCCCATTGAAAACTCCTTTCCACTCAAGATTTATCTAAAAATTCCCTTTTTTCCTTAAAAAATCCTCAAAAATATAAAAATTTAAATACATTATTGTAATTAAAAAATTAAAGACTTAATTATTAAGTCGTATATAACACCGGCTGAGGTACCTAGAACACCATTGCCGACATTATTTGCTTATTTAGCTCCAGCACCTACATCTCCAACAGGTCCATCCGAGTCTGGTGACTGACTCCTACAGACTGACTACAACCAAGACTCACTCTATCGTTCCATCGCTCCATCACTCCATAGGTCCATCACTCCATAGCTCCATAGCTCTACAGCTACATCGCTCCATCGCTGGGTCATATGTACATATGTATGCATTTCGCCACGGAAACATTTATGTGAACGGAGTTCCTGGTCACACTACCAAATTTTTTAATGTGGTATCAGTCACGTGTGCAAATTTGAATATTTCGGACTCTGTGTGTGTAGGTATATCTGTGTGTGTAAGTGTGTGTGTGTAGGTGAGTCCTGTAATGATAAGGAATGCTTGAGATGGAATTCTGTATAATTTCAGGATGTAAGTTATCTAATCTAAAACAAATTTTGTCAGCCCTGGGCTACACAGTGTAGCAGAGCGGAATTGCACTGTTGTTTGCCAACATGGAGGAACGTTATCTATACACAGACTTATCCATACATGGACAGCATCTGTCCATGTAATCGGATATTCAGGCCCATGGACAGACTGGTTAGTCCGCAGAAAACAGGCATGATACCGTCGTGATACACAATGTCAGAACACTCAGGTTTGAGGAAATAGTTTTTGAACGATTAGCCATTGTCCAGCGCAAGAGATATGGCTAGTACAACACACGTCAGTCAACAGTGCGTGGCGAATTCTGCACGAACAACATCTGCACACTTATCGGCTGATTCCCAGCCACATAAGGAATTCGCTCGCTGGTAGCTGCACGACTGCATGGATGAGCCCGACTTTCCTCACTTTCTGTTGGCGTATAAGACTGTTTTCACACGCAGCAGTAGTTTCAAGACTCCAAACAACTATGTCCTGATCGAAGAGAACCCACATGCAGTGATCGAAAGCCACCATCAGGAAGCATTATCAGTTAATGTCCAGGCCAGTATTGTCAGATACAACCTCACTGGACCGTAGTTTTTGTCGCCATCTTCGTATGGCTACATTTGTCAGTGGTTTTTAAAAGACGAATCGCTCGTTCTGTCGGTGGATATAGATTTATAACTACGCCGCACATGTGGTACAAGCATGATGGAGCCCCTGCACACTTCAGTCTGGAAGCTCGTCACCATATCTTATGATGGAGTTTTCCATCGCAAATTGAGAGATAGGAATGGTGTTGCATTGAAGTCTCTTATGTTGCAGTGGGACGCCTGTGAGTGGGCAACCCGCCTGTCATAAGAGTTTGGCAAGGTGCAGTGTTATCAGGACTCTGCTTCTGCTCGCGCACTAAGCTCCTATTGGCAGGGCGAGTTCGCGGGCTTGCCGAGTAATTGTAAAATTGTAGATGGCAAGGCGAGCGAATAAAGCACGCTCGGGTGGTAAAGAGCATACTGCTGGCATGTAGGTGAAGTAGGGGTCTGGCTCCTGGGAGGGGGTAGTCCTGTGTAGGGATGGGCGGCCGATATATATAGAGGGGCGCGAGCCTTAGTCGAAGAATTCGTCGCCCACTAGTGAGCGGGGTTCCTTGGGTCTGAGTAGTTATCTGCCCTTAGAATGGGTTGCTTATTCGCAGATCCCAAGATGAGTAAATGGATTTTGTGATTTTTCTGCTGAAACTTAAGGTGGCCATATCTTCATTCTATCTCGTGATAAAACGAGATTGGGGTGGTGGTTGATCCACCTGAGCTGAGGCAAAGACGGTCTCAATCTCCGCTACATTTGGTTAACGGAGGACAGACAGAGCTGAGCCAGTGCAGTGGCCACCACGCTCCCCAGATCTGACACCACCTGCTTTCTTCGGAGTCATTTCCAAACACAACCTACGGCACCTTTTCAAACGTTCTACGTCATGTTGAAACGTCTTAGCCTGAGAGTGATAGCAACACGACCGGGTATGTTAGTTTCTGTAGAATCTCAAATATCTTTGATGTACCGTGCCGCTGTTCACAGTATTCTCGCGAGGGATATTTAACTGACTTAACGCCTAACACCGGCCGTGATTACAGTAACTCCCTCGCCGGATCTGTGATTAGCCTGGATATCACACATATAACCCCATATTGCCGAGAAAAAGCCGCTGACTCCCCCTCCCCCACCCTCATTTTGGAGCGTGAAGATCACCTCTCCTCCTTCCGGACGGGGCAATAATCTCCTTCATGTCACTTACTTGTTCCTCGCCTCGGGATTATTGAGTGGACATGCCAATACTCAACACAGATCTATTGCCATACAACTGTATTTACAATTTTTAAAAAAAGTTATAGATTCCGTAAAACCATCCTGATTGTCTGCACTTTTATAATGAGCTACCCTGGTTATTTATCCTGATATCTTATTTGTGAAATCCTTACCCCGGAGGATGGGGAGAAGGAGGGGGCGGATATGTGGAACCCCCTTGGTTGCCTAGACAACACATGTGCCGGAAATGTCAGGCTGCTCCCTTCAGAGTTACAAGATACTGGATACACGACAAAATCTAATAATGAAAATCCTTGAAACGATGTGAAAAATAACTAGAAATTTATATAGAAGGCGAGATAATTATGAAAATCATACCAAACGAGTACCAAAATGAATATTTGGAATTAAATTGCCTGTCATATAAAATAAACATTTATACTACAATGTAGAGACATCGCATGTTTTAACCATAGCAATTTGAATAAATGCAACTCCTGTTTATAGTGCCAATAATATTATAAAAGGCCCTTAAATTTAGTGCGTCGTCGTACAGAAACGGATGTTATATTTATCAGAGGTTATTTAGGTTACCGTATTATTTTCGTCTTGTTCCTCCTTCCTGTACACCTTTTCCCTAGAGGACTAAGTGTACATTTAGGCTTCCTCGCGAACAAGCCCCGCGTCTTATATTATTCAAATTAAGTTTTCCCGTAAAATAGTATCTGCGAAAAATAGCTGCTGTGGGTTTAACAGTGTTAAATTTTAAATTTGCTGAGTATGGATTGTCTTTGCATAACAATAAAATTATTCAGCTGCATTTATTTTAAGTAAAGTTTGACTTATTTCGAGTTTAACAAGTAAGTGGGCATTGCCTACCATGGCACTGAGATAAAATGACGTGAGAAAGACTAACTAGTATACGTCAAATCAAGCTGGGATTTAACTCTCGATTTCCCGAATGCTAATTAATAAATGTTACCTGCAAAAAATAAAACACTTTTCGGGCTTTTCAAATTGATGTTGTTGGTCCCATAACAGCAATAATGATTTTTAACACTTTCTGTCCTATCGAGAACTAAGATTTTTTGTGAACACAAAACAAACATACTCAGTACCGTAACAGAAAAAGTTGATGTCTACAGGAGAGCAAATAAAAAAAAATAGATTCTATCATCCCTATTGCTAACAGGAAGGCCATAGTTCCAAATATCACCTGAATCGTAAATGTACGATACGTCTATGAGAAGTTCTTAATTTTATACTTACTATGCAAACCTTTGCACACGTAGTCTTCATTCATCAAGGATCAGGCTATAACAAAATATAAATTACATAAAAGTGAACAAAAATGCGCATAGTCTATTCACGGTAAAGTGAACACTTTTGAAAGCTCCCTCGTTTGGAATAATAGTCAAAATATATATTTTATTTTAGTCTTAGGCGTTAACTTCCGAGTGCAGTGAAATATGCACACTGTGTTAGTTACTTACATGGCAATATTTATTCGAAAAAGTGGTTAAATGATAAAAAAAAATGTCTGAAAGGGAAAAATAACTAGTTCCTCAAAAGAGCTTACTTTACCGTGAACAGCCTATAAGAGTGGTGTCCGTATGGCTGATTGTGAGTGTCCGCGTGTCGCTCCCTAAACGTTTCCCCGCCATATTCGCTACACATCTACCCAACCCATTACTCAGCGCCGTGGCATTCCAACTTTCATTATGACGTCACCTCTTGTAAGCATGCTACCCTGAATTTTGGAAGAACTAAGCCATTATCCAAATTCAACCTTTACTTGGCAAAACTCCTTAGTTTAACGCATTTACGTTCAATAGAAAATCTTCTAAACTGAGAAGTAAAACTAGCTATGAGAAGTGGTATAAATAACGTGATTCCTACCTACAATTGGTTTTTATCACCGTCATTTGTCACTTCCAGATTTCACGTGTACTTAACAATACTCACTGAATAATGCAATAAACCACTACAGAATTTGATAAATATTAAGTAGTCGCTTGAGTTCATTTATGGTTCTCACTGCAAATATTTTAAATTTTTTTAATAAATCGTTTTTGATGATCATTGCATAAGCCTAGTCAATATCTATTCTACAAACTGTTTATATAAATTCACAGTGAAAGGTGAACTTCAACGTACAATATGTCTCTAGTTTAAACCCCAGTATATTTGGAAATGTTTCATAGAAAATCTTCTACTAGAAACTGAATTAGACATGAATAAATAAATGATTGGATGCGTGCCGTATTTGCAAATACGACTAATGCAAACACTTTTGGTTTTCTATGCGCATATTTCCGTTGTATGCATATTAGTCACATGTAAGTAGCGTTAGGTCGAAGAACTAGATTCTACACAAACTTAGTTGAAGTCGAACTCCCCAAATGTTTCTTTTACGAGTTGTTCTTCGAATATGCAGTTGGGAAATATATATTACTTCCAGAACCATAAGTGTAACAAAAAATAATATAGAAGTTACGTTATAGATACTGGACCTACGAGATTCTTCAGCATTTTTTTATTAAAAAGGTTAAATATTATTTTAAATTTTAACGCCTAGACATTACTTCGATCACGAATTATTCTTCTCTAATTCCTTTAAAACACAAGGTAACTCAGCAAAGAGGTTTAATAAAATGGTAATATTGCCAAAAAAAAAAAAAAAAAAAAACAACATAGGGACTTGTTTCTGTAACTTTTGGTCCCTGTCAGCTAATCGGACTATTGGTGTATGAAAACGCTCCCTTAAAACATATTCTAATGAAACAAATCTACATTTATAAGCTTGATCTAAGACGTTGTCAGGTTATTAACGTGATAAAATGTGTTTTATGTTATCGATTGGGAGTAGTTTTACTGGCGGAAGATAGTGCTACAAGACGCATATGTGTAATGATCAGTAGAAAGCAGAAAATTAAAACTGGTAGATTAGTCCTGTAGTAATCAAGAGCCACTCAAATCCTCTTCCCATCAGACCTCCTTATTCACAAAAGCAAAATGAATCGTAAGAAACCTAACGTGAAAAAGAAAAACTGAGAACGAAAATGATTAAAATTTGCTAATGGTATTTTGAAGTGCGGCTTGTTCACTTTTTGTCTCTCGAGTAGAATGCCATACTATTTAAGACTTATAACTAAGTCTCATTCAATCGAGTTACTTTTATATGATGCAAAAAAAATATACACAATTTCTGATTTAGCGCCATTTCTGTTTTTTATAGTGCAGGGCACATCAGTGGAGAAATGATTTGGTTTTGTAGAGTAGGCCTACTAAATGGAAGTGAGCTAAAAAGTAACTTGTCATAAAACAAGTGTGCAAGAAATTCTATAGAGAAAGGATAGTTTATTATAAAGGTAATATACATGTAGTACGTTGCGTAAAGGAAGGTAGAAGATAAAAATGTTAACAGGAAGGGGTTGTATGTAAAGCAACTGATAAGCGGCGCCGGAACAGGATGATGGCGCGTGGTAAATACCCAAAACAATGTCAGAAAGTACAAAGAGTGGTTTGTCGTTCCCACACAAACTACACTACTTATACTGTACCACGCGCTATTAGAAGTGCGATTTCTTCAGTTTATTTGTATTTCGTATTCGACACCTAAGGTGGCAGCCTGGTTGAAGGAATTTTGCACTTGGGAGCGCTAGGGGCGACCGAGACATGCGCATCAACTCTCTCGTCGCCTCTACGCGCAAAGCACTGAACTGGCGTGCAGTCTAGCCGTCGATAACGCGCCTCTATGAGACTTCCAGCAGGGACTCTGCCATTTTATGACGTAAAAATAAAAATAAATATTTTATGCACGTCCCTATTCATTTTCCGCTGTTTTGTACTGGAATGTTAGTATTTAAAAATGACCGTTAGAACACCCGTTTGAGCCATTTTAACTATCACAAAAACATGTTTTTTTATAGATAAATGGAGGAACTGAAAAACGCATACGTTCATTTTCGCTAGCAGACCCCACTCAGACACGTTGGATGGTTTCTTAATAAAACGTTTTCTGCTGGAGCTCTGCAACTTGGGAACGGCTTGTAAGGAAATTCGTATAATTATAGACGCCGATGTTACGCATTTCATGTATAGAGCCTTATCTCCTATATTCATCTAAAGAGTGAGGGTTGTAGGAGTCCCATTTACGTCATTTATTACATTAATATAATTCATAAGATTTAATACAACAAATCTGCTTAGCACTATTCGAGATTGTTACCTTGCAGTGTTTATGGATTGTAGTATATCACGAATATTCTTGAAAATAATGATCAAGAACTGAAATCGCCCGTTAAAAACTGCAAAACAAAATCAATAAAAATCCTAAGTTTGATGAAGTCTTATGTTGCGCTAAATAACGATCGACCTGAACTGCACAAACAATTCGGTAACTTTATACGTCTCGCAGTGGAATGCTGCTCATATGGAGCACTTGAAGTTTATTCAGATCTGTCAGAAAAGTGCACTCGTTCGTGAGAAACACTATACCTCGACACAAGTGTGTCTACTACGCTGAATCGTTTGCATTCAGTCAAGTGCTTACGTAGATCAAGATTGTTTTTGTTGCGTGGTGAATACAGATCGCGCGACGCATGCCGTGGATACTGTACTCGCGAAAGCTTGCAACACTGTACGTCTTTCAATGTCAAAATGCGGCGTATAAACTTATAC
The DNA here is from genome assembly GCA_029891345.1 of Dryococelus australis. Taxonomy (NCBI): domain Eukaryota; kingdom Metazoa; phylum Arthropoda; class Insecta; order Phasmatodea; family Phasmatidae; genus Dryococelus; species Dryococelus australis. Next base: position 244,404,702 of record CM056996.1, on the reverse strand, counting down.
AATCGCCATCATCATTTACGTCAAGAGTCATTGAAGGTTCCGAGGCGGTCAATGGAAAAGGATTCATCCATATTGAAACCGCATTTGAAAATACGCGAAAACTTACTATGCTCAAAACAGTACTGGTTCATCGAAGAATATTTGCTCCTAGTTGACTCGCATGCGAAATAATATTATTATTCAACTGACGGACGGCGTGCGAGGCAAGGCCCATAAAATTCAATGTTAAGCACGAACGTGTCCGCAGTAAGCCTGAAACTTCTGATGAAGGTACACACTGTTTCTAGCAAGACTCTGATCAGTATGAAATTCGTCATGTGAGAAGTTTCGTTGACGAGGCTGGATAAAACACATCGGTGTCATGAACGAACAAAATTTTGTAATACCCATGTGTTTATTTTCTCCAGGGATTGCACCCAGTCCTCCCAAAGAAAAATTACAGTCATCTTGACGGGTTGTAAAACTCGAAGACTGTCCTGCCTTGAAGCCCACACAGGACTATGATCACCCCAAAGAATATTTGAGACGAATGATACGGAAGTGATGGAATGAAGAAAAGTCCGGGGAATAATCCTGAAATGAGATCTCCACATTGTTGAATGCCCGTATCGCTTCTCATATGTATATATATATATATATATATATATATATATATATATATATATATATATATATATATATATATATATATATATATATATATTGAGAAAATTCCCCAATCTCCCTTGGCTTGTGGATCAAATCAAGATTTGTTACGTTCATACAAGATGTGGTGGCAGGCAGGTATAGGATATTCACCGTTATTCGAGCACTTCAACCTTATGTAAAATTAACATTAAAATGGACCTAATCTCCTTATCCATGCGTCGGTCGAATGAAACTGTGACATAATTATAAAATTTTTTTTTTTTCAAAATAGCTTATAATTTAATTTATATGCATTTAAAAAATAGGAAACAGGAAATAGTTGCAGTATTCACAAATGTTTACCTAACACTTTAAATTCAACGTCGGAACATGGAACTACTTTCACTCCATAGTTACCAACCTCACTGGCCGCATGCCATTCAATTGACCCGTTAAAATATATGCCGATTGGGGCAGTGACATTTTTCAGAGGGTGATTTTAATAGTGCTCACCTTATCGTGAAGAGCCTTTAACGGCCGGTATGATTAGTTATAGACGCGGTCAGTTTCTCGTGCCGCAACTGCGGTCCGGTCTTGCCCATAGCGCGGTGTTGCGCGCAGCGGGCCCCCGCGCCGGCCCGTGAATGGGCGAAAAGCAGCACGTGACGCCACCAAGGGAGACCACTATGTCGGCAGTATTAGGCGTTGTTTACGGCGTCTAGCTCCCTCCCGCCTCGGCGCCTCCGACAAGTCGCCTCGCTCCCAAGAATTCCAAGGACAGCATCACACCCAGAATCCGCGACAAGCCGGCCACGTGACCACGTCGTCCAGCGCGCGGCGATGCGAAGCACGCACGGCCGTCTATCCACTGGGAGACTGCGAACCTCCTGTCCGGCCCAGCACGGAGCTGATTCACACGCACAAGGCTTATGTTTTACAATCTACTGCTGTATTTACGGCTTTATACAAACGAATTACATCGACCTTACTTTTATGTAGAGGTACACAAATTTTGCAAATTCTTGCGGAGGCGGGGCCTCGGTGGTGTAGTGGTTAGACTACTCGCGGCGGAGTCGCCTCCGGATTTTCGCATGTGTGAACCGTGCTAGACGATGCATCGGAATCCGATATGTTATGTATTAATGGACATAACATTTTCAATTGAAAATCTTAATTTCTTACTTGGAATATGACATGAGGCAATGAAGAAATATGTGGCGCCTGTTTTTTGTGCATGTTGTTAAATTAAACATAAGTGATTTTTAGATTCAATTTTTGTATTCAAAACAAAGCCGATTAAAACAGCATTTTATAAATATTTATTTTCGATACCCGGAATAAAATATTGATTTCAATCAGATATCGTGGGAATATATCGACTATTTATATCAATATATCATTTCGATATATCGATATTTCTTCAACATCCCTAGCTCACATCATGACAGCAGTAAATGAATAAACAACTGTGACTGAGACTGCCCGTGAAGAATGTTTTTTTAGCTGCTGCCAAATGAATCGCTAAAATTCACGTACCTCTACTTTCTGTACTTTAGATTATACCGTGTTAAAAACATTACGGTTTCTAAATTTCCTTTTCACGTTCCCGTATTTGTCTAGGGAAGCGTTTGATCATGCACGACTTGCTTTCGGAAGGTCGCAGTTTCAGTTCCAACTTGCTGCACTTGGGGTAAATTGAACCAGATGATTTTACGCCTCCGTTCCAGGAACATTATAGCGAAGTTCACTTATACCTATGTGCCCTCCCAATTTCTTTACATTATACTAAGAAAACTTCTGAGCATAAATGCAATTGGCAATATCATTACAATATGCACTTTCGAAAATTTAGTAGCGTTAGAGTCAAGATGTTATAAGTGAGAAACACAAAAATACTTCTAGAAAATAAATACTTGTTTGTTTTTCTGCTATGAGATTTTATATTAAAATATTAAAATTTCGTCCACAAATATGAAAAGTGATATCTTCTTGGCTGAGCTAACTTGCGAAACTGATGAAGCATATATAGTAATTATTTATGAAAATTATCATGGTAGTATGTGTTCATGATAAAATATGAACTAAAATGTTACATGTTCTCTCCGAGTGTTTTGAAAGCGAAAGCGGCAGTTCTCCAAACCCAGGCATAGTTCACGGAGTGCGATTGTTTCTGCGTCACAAAGTGTTGGTGTCACCTACTGCGATATGCTCCAGTAGCCCCCTCCCCCCTCCTATATGTTACAGGCAATGTGGATACTTCTCCAAGCACTTAGCGCCATATGCACAGTTGATAAGAGTCGAAGTATGTCCTCCTACTTGCAAGATCATATTTTCAAACAAAATTATGCCGGCAGCAGACAATTTAGTAAATATATGAACACAAAACGTTAAGTGAGAACCTTTTGAAACCATACTTATGATACACTTTTATCCTGATCTCGTATCCTTCCGCCATACTTAAAATTTACGTTGCCGCGAGCCATGTATCAGCCGAGTGTAAACATGTAAAGGAGATCGTGATGAGGAACGAAAACTAACAGCCAGTCTACTGTTGACCTTAAAGCCTAATGTTAATGCTACACTAGAACTTTGTACGTTACCAAATAAAATCTACCAATAAACGAAAAAAAAGGGCACCGCAAACAAATATATTCACAGACCCTAACGTTGTTTGTGGTGTCCTTTATTCGTTCTTCTTGTGTATTTATTTTTGACAATATACAAACTTAATGCAATTTCCCATAATAATTACACCGCTACTCTTGACCTAGACCAGAATTGCGTTGTAAATAAAGCAATGGTAATTACTTCAACATGAATTTCCGCTTTAAGATCGGACGGTCCTTGTTTATAAATTGAATGTCCCGAGAAAGCAAGAAAGTAGGTATATATTGAATGTTCAGTAGAAGAACGGCAGACAGGTATCTATGAATTCAAGAATTCCTTGGCCTTTTTCATGCAAATCTTGAACCTTTTGCCTCTTCACAAAACAATGCAGAAGAGGCTACAAAATGTTATAAATTCCATTAGTGAGTGTACTTACAACATTTTCTCAATTTACAACTGCTCGAATTATCCTGATAGTTGAAATCCTGTCCTATTTACAAAGTCCAGAAAAGGAACAGTGTGCAACGAGGATCTCTGCGTTTATTATCTCTATTTGCAATACGTGGTAACTGCATTTCAGCAATTAGTATGATATGGTTAAAAATCTAACAAAAATTAAGGCCTGCTCTTTTTATTAAGAAAGATAAATAACAAATATTTGAATCAGTCAGAAATGGTTAAGTAGCGTTGTTTATACCCACTGCCCTTTCCGTCGACGTCTTTCTCATTCTACTCTCTGAAAATTTTAGGTACAGATATAAAGTGTTTGCCTAGTCTTAATTTTTGTAATTTCGAAGCTAATAATTATCTAATGGTTCCTAAAAACTACCTTTAATGTTTACCCCATTTTCATAAGTGTTTCATAGAATGATGGTCTCCTCGTTCCGCAAAATGTTCACTTACTAAACAGATATTTCACGAAATGGACAAATTATGTGTTAATTGAAAACACTAATGAATCTGATCTGCAGGAGGACAAATTGGTAAAGTGAAGTAGTCTAACGATGTCCCTTTTGGAAAGTTCGTTTTTCTGGAGCTCCTCAAAAAAATTAAATCGCGTAATACACACGAACTTCAACCATGTGCTACATTTGCAAATAATGTAACTTGCCGTACTTTAGTCAATATGAGAACAACAGACTCTATCAGTGTATTTCGACAGCACAACCAAAGCCATTCATAACAGATTGTTGCTCGTCTTGCACCTCGAAATTTCATCTGATATTAAAAGACTTCATTACGACAGAAACAGATCATGCCACACCACTAATTACGAGTAATGTGGTATAGTGCCAGTATATGATAAGTGGACACCTTGGACAGCGACACATGCAGCACAGTGGGATCCCATGCTGCGATCAAGACAGACGAGCAGTTCTTGGGGTATGCAATTCCTTTCCTGCACCAAAACCACCCACAAATCGTAATGTAACTGGATACCACACAATACGATGAACGAGTGCATCTCATGCTTGTGTGATAGGGTTGACAAGAGGAAACCCGGCCGGCCATTCCAAACAGGCGATGATTTCTGATTACAGGTAGTGACTCATCAATACTACCCGATACGGAGGGGCGTTGCCATCAATAAATAGGGAACGTGCCCACATTGCACCCTGAAAAGCCTGAGGTTGACATCTCTATATACCTGGAATGTTACAGAGTAATGATAAAATATATGGAAGTCAAGATGATGCTCTTCAGCACAAGACACAGCTACCTTTATAAAGTCCCTCCGCATTGATGTTAGCTGGACTGTACCTACTCATCTGTTTCTTTTATTCTAACATGCTTGGACTCGCTGTGCAGACTGAACCTGAACTCGTTCGTAAATACGACCCAACCCCACTGAGGGACCGCGGTAGTGTAGTCGTCGATTCCCAGCGGTGTCGTCCGAATTTCCGCATGTGAGAAACGAAGCGGACGTTGCCACTGGCTGGGCGATTGTCTCGGGGCACCCCCGTTTCCTCCGCTCTTTCTTCCCACTTCAAAAGCATTGAATACCTTGTTGTTAGGCGCGCACCAAAACCTCAAGTGAACTACTCTGCTGTTTCCTACATTACACTAACGTAGCAGTGTTTCAAGCAGTAGTCGATGGGAAGCACCACACACACAGGCATCCGATCATACAGTTTAACTTGACACGAGCATCAGTACACGGCCTGTGATTGCTCTCCAGCGGTCGTCTACTATGCTTCGTCTGCGTCGTCTGGCATTCGCAGCCAAAACAGCCACCTTCTCGTGGACCCACTCACACTTACACTTCTCTTCCACCAGAAGTCGAGCGAGCTGGCGCAGTGGTAAACCACTCGACTTGCATTCTGGAGGGCACGGGTTCGAGTCCCGATACAGACATCCTGATTTCTGTTTTCAGTGGTTTTCCGAAATCGCTCTAAAAGAACTCTGGGGCTGATCCATGGACGGTTCCTTGCCCCTCCCTGGTTCGTTGAGCAACTTGCTTCGTCTCCCACCAGACCACGGAAATGAAACTCGTGGCACGTAGCACAAGCAGGGCTTGGAAAACCGTCATCTATTCTTTCACGTATGACATATTCCATGTAAGTTCTTTGGGTCAATTGCTGTCGATTGCGCACCAACTGCACTTCAAGAACAGGCTCACCACACGCTCCGATTACTTTTGCAAATGGCATCGCTACACGCCATCTGTATCTGATCGCGTTTACAGCGCCATATTGCGGGGCCTACGTTGGCACTACTTATATGACGGCTCGGGAACATATGTCCCATGGGCCTGTATCCAATGTCGGTACGCATTGTGTAGTCCGCCTCTGCATTGCATTTAGATATTTTCATTATGTTTGCACGTGGGTGTACAAAGTGTCCACTTGAAAGTATTTTCCGCGAATTGAAGTCGCAAATTTGCCACATATTAATTGCTCGAGTAGAATTACTCTGGATTTCTGGTCGCTGTTTAACACAACGTTTAAGTGTCAGATGTAGTTTCCGTAGGGCGATAGATACAGAATGGCCATATACGTTCTGCTCTCTCACAGGCACACGTGCCAATCATCGGCCAACATTTAAAAGTTAAAAATATATTTTATATTGATGTTAAATACCAGTTGACTATAAATCAGACGTTGAAAAGCACTTCTGTTCTGATTAGATCGTACACATATATTACTGACAGTACCATATAAAATTTAGAAGAAACTCTCATTTCTATTCGCCACGGGTACAAATAGTTTCACCATTGACACTTGAAATTAGAATATCATAGACGCGGTTGCACTGTCGATTGCAGCATCTGAAGCAAGTTGACGTGAGCAATATTTCTTTAGAAACTGAGTCAATCTGGATTTAGATGGACCCTTGAAATGAACTTTGTTATGAATTGTTGATAAGTGATGGTTCGAAGACATCATTCAAGGTAGGAGTGGTGTTTACTAACTTACGACAGTGCTTTGCCAGCAGTGTAATAACATTTGAAGAAAAAATTTTAAAAAGAACGCAAACTAATAACTTGTTAACGTTGCTGCTTTCCCTCTTTTCACCAGTTAGAGCATGATCCTAACGTATCTTGTAGTTAAATGTTCAATATGCTGTAACATTAAGGCGATAGGTGAACTTCCGCCTAGGCAGATCTTTAGCCAAAGAAGACACGAGTATTTACAGAATAAATTGATAGATACGGAAATATATTAATTTTTTGCTTTATCTACATTTCTGTAAGACTTGGCGTCACCATAAAAGATTAATTTTTATGAATTGTGGGGCGTCAACTGATGAACTGATCACGATAAGAGCCTAGTATTTTAAATCGTTCATGTAGAAATTCTTATGTTTGAAATCTGCCCGCACTCGAGGAATTTTCCCGCTTATTTTTGTTGATATTTATTAGTGTTTCGTAAGCTTCTGCTATAATTCTAAATAGCTTAAATATTTGTTACTTTGTTGCAAGTTATGGCAAAATGATTAGGTGAAGTGATACGCTTGATATACAGAGAGCACATAGCTTAGGGTGTCTGACACCACAGTGATAACTTTATTATGAATAAAAGGCAAAACTTAATTTTACTTCACTCTACAAGAAAGGAGTAATGTGTGTGACCTACTGTACTCGCCTATGATCTGTAAAAGTGACAAACGTAATTAAGTTTAATGAAATGCCTATACATTAATGCCACATATTTTGCATGTATGCTTCCGCGTGTGCGAGGACTACAATATTGTCCTGCGAAAACAGTATAATTCATTTCTGTCAAGTACAGCTCAGTTCGTTTGCGGGGTTTAACGTCGCAACTTGAAGAAGACAGCTTAAGCCTACGAGAAGTTGGCGGCCGAGACGCACACAGCTAGTATGCCATTTGAAGAGGCGTCTCGGGAGAACAATGCTCCGAGAGACACAGGAAACGTGTCGGCTGGCGAAATAGACTGGACTGCCCAAAACAGGTAGATAAAAGAAATTATTATCATTGCGAAAGTGCAGGTGTTGGCTTTGAAAAGAGCCATTGCTGAGAGCGCAGAACATTAGCTTAAAGACATATAAAGGCTGTTCACGATAAAGTGAGCACTTTAGAAATCAACCTTAGAAAAACGTCACTGCATCTATCTGCATATATTTCAACGGATGCCCTGAGTGACATGTGCCGAGCAAGGTTGGTAACGATGGATGTAAAGTAGTTCCGTATCTAAACGTCGAATAAAAAGTGTTAGGTAACCATTTCTTATAATTTAGATTATTAATTTCGCTTTCTTTATATTTTTTAATTCATCGAAGAGTAAAAAGAATCAGATTTGCTAGATATTTACTTTTCAAATAATTTCACGGTTTCACTTGATCGACGCACGAGTAAAGTGTTGAGGTCCACGGCAATATTAATCTTACATAAGGCGGAAGAATACACCGCGGGCATAGAAGTAGGTTTTAAGCAGGGTTTTCAAAAGTGCTCAGTTTACCGCGAACAGTCCATGTACACAATTTACAAATTTAGAAATTTTAACCATCAGTGCTAACATTCAAGGTTTAAAATATAAATGCATTATTTGATTAAATGATTATCGCTCAAAGATGGGAGACGAACTGCAATACGAATATGAGCAGAGTTGTACGTAACTCATATTCTGAGTCAAAGTTGCGTTTTCAGGTTGCTTGTATGTGCACCAGTATTCAATGATTTCCTTAGAAAGGATGCTTGAATATGTGTAGACTCTTTAAGTGACACAGGTAAACAATACAAAAGTTAAAATTAAAACAATACAAAAGTTAAAATTAAAACATTACGTCATGTGGCTCGGTACACATCATTTTAATCACGCGACTTAAACAGATACACTCGCAGCCGCAGTTCTGGAGGGAAACTACAAGAAATGTGATCATCACCCACAATCGAAAAATAATTAATACAGTAAATATTTTTCCTCTGCAACATCCCATCCTCTCATTTTGCTTGAGAGGTTATCAGACGATAGTTTGAAAACCTAATTTGATTGCATAAAAAGTGGATTGTCTTTTGGTAGGAATTTGATTTTTTTTGAGAGATATGCTAATAAACCCACCCGGTTATTGGTTAAAACCTCGACTTTATCAGACACGTGGTGAGGCCTCCCTGTGATGGCGGACTGCGTGAGTGAGACTCGGCAAACTATGCGGGTGAGGTAAACTAAGGTACCTCAAAATATACAGCCGCCATGTGTGGCCTTTGAACAGGGCAAGTTCCTTAACTCCTTATTCATCCCCTTATCGCAGCGGTCAGCGAAACCACGGCGATGAAGTTAGAATCCACGTAGTAATATTGTGATAACCACTCGTATAGGCTACTCACTGTAAAGTTAGCGCTTGTGAGGCCCTAGTAACATTTTCCTTTCAGTTATATTTTAACCCCCTTTTAAACTATATATTGCAATGTAAGTAATAAATACAGTGTGTATATTCCACCGCAATGGGTAGTTAACTTACAATGCTAAGATTAAATATATTTATTGACTATTATTCCAAATGAGATGGATTTTAAAAGTGCTAACTTTACCGTGAAAAGCCTATAGGAACAAGTAAAAGATGTTTCAGAAGGGATCGGAGATACGTTAAGAGGTGATAGTATGGACCATTCGGAAGGAAAAATAACAATAAACATATGCTCTATTCGCAATGGTGTCCGAGATACAGTTACGTGACACTCACGGCGTCATTTCTCAGTGAACGTGTGGTACGGTATCATTGCTAACGCAACGCATTGGTCCAGTTAGTGTAGACAACTGTCTTAACAGAGAACGGTATCTGCACTTATCACAGAATCTGATGCCGGAGTACCTAGAGGATGTCCCACTGACAACAAGGGTTAGAATTTACTTGCAACGGGATGGAGCCCTTGCACATTCTACACGACCAGTGGTACAGGACCTAAATGAAATCTATCCTGGCCTTTGGATTGGTCGCGGCTGTGGTATTGTTTGGCCCCCACGGTCACCTGAACTTACTCCGCTAGATTATGGTCTGTGGGGTTGGTTCTTACAGGCAAAAGGCGCAAAAAAGGGAGAAATTGCTTGCTCGCGTGTTAAATACTTGTGCGCACGTTAAAGACGAATGTGGACAGCAGCTCCGGTCAACAACAGAGCATCTGACTACACGAGCTGAAGTGGGCGGCGGCATTTTGGAACATGTGTTGTAAAGGGAATTTACAAATAAAACCCAACATGTAACAATCTGTTCGTTTACTATCACCTGTACGTTTCACACAGCTGTTTCTCGGACACCTTTGCGAATAGAGCATATATTTTTTGATGTTTTCCCCTCAGAATGGTCCATATTAATAACTATTAACGTACGCCTGTTTCCCCTAAAACGTCCTGCATCTGAAAGGTCAGTCTAATGTGTTCGCTACAACACGCGATAAAGACGAAAGTGCTTCTATGGACAACGCGATGATTTTAAAACAGTAATAGGAAGCAAGCACATCCCATAAGCGTATGTTAGTTGCTTAGTTTTGCAAATCTGTACATTTCACCAACCAATCAACCACTTACCTGGAAAATAATTGGTTTTATTCCCGGGAAAAATGCAAGTAGCAGTTAATCTTCTCTTCGGCTGACGTTTCAGATGCATACATGGCTGAGTTGCAAATACTTACTCCAACATAAGTTCTAGACTCTAGGGTGGATTTTCTTTGTGTGACTACCTGACTCACATTTGCTAGGTCACGGGTTCGAGGAAAGAACTTTCGTATAGTGGTGGGGAGGAAAGGTTGGGTTACAATTAGCTGTGTGCTATGTACTTCTAATTATGTTTGCGTTCTGGATAGAATAATAACTATAATTATAGTAAACTTCAGCCAACACCAACTTTCAAACACTGTGAGTATTTAGCCCACTATCTGTTCTGCAATTACTTATCCAACTAGCTATAGCTCTTAACCACAATGGCTACTACATTTCAGCAAGTTTAAATTCCCATTCAGCTGTCGCTTTACCGAGCGAAACTGGACTTACAACTTGTGCAATGGCAACACAGACGACACATTTTGCAATGATGCTTACTTAGACTGCTTGCAGGTTCATAATCGTAAATAATTTTAAAACACAGTTCTGTTGCGCTACGTCACATGAACACGCTTTTGAGATGCTGAGAAATTAACGAGTTTTGTAAAGATAAAAAAAAGTTATGTTTAGACAGAAATAATATAGAGCTGTAATTTCTCAAAAACTATTAAAGAACCAGTATTCTGAAGACATTTCTACAGAGGTACCATCGCGAAGGATAACGTATCAGTGTCCATTTACTGCGTATTATATTTATTAATTTTTGGACTAAAACTGAGATGTCACGCGTGTGATGACTTCTCAGATGTTTTCATTATGCAAGCAATATGAACACTATGTGACGTTATTTTATAAGTTAATAAGTCTATAATGTTCAAATCTGCCAGGGAAATTAAATATTGTCTGCAAATCCATAATAATTGAAAAACCATAACATGTTGCCAGTACAATTCCACTCTCACAGGAGCAAACATTCCAATTATCTAAGGTGAATGGGAGGTCGAGTCTTTTTTTACTAACAAGTCGGGGGCAAAAGAACACATTAATTTTTGTTTCGTGCACATTTTTTGTCGTAATAAGCGTCACCTGGCAGAGAATTGGCGGACCTGCTCGCGTGATTGGAGGAAGTATGCAGTGGCTAGCTGTGATATTACTAATCAACATTTGCAATCATCACACCTTTTTCATGCCTAACTCCTAACCGGATCAAATGTACGCAGGAAGGAATAACGAACTTCAGGCTGTATGGTTTTAATTCAATTTTTTTAAAAATAGTTATAAAAAGAAAACTGTAGGAAGTATGACGACAGTCCTTTTTCAAACATAAAAATGATTGTGAAATATAGGTTTTAACTTTTTTTTTTCTTTTATAGAATACACATTAGAAATGGGAACAAGAAAAGTGGGAAATACATGCTAAAGGATATTCGTAAGCAGACTCCGCTCAGGAATATATATCAGTTTTTAATGGGAACTATATGACTGGAATTCTGCGCGCTCTTTGGGGGACCCGGGCATTCGGCCCGCTGAGGCAAGCGAGTGCAAGGTTAGTTTGGCCGGGCTGGAAGACGACAGTCGGAGTACTCACCCGCCGGCGGGCGATCCCTGCAGTGTGTTGTCGTAGTCGTGGTCGAAGTTGACGGCGGCCAATGCGTGGACGACGAGCGTCATCAGCACCGCCAGGGCGCGCAGCAGCTCCTTCATCGTCCTCCCGCGACTGGAGGTGCACACCGGCAGTTGCAGAGTTCTTCCCGTGAAGAGAAACGTCACTCGCTTCTAGGATATCAGCAGCGACAAGGTGATTGCGACGATCCAAAGCTCATCACGGCGTCGCGACGCCCTTGCTCAGCTGTGGTGGAGCCGCGCGCCGCCAGCCCCTGCAACACAGCCTCGTGAGCCCCTGGCCCGCGCAACCAAGGACCTTCAACATGAACACACACACAGCCAGAAGAGCAGCCTACCTAGCGAGAACTGCAGCGACTGCCGGAGCAAGTGGCGAGGACAGCTGCAGCTGCGGGGGTCAAGTTAGCCACAGCTGCGTACCAGCACTGCACACCAACTGAGGCTGGAGCAGTCGCGAGACGCGGTCCCAGCATCCCGCCCCCCTCCCAGACTCCCTCGTCTCATCCCACTCCATGGCGCCTGCCTCCTCCGCCCCCCCCCCCCACCGACTCCTTCACGACCGACGACGGGCGCGTCTTCGCGGTTCGAGCCTCGGCCAGCGAGGGTGCGTAGCTGTTCTCCGTCTACTAAAAGCGACTTCCGTGGCTGAGGTCGCACTACCAGCTTCCCACTTCATTTAAGTAGCGTAACAACTGGATGGATGGGGGAACAGGGTGTGCATTGCACCCCCTCCCCTTAAAAGAAACTTAGTAAAGGGAGTAGTATTGTTCACCGAGGAACGTTGACATTTTTTACTGTATACAATCTTTTTTGAATTGTGGCAATATATTAATGATACATATATACACTATCGTTTCTGGAATAGTTTTTGATCACACCGTAAAAAAAATTATAAGAAAGCAAACGTGTCTTTAAAGGGGTGCCTATATGCTTTCCCCCTACTCCCCCTCTAAGGGGATGTATAACACGTAGACTATCCACTCCTTAAACTGGGTGTACGATCAAAATTCATTAGTAGGTCTACAGAGCACAGAACATAACAGTAGAGCATTTATACGACCAGGATTTTTGTGCGAAATCGATTCAAACTTGAATAATTATGAATTATTGTCCAATGAAATTGGGTGGCAAGTCAGACGTCGTTTGCCGGTGTTGATAAATAATGCATTTTAAAAATTGATTCTGATATTGTGTTGAAAATTTACTGTAATTAAAATATTTAGCAATTTTGCTTTTCTATTAAATCTTTGCTTTTGCTATAGTAAACATACGGATAACATTAAATAAAATTTCTGCTAGTAAACTGCCACCGCTCCTTTTGTCTACTTTTATATCTTGCAACATTTCTTCCTTTCTTCAGCATAACTGTTCTTTCATTTTAAATATACAGCTCCATTTAAGAATTTATACTCTGCTCTGACTGACTGTTACTCCGTGCGCCTGCACAGGAAATGAAATATAACCATTTCCTATGTGCGCTTGTCAGGACCTCTCATGCACACGACCTTTGTAGTGAATCAATAGGTTCAAAAACATGGCGCTCATTTCTTGTGCGCACGACTCATGTTGCGTGGTCACGATTGTGCTTTTTATTGCGAACCAAGCTTAAGTTGGAGATATTGTTTCGACATTGGTTCAAATAATATGATAGGCACGGTTTAACATCTCAACAGTGAAGTCATTAGAGATCGGATAACTTACTCTAATAAGCAGGAACAAGAAAGAATTATCTGTGAATAGCATAACGGAACCATCCTTATAATCGCATGGAGTGGAAAATCAAAACCGATATGGCAAACCGGAAATCGAACCCTGGCCCTCTCGAATGGAAGTTCAAAATATTACCACTGCTCCACCTTGCTTGGTTGCGAACAAATTATACAACTTTAGTTTCTAATGAATTATCACCCTATATACAATTAGATGTTTACAGAATCTCAACACTATACCAAACAGCTAAGTTGAAAAATTTACCAACAAACGCATAACTTAGTGCCCTCCGAGTTTAGTGGTCCGTTTCATCAACAAAGAACAAACTATGTAGCCCCCAGCAAAGGGACACTTCAGTTTAAGTGGCCCCTCAGGATGTAGAGGTGTTTCCCAATTATAAAACACATTTTTGTATGGGCCACTTAGTTGGGGGTAGATTGAAGAAACACATTGCAAATATTCTTATGTTAGTAGTAGTGCATTGTGGTCATGTGACTAAACGAACCAATGAAAATTAATACCAAAGAAAGGGAAACAAATCCTGAAACGTCGTGTTTTACTTCGTTATGAGCAAACGAATCGTAAGCCAAATCTGTTTTACAATCTAAAATTAAAGATTTATCGTTTGCCTGATATAAATATTAAGAATCAATGCAAATAGATGTCACTGCGTATACGAAAAATGTATGTGTATTCTATTCGTTCAACTAACCTCGTGCACCGAAATTTCTGTTAAAATTACGTACGCGAATAGATAAGATTTTTAATTTCGAGGCTACTTTACTATCGTTAAGGTGCTGTGTTTTGATGCTGTGATGATTCTAATCGATATTTATTAATCATCAGTGCCAAATGTGATTTTTAGCAGCCAAAGTTACAACGGTTCATATAGGCCGTAGGCATGGGCTGTGTTATTTTGACAAGTCAGAAGATAACCTGTTTTATATTTTATCTACGGTACTCATATAATATTTTAGTCTCAATGCATATACTAACGTAGCTTTCTTCAAGCGTTTGTATATACAATGATTCATAAAAAGTAATAATTTATGTTAATGATATATTTTAATATGAATCTGTTATCTTGTTTAGGCACTGATTGAATATTCCCTAAACGTAATGTATATTCAGTACAAAGCCTCGCTAAATGATTTCCAAGAAAATTACTGAAATGTATTGCCCTCAGAAAGCAACACTGGGCCTACAATTACTACAAGACCATCTCGAATTTCCCTACTTAATAGAACTGTTTTAAGTTTTACGCAATACATCACTGCTGTGTTTTAAAAACAATAAGGTACAAGATTAGTTAAGTTATTAAAGGCATTTATCTCTTAATATACTTTTTCAATGACAGTAGTGACCTTTGTTGTGATTTTGAAATCCTCTTTTTGACGTCAAAGAGACTTGTGTAAACATTAATATTATGTTCACGATGCGTACTTTATACTCTATTCAATGTCTCGCCCATAACATTACAAGCACTTACACACTGTGAAGGAAATATATTTCCTCGTTTAGGAAAACATTTTAAATTTATATCTTGACTATTATCGCTAACCAAAATTGAACTTCTGAAACTGAGATAGATGGTTGAGAATACCATTAACGATATTCATGTGCGATTTAGAAACGCCCAGTGCCTTAATTTATTGATTAAATATGATTATCACCACAACTGCGTGACATCTTTAATTGGGCCCTCGTTAGCAATATTTTAAATTAAAAATAAAGTCGAATTTATGTAAAACTTCTAATAAATACTTTTCGTGTGTAGTGATCACCAAGTGTAAATGTGATAATTATTATCAGTCTCAAATCTAATCGAAGTAATCATATATTTTTACATATTGTACTTATAGGCCTTATGTTCGAGACATATATTCGCTGTAAAAATTACCTGCCTTTAAGAGAAATGAAGGAAAATGTGACGGAGTCGTATGCAGTGTAGTGAAGGGGCAAACATTTACCATTTTTTTAAAACCAGAAAACAGGCCCGCGGAATTCACGGGCTAAGCCACCGTCGGTAAAACAGGTTATCGTACGAACTTAGTTTGGGAACGCCGGCACCTGCTCGCTGACGCCTATCGCCGAACTCTCGCACATCTCGTCCTACAGTTGTAAACTTCAGATTTAATCATTAATACTTAAGACCTAAGATTTAAAACTAAAAACTTAAGCTATAAAACTAAGCAATTTTGAGGGCGGGGCTGAAGTTTCGAAGGGCCTAACCTCCAGCGAAAGGCGTAAGCTGTTGTAGGGGGGATAGAGGGCTTAAAAAGAAAGTAAAATACCAAACTTCGGCAAAATTCGATAAAAACTGAGCCATATAGCACTTACCGAAGGCGAATAAAAAAAGGGGGGAGGGGGAGGATTTTTAGGGGAGAGTATATGTTCGAAGGGACTTCCTATCGGGTGAGGGTGGGATATAGACAACCTTCCTCCATATCCCAAGAAAATCATTATAAAAAAAAAAAAAAAAAAAAAAACGCCTTCTAGGCCAAAAGAAAGTGAAAAAAAAAAAAAAAAAAACACAGCCCTCCGGTTATCGCATCTCCACCCAGGGGAGTGGCGGGAGAGGGGAGGGAGTAGTAGGGGATGGATGGTTTCACATACAAAGGGATGCCACCTTTTTGGATATCAAAGGGTTAAATTGATTGAAAAGGTGAATTAAATTGATATAAATGGTTAGTTAAATTGTTTGAAAGGGTTAAATGTATAGAAAGGGTTAAATTAGTTGAAATGGTTTAATGCATTGAAAGGGTTAATTTTTAATCTATTGCTTTCGTGTGTGTGTTTGGTGAAAGAGTGTACTAAGGACCAATTTTCTTTCATCCTTTTTGTGTGTTGGGGAGCAGCTCTGGTACATCCTCACCCTTGGAGCTCTGGCACTCACTGATGTGAAGTGTGTTGGGAATAGGGTATATATGGTGAGTTTTATGCAAGAGTGGCATAAGTGTAAATTTAGTGTTTTGTAGATGGTGTTGATATATAGGCGACTTTGAAATATATTATTATTATTATTCCAAATGAATAACAGTATTGCATGAGAGAAAAAATTTCAGAGTGTTTAAACGAGTTCTACCTATGAATAAATTACACAAAGGACTCATCGAATCACAAATTTCAATGGAACACAGCTACATGAATAACCTGGTCTCAAAAAGTTGTATACAAACCCAATTATGTGACTCTCCAATATGTAATTAATTAATGAAACAAAAAAACTCAGTATAAATTAAATTACAGTCTTCCTAAACACAAGATATATGAAAAATGTGACACTACTTGATGCCTGTAAATATGATTAACAATATACGGATTAAGAAAACAGGATCATATTTACCAAAATTAGATCATAAAGCATAACATGTATCTCGACTAAGATAAGATGTATCGTGAATAAAAATGTTTTATGATAATGTAAGTTTTGCAGAAATACTAACTTATGTCATAATATTACAATACCTAATAGTTCATTCTATTGAACAGTAATTACATATAAACTTTCGAAATAAAAGTAAATAATATTTCCTTTAAAAGGTTATAGTAATATTAGAGAAGTTTAAAGAGGGATAATAACAGTCACTATTGGTTTTTATGGATTATAATACTTGGTTTTTTCTATAAATTATATATAGCTTTATTAACTATGTTTATCTCTAATACATTGCTTATCCTTTTAATAGATTATTAATTAAACAGAGTTTATTTGTTATGAAGCAGAAGTTATTTTAGTGATATATTAAATGTTATTAATTTCTTTGAGGACGAACCTTAGCAGAGAGGTTTGTCTCAGAGGTTTGGGGCGAGGGTTCAAAGATATTTGAAAGTCGGTGGTGTGGGAAGGTAGGGGACTGGGTGTTTAGACTTCTGACTTCTGGTTATAGGGGAGAAATCAGGCTTCTTGAATGTTTACCTGGGAATTTGAAATCTTTATAAATAGGGCTTTAGTCTCTATGCCCCTTTCCACTGTTTCCAGTTGTTTGTCAGTTCGGTTCGCCTTAGCATGTCGTGCTCGTATGAAGATTATTTTCTTGGCTTATCTACCCAAGACTTTAACAGATAATTTACAAATTTTAACTGGGATTATTTTAATTATTTATTAAATGCGCCAGATGTTTTGGCAAAAAATTTATTCGATTTTTAGGATGACGACGAAGAAAGTGGAACTACTCTACAGCCCTTGCTCTTGTCAATGCTTTCAACAATAAGAGCAGTTACAATAACGTCTATGTTGATGGATTCTACAGTAACACCCTCAACATCGAGAGCAGTTGCAGTGACGTCTACGCTAACGAATTCTACAGTAGCACCTCCAATGTCGAGAGTAAGTATATTTATGGCTACACTAATGAGACCAACAGCAATGCCTTCAACATTGAGATCTACAGCGATGCCTTCGATGTCGAGGTCTATAGCGATGCCTTCGATGTCGAGGTCTACAGCAACATCTTCGACATCGAGGTCTTCAGCAATGCCTTCGATGTCGAGATTGGAACCATTGGAACTTCTAGATTTAATATCTGTTATCAAAGCAGGCCATGCATATATACAAAAACTATCAATGTATTTCTGTTGCACTCCACTAGATTTAACCTCAAATAATGTGCGGGAAGATATGCCAAAAAACTATTTATACCAAGAGTTGGAAGAGTTTTTAGAGTTCGATTTTGTGTTTTCGCCTGAGTCAAGTCTACCATCTAATGAATTATTATAATAACGTGAATCACCACAGCATAAATTAATTTCCCCAAATCCTCCTCAATTCACACATTCACCACAGGAAATTATTTATACTCCTATAACATCACCAATATCACCACCACCACCACCTGTTGTTCCTGTAAAGAAACATAAATTCAGCTTATCTCTTAACTCTAAATGGAAATTTTAATGAAAATTCAAACTTACAGTGATAAATGATTTGTAGACGTAATATAAAGCGATGCTTTCTGAAACAGCATAATTTATATTATAAGTTATTACATTACATTATTATAAGTTTTACAATTGTAAGGATCTTCAGGTGTGATATGGTGACACAGTTTTCAGGCATGATATGACGTGTAGTTTTTATAAATTTAATGATTTTCACTTTTAATAGGGTGAGAAGTTTTTTTTTATAGTTTTAGTGATTGAAATTATATAGTTGGACCGATTTGCTAAAAGATTAAATTATTTTAAGAAAATTTCATTCAAATTTTAAAGATTTGTTTTAAAAGTTTATAAAATTTCATTCATTTTGTTAAAAGTTTTAACCATTTTAAAATTTTTTAAATTTCGTACGTAAAATTATAATATAAGTTGTAATGATTTAAAAGAATTTTAAGATTTCAGATGTAAAATGATGAAAAGTTTTTACGATTTGCAATGATCTGAAGAAAATTTCATTCAGTTTGTTAAAAGTTGTAACGATTTGCTAAGAAATTTAATGATTTTAATGATTTATGATGTAAAATGTTGGAAAGTTTTAATAAACTTTATGATTTCAATCATAAAATGCTTTAGAGTTTTTCAGTCATAACAGGATTTGTTGTGATTATTTTACAGTTTTATGATGCAAGATGGAGTTTTTGGTTAAAAAGCTTGTATGGCTTTCACACGTAAATGGTAAAAATGTTTAATTGTTTTCAATTGTGGCAGGATTTTTTTTTTTTTTTTTTTTTTTTTGCAGTTTTATGATATAAGATGGTGTTTTTTATTTAAAAGTTTGTATGGCTTTAACACATAAATGGTAAAAATGTTTAATTGTTTTCAGTTGTAACAGGATTTGTTGTAAATTTGTGCAGTTTTATAATGTAAGATGGAGTTTTTGGTTAAAAAGCTTGCATGGCTTTCACGTGTAAATGGTAAAAATGTTTGTAGTTAATTGTATTATTTGTGATGTAGCATCAGGTAGCAATTTTTTTTAAGCTTTTAAAGTTTTTAATAGTAATACGTTTAAAGTTTTACAATAGTAGCATAATTTATGTGAATACATAGAAAATTGGTTTTACGAATGTTAACTAATGTACCATATGTTTTATGAAAATTTTTAAATAAAAAAATATCAACATTAAAATGGTATACTCTGACTTATTATTTATTAGTTTGAAGATTCCTCATGTCCTTATATCTCTTGTGAATGATTGGAGATGGGATGTGTCTGAAGACAAAGTACTTTGTATATGACTGCATATTAAATGTTTAAATGAAAAATATTCTTGGTAACTTGAGATGAGTAGGTGATGGTAAGTTGATGGTTTTATTTTATAATCAGGTAACTGGTAAACAAAAATATAAAAGTTGTTTGCTTTCTTCTTCATGACGGAGAAAAATAAATATTATAAATTAAAAACTATCATTTAAATTAAATTTTAATATAAACCACACTTTGAAGGGGAAATTACAAAAATATTGGGGAGAATCGAACACGTCTGAATGAATGAATTTTAAATGAGAGGGAAACTCCTAGTATCTCCAGAAAACTTTGTAGCCTGATGGTCAACTTGAAGAACCCTGGGGAATTTAATTAATCCGAGCATAAAGTGACACAAATACCCTTTTGAGAGGCAGGTAGAAAAATCTCTTAAATACATGCCACAATGTTTCCCACTGCCCTACAACTCTACAGCAAGCAGTGGCAGAATCCAACGAACTTTGAAATAAAATATATTTTCTCACAGCAACAAGATTACTACTACTATCACAGGTGAAGATTCAACATGAAGATGACTGCTGGTAAAACATAATCATACTTTACACAAACTCAGAAAACATAATTGAAGGCTTTACGTTTTCCTTTAAATTTGCTTAAATTTGGCCTTTTAGGAAAATCGGTTGAAATATAATGGAATTTAACAGATTTCAGCTTCGCTAGCAGTAATTTCAGTATTCGCTATTTCAGTAATATCATGCAAAAAATAGTATTTGTTAATAAAATAAGTTCAAATACATGCATGTCATGGTAGACAGTAGAGTCGAAATTCTAGGCTAGGTAAAACTATAAGTGAAATACGCACAAATATTTAAAAACAGATTGAATGTAAGAAACATTTACTTGTGTATTGCTTAAATCGAATAAGTCATGAATGGTGTTCTAAGTTGAACTTGTGCAAGTGGAATAATATGTGGTTTTCATTACTTAAAAAATTTTAGCAAGTTAAAAATATGTCTTATAGTTAATCATAGTTACGTGGAAATACTTAAATAAGTTTGCTGAAAAACTGGATAAAGTTTATTGGATTAAAATAAAAAGTTTTTTTGTTGGAATGTTAAATCTTTGGGATTATCTTGCGGGATTACAATATTGGGTAACATTTACCTTAAGGGATATCAATTTCATCAGTGGGAGTTGCGAAATTTTTATTTCTTAGGAAATGCTGTGCTGAACAAGCAATGACTACTTTTATATGGACTGCATGACAACTATTGTTAAAAGTATTTCTCCAGTAGTAACATTCATAATGTAATGCTTGCAGTGGCTCTTCAAGAACCCTTGCTGATGTCGATGATGGCGGTGTTATAGATGGTAAGTCTTCAACCATTTATTCCATCTTCATATAGTAGCAGAATACGCAATAGCAGTGGTAATATGGATACCTATTTGCTTGTAGTGGCTCTTCAGGGTCCCCTGCTGTTGAGGATGTTGGCTGTGTTATAGGTGACAAGTCTTCAACCATTGATCCAGTCTTCATGTTGTAGCAGAGTATACGACCATAGTAAATGAATGCAGTAGTAATGATCTTCTTTCAACCATGCTCGCTGATGAGTTGACATCTGTTTTACATATTAGACATATATACTGTTCACACTGTATGCTAGATTGTGGTGCTCATCTTGGGTTGTCTCAGTAGATGACTGTTGGGTGCGTGTTGCATATGACGACATGGTTGCTGGACTGACATATGTTACATTATTCAATCATTCACTGTCTAGCCTGCGAATTTGTCAATTCGGCCTCTCAATTTCTTTACGTTCATTCTCCTTACATGCTCAATGTAGTCTTCGTTCGAGCAAATTTCTGCTTTGAGCAATCAAGTAACACTGATTTGTATATACAGCATTGTAGTTAACACATGTGTAGGTGTTGTAGTCGATTGTAAATGAGCAGTTACTAATCATCTTGACTTTTGGAACTGGTGCTGTTTTTGAATTTCTTGTCGCAATGTTGGAGGTGTCATGGTTTGCTGCTTGCTCCCAACGTGTCTTACACCAGCTCCTGGCGAGTCTGTAATGGTAGCACTACCTTGACAACATTATAGGCAGCCAAGAATCTCTTTGTCCTCTTGCAGGAAGGTGTTTGTAGACTAATTTTTTTTTATTTTGTGTCGTACATATGCGAGAAGGTATTCCTTAGGGATGCTACCACTACAAGCGAACATGATGTCGCTTATTACAGCATTTACTAAAGGTATTTCCACTCTGGTAATGTTGGTACTGTAATGCTTGTCGGGCTCCTTGCTGTTGACGATACTGGCGGTTTATGCAGATGGTAAGTCTTCAACCAATGATTCCATCTGTAAGTGAATGTAGATGTAGCTATCTGCTTCCCTGGCATGCTCGACGACCAAGTGCTTCTATACGATTATCACTACATGATGATGGTTCATGTCTTGGGTTGTCACAGTGTGATCTGCTTGTTATATATGACTGGCAGGCTGCAAGTAATATGTGATGATGTGTTGGGCTGGACATTTAATAACTACTTTCTGCTGGCTGCATGGTTGCTGGACTCATTACCATATCTGGCCGTTCTCTGTCTATCATGTAAAGTTGTCCACTGAACTTCGTTACACTCGTTCATCTTATATGATCAACTTAGTCTTCATTCGAACACTTCCTGCTGTGTGCATGCAAAGCACACACTTAGTTAGGAAATACCCATACCGCATGGGTAGGTCTTGTAGACGATTGCAAATGAGCAGTTACTATCTTCATGATGTTTGGTAGTGAGTTTTTTTTAGTGAATGTCTTGCTACAATATTTCCACTCGCTTCCCAATGAATGGCATACATTGTTTATTCACTGCGGTCGAACATGCAATGACTACTACTTTAATGTCTGCATATATTACCACTGATTTTGGTTGTTCTGTGAAATGATTTGACTCTATGGGAATTTAACCGGCTATACAATATTTTCAGAGATGATGCACTGTCTCCACCACCATCAGGGTACATGCATTAGTTACTTTCAATGGTATATGTAACAAGTATGTGTGTTTTGTCAAGGGTGGTGATGTACTTACAGTACTTGGCAGTGTCAAGTTGCTTTCTTGGTTGATAATGTATACCATGAATGGAGAGGTGGTACAGTCATTGTAGTTTCTGCTTCCAGTGCGTTCACATCGATGAGATGTGCTCGCAACCTATGGGTCTTCACTGCTACACCAGTTAAGGAAAACCTCTGCTCTTTATGTTTTGCATCTTCTAAAAGCTGAGTTACATATATAGTTGTTTGTGTGTATACTTGTGTGTTTTGCGATACCTCCTTACTCATCATAAGCAATTCATGTGTAATTCGTTTCGTAATAAGCTTACATTTTTAGCATTATAACTTGCACATACTCGAAATAAGTACATGTACTATTTGCTATTTTATAAATATTTTTCGCCCAGCATGTAGTAGTGTCGTCTCTCTTGCTCAACTAATGGCTAAATGTTTGTTGTTTTTTCATATGTGCTTACGATTCTGGCACTAGGTACTATATAACTAAATTCCTCTCCTAAAGGGACATTTGCTCAACTGGTCTGCAAACCTGATTGATGTGTCTCTCTCGCCCAGTGTTATGTAACAACCCTTCGACATGCCTGAGCTGCTAGTCGACCAGCTGAGATACCTTACAGATTATTGCGATGTTAGCTGATCGCACAACGATGGCCGAGTCGGCCGCTACTACTGTTATGAGTGATGTCTGCACTCTGATGATTTTGTTGCAGTCGGTTTGTAAGGCGGTCGTGTTCTGATGAGGACAGTATTGTCTAGCATTGTTTAACACAACATTCCGCGCTTGAGTGAGTGTGCTGATTGGTAAGTA
This sequence comes from Dryococelus australis, assembly GCA_029891345.1. Taxonomy (NCBI): domain Eukaryota; kingdom Metazoa; phylum Arthropoda; class Insecta; order Phasmatodea; family Phasmatidae; genus Dryococelus; species Dryococelus australis. The sequence goes on along the minus strand of CM056996.1, from coordinate 244,381,118 downwards.
ACTATAACTACTTTCCTTTACATTGTGTTTGAACCAGTGTGTTGCTGTGTTGGCCTTGTCGTTCCTGCACTCCACAATGCAAAAATACTTTTTGCCATATGTACAGCGCTCGATGCTCACACAATGTGCATTGCTTGGTAAATCTGTTTGCCTCAGTGTGTAACACTGTCATCTCTCTCTCTCTCGGTTTTGGTATTGTTTCAGTCGGTTCGTAAGAAATATGTTCGCTGGGTCATGTCTAGCATCGTTTATTAACATGCACACACAACATACAGCACACGACACCTGTGTGATTGCACTGGTTGGTGTGGAAAAAATACATGTCGGCTGGTCTACAACCCTGGAGCCCTGGCACCTTTCTCTCTCTCTCTCTCTCTCTCTCTCTCTCTCTCTCTCTCTCTCTCTCTCTCTCTCTCGACAAGTGTTCTGTGCCATCCACTTATCGGGACATGTATGGTGCCAGCGCTGCCAGTCGACTGTTTAGGGAATTATCGCCAACTATACTTATCATTGTGCTTTGGATGAACTTGATCCTGTGTATCTTTTTTCGTTGTTTGGGGTGATGCTTATGTTATGAATTTTCGAAACTGTATCTCGAACTATTTAGAAATGACAACCATGTATGCTTATAAAGATTCTTAGGTCATTCATGACAGCTCAGCATATTTTTGTCTGATGCTATGTCTAATTGTATCTGAAATGGTTCAGTATACTAGATCACTCGTTCCTTTTCGATGTCTGAGGCGATGCTCATCTTATGAATTTGCTAGTTTTACATTAAATGGTTCTGAAATTACACCCAATTATGCTTTTAGGACATACTTGACTCTGCGACACTTCTCATCATCTGGGGCGCTGTCTAATGTTACGAATTTGCCATATATCTTGAATGGTTTTAATATAACAGCCAACTATACTTATAAGTAGATATAGGACATGACTAACCCTGTGACCATTCTAATCATCTGGGCTGTGTTACAAATTTGATAACTGTAACTAAACTGGATCCGAAACCACAATTGACTATGCTTATAAGTACACGTAGAACATACTTGACCACACATGTCTTGTCATCTGGGATAATGACTATTTTATGAATTTGACAACAATATATTGAACAGTTTGGAAATTACATTCAACTGTACTTATAAGTATACATCGGGCATACTTGACATCACATCTCTTTTCATCTGGGGTTATGCCTATGTTATGAATTTGGCAGTTGTATCTCAAACAGTTCGAAGATTACAGCCAACTATGTGTATGAGTTTCCGTAGGACATACTTGACACCTCGATCCTTTTTGATGTCGCAGGTGACATCTATGATACGAATTTAGTAACTATATCTCAACTAGTTCGGAAATTACAGATGACTATGCTTATAAGTAGACATAGAGCATTCATGACATTGTGCACTTTCTCGTCATCTGAGAGGTTGTCTTTGATATATATTTTAACAACTATATTTTGAATGGTTCGGACATTATAGCCAACTATGCTTATAAGTAGACATAGGAGATACTTGGCCTTGCAAAGCCTTCTCGTCATTTGGGGTGATGCCTATGTATGTATTTGGCACTATATCTTGAACGATTTGGAAATTTCAACCATATATTCTTATAAGTAGGCGTACGGCATACTTGGCCTTGCAAGCCTCCTGCTCATCTGGTTTGATATCTATGTTATGAATTGGTTAACTATATCTTAACCAGTTCGGAAATTACAGCCAACAATGCTTATAAGTAGACACAGGGTATACTTGGCCTTGTAAGGCATCTCATCGTCTGCAGTGATACCTATGTTATGAATTTGGAAACTTTATCTTGAACAGTTCGACAATTCCAACCAACTTTGCTTATAAGTTTACATAGGTCATACTTTACCCCTCACTCCTTTTTGATGTCTGGATGGTGTCTATGTTACGATTTTGGTAGTATATTTCAAACCATTCTGTAAATACAAAAAACTATGTTTTTAGGTAGACATAGTTCATACTTGACTCTGCAACCATTCGCATCATCGGGGGTGATGTCCATGTTATAAATTTCGTAGTTTTATCTCAAATTGTTCAGTAATCACAGCCAACTATGCTTATAAGTAGACATAGGTCATACTTGACCACTCGATATTTTTTATTGTCTGAGGTAGTGCCTGTGTTACAACTTTGATAGTTGTATCTCAAATGGTGTATAAATTACAACCAACTGTGCTTATAAGTTGACATAGGTCAAACTGGACCTCTCGATCCTTTCGTTGTCTGGGGCGGTGCATCTTGTTTCGATTTTGTTAGTTGTATCTCACATGGTTTCGAAATTACAGCCAACTATACTTATAAGTATACAGGTCACACTTGACCTCTCGATCCTTTTCGATGTCAGGGGTGATGCCTATGTTCTGATTTTGGTAGTTATATCTCTCAAGGTATGGAAATTACAGCAAACTATGCTTATGAGTTGACATAGGTCAAACTTGACCCTTCGATCCTTTTCGTTGTCTGGGGTGATGCCCAGGTTCCAATTTTGGTAGTTTTATCTCACATGGTTAGGAAATTACAGCCAACTATGCTTATAAATATACATAGGTCAAACTTGACCCCTCAATCCTTTTTGCTGTCAGGGGTGATACCTATGTTTTAATTTTGGTTGTTTTATCTCACATGGCTTGGAAATTACAGCCAACTGTGCTTATAAGTAGACATGGGCCACACTTGACCCCTCGATCCTTTTCATTGTCTGGGGTGATGCCTATGTTTTGATTTTGTTAGTTGTATCTCACACTGTTCCGAAATTACAGCCAACTATGTTTATAAGTAGACATGTGTCAAATTTGACCCCTCCATCCTTTTCGCTGTCAATGGCGAAGCCTACATTCCAATTTTGGCAGTCGTATCTCAAATGGTTCGGAAATTACATCCTACTATGCTTATATGGAAGCATAGGTATTACTTGACCTGAGGCTGACAGGTAGCCTTGGAATTGGGTCACCTTATTCACACAGAACGAGTGAGTGGGAAGTGCACACTTTCAGTAGGACAGAAAACTCGGTTTGGGGCACTCAGAGAACACAGACCGGAATTACACAGCAGGAGGGGCACATGCAAGATGGATACTGCAGGCATGAGGGAAAATCGTGCAAATGCGAATGGTTTCCTTCGTGATTTAATCCAAGATGGCGGCAGGATGTCCTCGTTTCCTCGCCCCCAAGCCCCTGGTAGTGAACGCACTCTGGCGCGATCTTGCTAGGTAGTGCTAGTGGTGGGAGTAGTAGTATGTCAGTGTTGGAGGGCTTCGGTATGGTTGCCATTTTGTTGGTCAGTGATTTTGCTGGAGGTGTCACCATTTTGCTTGACAGTTCATTGACAGCCATTTCGCTAGGTAGTACCACCATTTTGCTAGGCATTGCATTTTCAGCCATTTTGTTAGAAAGTGCTGCTATTTTGCTATTCAGCACAACTTCCAAGATAGTGAACAGGAATAACAGCAATAAGTTCAGCATTGGCTACCATTTTGATAGGCAGTGAATTGGTAGCCATTTTGCTAGACAGTGTCACCATTTTGCTATCGCAATTTTCTAGTCATCACGACTTCCATGATGGTGGACTGGATTGATAGAACAGGAATTTCTGCATCGGTCACCATTTTACTATTCAGTGCCGACATTTTACTAGTCAGCATGACTTCCAAATGGCAGGCCGAATTGACAGAGCAGGAACTTCTCGTACCAGGCTCAGACTTGAGCAGAGGGTAGTGTTATGGAGTGCTAGAGTGGGAAGTAGAGACATTCATTAGGGTGGGAGCTTCCACACAGATTGTCTAACAAAATGGCCATCATTGTAGTCTGACTGCCAACATGATCACCACCAGCTTACTGGCCGCCAATATGGCTGCCAGATACTCTTGGCTGTGAGAACAGACTTAAGCAGGGGTAGTGTTATGGAATGCTAGAGAAGGAAGTAGAGGCATTTGGTAGTATGGAAGCTTCCTCGGGTGGGAGGAAAATCGCGAAAATTTTTGCGGGATAATTGCGCAAACACAATTTTTCCCCTCATGATGTCATCCAAGATAGCGGCCCGGGCGCCCTGGCACCGCAGCCAGGAGCCACTTGCACTGGACTCGTGGTTTTTAGCTACTCCTCTCCCAACTCCCAAGAAAATCAGCCAAAAAATGTGCCTTCCAGGCCGAAAAGAAGGTGAAAAACGCACCCCTCCGGTTATTGCATGTCCTCCTAGGGGATGTATTGGGGGTGGTGGGTGGGAAAGGGGTTCGACAACCAAAGGCTCAATGTTGTGCAGCTTCTTGACCCCACCCCAACATCTATTAAGCGAAGGGGGGTGGGGCTGAAAATTTTTCGTTTTTTGTTAATGAAGTGATATTTTTGTGCGTTGTGAATACTCAATAAATTCATATTTTAACAGTCAACTACCTGCCTAATAATACTCCAATTTCTATGTTTATTGGCTTTGCCTCATGTAAATACCATGAAAAAGCACATACATACTCTATCAACCCAAAAGTAATTAGGCACCTGTGAAGATAGGTAATTCAGTATGCCAGTTGACTTGTGTGGCCGCCATATGCTGCAGGTTGGTGTAGAACCAGTTGCCAAGGAGATGGCACGAGGTACAGAGCTATCGGACTTCGATAAGGTCGTGATTGTGGGTTGCCATCTCAGTGGACTGTCAAGCTGGCCGTTTGCACAGAAGGTAAACAGGCCCAAATAAACGGTCGCATTCATCCTGCGTAAGTGAAGGTCGATGGGCATTGTGCCAATGCTTCACGTTCTGGGCGACCTCCAATCTTGACCGACAGAAATCGCAGAATCCTGAATCGTGAAATTGTCAAAAATAGGGCACATCCCATGGCTACCATCCGGCAGGAGTTTCCTTTGGCACATTGCACACAGAGGCCCACCGACTTGGATATTTCGGAAGAGCAGTTGCACATAAGCCCCATATCACAAGCAATAAAGCTCAGCGACTCAGGTGGTATTTGGACCATCGCAACTGGACACTGGAGCAGTGGAAATCGGTTCTGTGGAGTGATGAGTCGAGGTATACATTATTCCGGTCCGATGGACGTGTATGGGTGTGGTGTCTACCCGGGGAACGGCTTCTACCGGAGTGTATAGTGCCAAATAGAAAAGTTGGTGGTGGTGGAGTGATGGTGTGGGCTTTTTCACGGCCTTCGGAGTAGGACCGCTGGTGTTTGTCCGTGGTAGCATGAACACAAAGGCATATTGTAACATTCTGGTTAATGAAATGCTCCCAACATTGTGGCGTTTTTACGGAATGGACCAGTGTTACTTTCAGGATGACAATGCCGGGTGCATGTTTAAAGGGCTACTATGCAGTGGTATGGCGACGACAATGTTCACCGATTGGACTGGCCCGCCCAGAGCCCCGATATCAACTCTAGAGAACATCTTTGGGACGAATTGGATCGCCGGGTGAGGGCTCGTCAGGCGCGGCCAAATTACATTTGCTCAACTCATGGAATGGTTGCAAGAGGAATGGCGACGAATACACGTGGATGTTCTGCAAAAACTCGTAGAGAGCATGCCAGACAGGGTGGCTGCTGTTATAGCCACAAGAGGTGGCCCTACGAGATCTAACGGGGTGACAACCACCGAGCAAACATTGTGGACAAGTGTCCAATTACTTTTTGGTCGATGTACAAAGTACGTGCCTTTCACGAGTTTCTTGCTCATGTTGAATTTCGTCATAAATGCATAGTTTGTTTCAGGAAATAAGACTTTTTCATCCATCTTCACTAACTTTGATACTATAAAACTTTTGATTATTATTTACTATAAAATTACAAATTAAATACTGTATGACAAACTTTTAGTAATAGATACACAATTTCTTCAACAGCAGACATTTTCCTTTTAGTTTACTTCTTAGTAAAGTGGCCGTTAAGGATTAATTGTTCGAGTTCGGGCCACTAAATTAAGAGTTACCTAGCGTTGTGTAAGGGTCACTTTAAGTTGGTGAAACAATCCACATCATTAAGTGATCCTTACTGTTGATTTAAGTAACCCTTATGTATTAGGGGAGGTTTGTGAAACCGGCCATAGGACAACTAAGCAGTCGTGTCTTCGAAATCTTCTCGACGAGTTTGCTGTTTATAAGATTTGAGTTGACTACCTCTTCGTGGTTCAATCTGGCAAGAGCTCTGCTGACTAATCTCCAACACAAAACAATTATGTTGCATATGTACTGTTCGAAAAATAGTCAACCAATTTTATTAGAAATTTTTATATTGTATAAACTGTTGTTATATGTGATGGTTTGGTAAATTCAAATACTTAGTCAATAAAAGTCACCCCATTGTAATATAATCATATCTTGATTTTATGTTTCGGGATGAAAGTATAAGTGCGTGTTTTAAAATGTAAGTTTGTGCTTTATTTTACTTAATTAGCATAACCTTAGTAGTAGGATTTTGTCGAAGCTGGTTCAGGGATCATTGATAGAGTTTCGGATTCGTCCATCATCTTGGTTGACATAATAACTAGGAGTCGTGCTTGATGGCCTGAGGCGGCTACGTTACTGACAAAATATCTCGTTTAACCCCAAAAGTTACTACAGAAATTTTGGATTTTACCTCAAAATCAACTTAACCACAAAAATTTTCCAAAAAGTGGAAAAATGTCCAGCTAAATTCCTCAAATGAGGCGATTTCGAGGATTCTCGATGCAAGGGTCAAAAAGTCCTCAAAGTAAAAAGTGTATTTGAGTCTCCTCGGTGTATGAGCCACATTTCCCTCAAAATAGCAGAGCGGACTGAAGTCTCCGAGTCAGGCGTTGAGGATCAGGAGGGATAGTAACCATGTTTGTTAATATTATTGACCTCGACCAACGTGTTGATGTGTGACATTTTCCTTGATTACTCTTTACAACCTAGAAAAATTCGCAAAAATCTCATAAAAAGCAGAGCAAACATTACATGACTGATATCGGCCATCTTTTTGGATGTCCAGGACCTTTAGCTTTACCACAGTGACCTTGACGTCAGAAATTTTTAACTCGAAAAATGGGGGAAAATACCAAAATATCGAAAAACTCCTAAACATCTGGGAAAAAGTAACATTACTATCCCCAACCACCACGTTGGATGTCTTATGCTGTTATTTATAATTTTTATTAGTCTTTCTGAGCTTTAAGAATGAATAATTATTAACATATTGTTTTTATGTGTAACAAGCTCAATATTAATTTCAGATGAATAATTTTATTTTGTGTAAAGATTTATTTATTTGGTTTGAAACAGTCTCATTAATATTTATTTATTTTGCCTCATATTTATGTTGTTTCTATTTATAATTTGATTATGTGTATATACTAGGTCACATGACTATGCATTTTTGAATGTTGTGGTAGTGTTAAATAGTAGTACAGATGAATTTAAATTGTACCCTCATGATTGGCCAATTTTTAAAGAATATTCTTAAGTTAAGTTTTCAACGAGGAAGCTGGACATCTTGTTACGCAATGTCAGGCAGCCAGCCCTGGTGGGCTGTACATTAGGTGTTAGTAGAGCTACCACAGGGATACTGGCAATTAAATGCCCTCAAGTAACCTTTAACCTTTGACCCCAGTGCATATTTCACATGCATTTCCACCTCCCACCCTCTTGAAGGTGCTGTCTGCCCAGTCCCCCCTCCCCTCACCGCACTATAGTAGAGCCACCAAGGGGTATTGGATTTAATTTATTCAAAATTGCAGCATGTGCAGCACTGCAGTTATCCCACACCACCCCCTCCCTTACCCTGGAGGTGTTGTTTGGCAGATTCCCCCTCCACTCCCCATACACCCCTGAGCTACATTCCCCCCGATGCAGATATCCCACCTCAACCCTTGGAAGTGTCTTCTAGTGGGTTATGTCCTCCGTTGCATGCACGTGCTACAGCGGCATTTCTCCACCCCCTAAACCCCCGTGGGACTTCTGTAGATGTCAGGACCTGGTTTTGGCAGGCTGAGAGAGTGGAGATCTTTGACAGCCCATGCTCGGGGCTGTATTGTGTTCGATTCAGTACAGTGTAATTGTTTAAATGCGCAATTAACAATAATGTAATGCGAGTAACCACAGATGTTCTCCCCTTGATTGCCAGAGAGAGATTAAGATTATTACTCGTTGGCTGGCGGAACCTAACTGAGGACGATGCACTTTAGGATGCACTACCCCCCTTCCCCTGTGTGACTGCCGGAGATTTCAGGACCTGTTTTGGCGGCCATCGTGGGGTGGTTGCCCTCCAGGAGGAGCAGGCAGCGACCGATACTTGCTTCGATCTCTGTTAAGGGTAATGAAATGTAATGAGATTAATTACACATGCTGTCCATCGTAAGGGGCGGGCTTTATTATGACGCCTTTACCAACCCCTGGCTGAGACGTACCCACTTTGCAGAACTGCTGGGTTTCTGAGATGGCTGTATTGGCGGCGACCACTACCTTCTCCTCGCTGCCCACATTCGTTACTCGGTGGAGGTCCATCTCGGTCCCTCTTTCCTCCTGGTTCACCTTTGTCTCGACACTTTCATTTTTATTGTCTACACAGTCTATTTTATTATTTACTAATTCGCTGCAGTTTGTCGACTACCTCGCTAACACAGTATTTTACAGTATACCAGTTCACTAACACTATTAACATATTCTGTAACACTATTTATTGCACTATTTACATTTTCATGTGCACTATCTAATTTACTATTGGCATTTTCATTAACACTAATAATTTGGCTATTTACAGATTCCCTGACACTGATTATTTGGCTACTTAGTCTTTCCATTAAAAATCGAAGTGTTCCTATGTCTGCCGACATTTACATTGATAGCTCCACAAATTTCTAAATTATTCCTTTGCCTATTCCTGCATATATTGTTTTATTTAAAAAATTTATCCTGCCAGTTAGAATCCTACCCTAATCTTAATTATGTGTAGGCCTATATTGTAATAAAATTCCTCTATCCCACTTCTGCCACAAATGATACAATTTCCTCAACATTCAGTAGGCTAAACCAGATTCGTTATGGAATGGAGGTGTTAACTAAATAAAAGAGTTAATTTCCTCATTTTATTGATAAAAACTACAAACAAAATTCTTTCGACCCAAATTCTCACAATAAATTGATATCACTTGCTGTTTACAACTAATGAATCCAACCAACACAATTTACAATTACCTCAAAGAATTTAATGTAATTAAATAATCAAAACTCAGTCCTAATAAATGGGGTATTGAAAACCTATTAAGTTGTTTTATAAATTATATGTCCATATTTGACATTTCTAATATTTACAATAAAATCCGTATTACATGTTCATTCAGTCCCACCTCAGTTTAGTCCAAATACCACCGATCCGCAATGTTCTAGAGTTCTCCGAGCTCCCTCATGCACAGTAGTCTTGACTCGTTGGGTATCACGCCCTCTCGTATATTCACCCAACAAACACCTTGTTCACCGTCGCCTAACAATCTCTCGTCAATCGCCCGTCCTCTACACGCAGCTCGATTACAGCACTATTCAATTGACTTCCACAAAAAGACTGCTGACAGTCCAGCTGTGGCTTGTATTTATAGGGTCGTAGGCCATAGGCCAGAAATTTATCTAAATGCCGCGTTCCCACAATATTCTTGCACGTCCTCTTAACTTTCGGCTTTTCCAGCAGGTGTGTAAGGGGGCGGGGGATATGATGCCAACCAGGTCTCGCCGCTGTCAATATTCCCCCCCTTGGCGAGCGACTGGGTAGCCAACAGGTCTGCCTGAGAGGAGAGGAGGGTCGAGGTGGATCACTCCTCCACAGAGCTGGACTGCGCATGAAGCTCGCATCAGCATGTTACATTATGATAATTTTAACACCACAGAGATGTTTCTAGATATGCACTCTCAATTGGGATGCTGTATTTTTATGTAATTTTTATTGATAGTATATATATATATATATATATATATATATATATATATATATATATATATATATATATATATATATGAGTTTTCATATCTCGTCTACTATATGAATGGGGAAAGATAACATAAATCGTAGATAAAATACTAAGAATGTGAAATAAATATTATTTCTACATTATAGATGACATTCCAAGCATTCAGGGTGAAAAAATATTTATAGCATTTTGGTTTACGAGCCTTACTAATTAATTTAATTTTCTTAGTGAGTTAGAAGGACATCCCTTTGAATCCCGGGGGTAGGATTCTGTCATAAGTTGGTCTTAACAATTTTAATGGATGTATGTTTGCGTATTATTATTCTTTTATATATGTTTTCCTGGAAGCATATGTGTAGCAATAGTGATTTTTTTTGTGTGCACTCTCACGAAAATTTCCAGTGAAATAGGAGAGAGACGAAAGTATGTGTATATTAACAGCAAATATTCTCTTCCTCTAACATCGGTTTTGTTGAGATAAGTGTTAGCGCAAGTGATAAACGATCGAAAATTTGTATGATGGATCGAGCAATATGATGTGTTTTGGTAGGATTCGAGTGGTTTTATCGTTGCTTCACAACATGTCAGACACCATGTGCTTGTTTGGTGAGGGAGCTAGGGATTGCCAGAGCGATAAGTTAGATTGTTGGATTCTTAATTAAATTCCATACTTAACTATTCGAATGGATATGAGGTGTATATGGATGTTTGCGATACTCATTTTAAAAAAAATGGGGAAATGTTTGCGAGGAGGGTGTATGTTCAGTTCTAATTTTGATGTATTCATAACTTTTAAATGGTCCAGAATCGGACCACATGAATTGGTCATTTTTGTTCGTCTTGGGGCCCCTCTATCATTTGCCTCTCTGTTTGTACACCTATGTCCGGAACATTCTGTATATAATTTTTGTGCTTTAGAAAAGCAAATGTGTCGCAGGTACTGCATGATACATTAGTGTCTGCCCACAAATATGCAAACTGTATAAGCAAGCACTGCCTGTCCCACGGACTGGAACTTCGTGACGAGTCTTTGCACAGCACAAAGATAAAGCACGGGCGACGTGGTGGCTGTCTCACATGCAGTGTTATCTTTCGCAAGCACATTGGCATCTCTACACAGGCTGGCTGTGACATGTCAGAAGTAGCGTTAGGACAATTCAAGGTTTGTCGACAACCACCATGGAAATTTTAATACTTGTAGCTCGCATCTGTACATAATATTGCATTAACATTTCTTATAATATATGTTTTTTTTTTATCAGTCAGTCGGAGAGCTATGGAAATTAATGTTCCCTGCCTATAAAGTATTTATTTTGTGTTTATTCTATATGAGACAGACATTTTCAAAACGGCAGCATTACTCTATAATAGCAGCCGCAAATACAAATGAAACATGTTCAGAATTTTGAGATATGTTTTCACAATGCAGCTCGGTTTTAAACAGCAAATATTTTTCTTAAATTGCGATTAATGCCAGTATTATTAAATTTTTGATAGTAGATGACCCTTAAAGACAATTGGCGGTATTTTATACAGACATGTATTTTTTAGAGGTTATATTCTTTATGTTGTACAGAACAGGCAAAAGTTTCTTACATTTTATGATTTATTATCTCATTTTAAGGCAATGGACAGAGCATACTCGGGATAATATATTAAGGGTAGGCCTATTTCTAAGGTACACTTTTTCATAATATTTTTAAAACAGAAAAAAATTGGGTTTTCCTGTGTTGGGGACACGGCCGTTTGTTTTGAGTGAATACATATACGTTGACATGCTCGGACGCCTTAATTTTTTTACGTTCCTGGATCTGCTTCACTCTATCATGTGGGAGTTTATGGGTATCACTGGATTGCTTTTGAGATGCTCTTTCCAACTGTACACGATTTCTGTATTTCATCTTGGCGATGTGACGAATATAGGCTGAGTTTGTGTTGTTTTCTTAATTTTTTACATTAACCTCATATAATTTCATCATAACCACGCCACACAAATATTTTATACACACCATCGATTGATCTTGACGAGAGCTGTCGATTGAAACATAAACGAGCGTCGTAGCTTCTCCGAGTCAAAAATTATACTACGCAGAAGTTATGAGACACGGCGAAACGAACTCAAAATTCCCCCCCCCCCCCCCCTGCGAAACGCACGATGCTTCGCAGTCACCACTAAACGTAATATATTCCTTGATCCTTTGGCAATCGAGTGGTGTAATTGAATTTTGAATGTAGATGATAGATTCGCAGCTGCAATGCTAAACTGTATCCCCCGATTTTATTATCATCGGATTTTCTGGATTGCCTCCCAATATGGTCGCAAATTAAAATACGTATTCTCGTCAAAATATAGTCACTATTTTTAAAATGAAAAAAATATTCAAAGTTCTTACTAGGTCTGGAGATGTTTAGAGCGTGGTGGTTAGGTTAAGTGAAGTGTATATCAAGTAAAGATGAGAAGTTAGTTACTAAAAGAAAAAACTATTTAGAGCCGTATACGAGGCAACAGATATTCAAACTCCTACATAATGGATAAGTTATGTTATGTTAAGAGAAGTAAGGCTAAGGGATGGTATGTAGGAAAATTTTACAAGTCCTAGCAATTTATTACATAAGGGAAGGACATAGAGAGTATAACATTTTTTTCTAAGTTCGCTGTTGAGTAACAAAGTCTCTACAAGAAAATAAAACACTTAAGTCTGGAATAGTTAAAGAATTACTATACATAAATGAAATACTTAAAAATTATATGTAAATAAAAATATACAAAAAATACTTAAAAATTATATGTCTAAATATTATAGATATAAGTTAAATCTAATTAATAGAAATATACTTAATAATTATATACAATTTAAAAAATACTTTTAAAAAACTTATTTCTGGGATAGTAAAAAAAATTACATCTAAATAAACAAATAAAATACTTAAAAACTATATAATTTAAATCTGAATAATAAAATAATACTTGAAAATGTAATGAAAATAAATAACCACAACAAGATATTTATTCGTCCACATACACAACCTATATACTTCTAATAGCCGAGTGGTCTAGGGCGGTAGTCTGGCGACCCAAGGTTCGGCAGTTTGATCCCGCACACTTCCAGACGGTATTTTGAGTTATAAAAAAAGCAGTACTCCTAGCAGCCAACTCCAGGCCTAATATGCCAGTCTAACGAGAGCAACACCAGCGCTCCCAGCAGCCAACTCTAGAACCAAGTTGGTGGTAGCTACTAATCGAACGAGAGCGACCCCAGTGACCCTAGCAGCCAATTATAGAACCAAGATGGCAGTCGGAAACAAATGACAAATGAAAAAACCAAGAAGGTGGCGAACGAATTAGAGACAAAGAAAGGAGATAGAGACAACATGGAATAATAGAGCATGAAGTGCAAAAACAAAATGGTGGTATGGCATCACGATTGTATGCGCCTTGAAAAGACGAGTCTGGTGATATGTAACAATTAATACATATGCCTTTAAACTTTTTAAGTATAAAAATATGTTTAAATTAAAAAAAATTATTATTAAAATTATTTTATTTTATTCGCTTCTCGGATACCTCATTAAGTGGTCTAGAAGTAATAGCGAACCCCACAAATCACCTGAATTGACTCGTTTTTGCAAAAATGGGGTCAAATGTGGTTGGGTGCTCTTTGACGAAAAAGGAAAATGTAGAGGCTTTTTTTGGGTTAAAACATGCGATTTTTTAAAAAAAATATAAACAAGCGATTCTGAAAGAAAAATGGGAAATTCCAAGATGGCTCCCGGTGCCTCTCGATGCCTCCTGCGGATCCCTGCACATAACATACTACTGTAAAAAAAATATGGGGCACTCGGAGAAAACCCATTTACTCCTTCCACCCAGAAAAAAACACGCAGATAATTACATAGCAATGTGGTATTTAAATATGTTTGTTCTCATGTGTATATATAAATATAAATTTAAAATATTTATTTTATTTTATTTTGTACACAATAAGTATAGGTATATAGTAGGGGATAATAGTAGGTTCTGGAGCATAGCTGGGGGAGTCGCTTGGTGCAGGAGCTGGGTGACCCGCCTGGTGCAGGGAGGGGGGAGGGGGTGGTGGTCTCGGGCAAGGCATGAAACGCCTGTGCTGACGTCACTCGGTGGCGCACGCGTGGGATTTTTCCCTCTTAGCGATGAAGTAAGCTGATTGCTGTTAGTAATGCTTGCTGGTTGCAACTTGGGGATGCGGGGAGTAGGTCGGCATCTGCCCACGGACTTCTGCTACTGGTTCCATCTGAGGGAGGGCAGGAGACGAAATCAGTTTATGCTACTGACAGCTAGACTGCTATTTTTATTATTAATTCTTATTTTATGTGTAGCGACCATCTTGGCTATGTCAGCAGCATTCTTAAAAATATTTTTCTCATATGAGATGTCTCTTTAACAGAGATATTAAATCGGCTTTGCACTTGTATACATTTGCATGGGGATATGCACATGCAAATTATATTGGATCATATGATGCTAATAATACTAAACAACTAGTCTGAAATGTCTTACAACTAAATAACAAATATATTAAATCATGTTCAGCTTTCTGTGTGGAGGAGGCACATAAGTCATATTTTAGCACGTAAAAGAATAACAACAAAACCAAAGCAAATACGAGAGACATGCAAGTATGGTACTGCAGCATCCCTAACTAGCATAAAATAAACATTTACAAACACAGAACAGTAATAATAAAACAATAAATTCAATAAGAGATAATTACAAACAATTAAATACAAAAAAAATTACATTCTTCCACATGTCAAAAGACCCTTATTCACTATCAGTCTTCATATTTACAAATTTATACATTACCATATTTACAGTCATTCTTCCTGATACCCATAGGGCAGGGTGTTTTTACCATCTTCCATTATTAATCTCTTGTCATCCATCCATGCGAGAGAGAGTTTATTAGAACATTCTGAATGAAGTTCACGATGACGAGATCTTATTGTATGGACATTGTGTCGGATGCTGCACTGTGTTTCAAGCACATTTAAATAGTCTTCAAAGGAGATTTTTTTCCTTACCACACATATCTGTATGCCTTTGATCTTCTTTGTCAATTTACCCTCACACACATGGGTACATTTTTGCCCTCAAACCCACAAAATCACACATGCTCTTCCCATTGCACTCATTTTTAAATCTTCCTATAACTTTATTATTGGTGGCAGAGTAACAGGGATGAGAGACAGGGTAGCAGCTCGTATCAAATTTATCCAAGAAAATGGGATCATCGACCAAGTCCTGGCAGAGGTCCGATGTTATTACTTCATAGATGTCTGTATCCATATATGCTAGATTAAGGTGGTCGTGATCATACTTGGCCTTCATGACATCTTAATGAAACTCATACATCACCACCTTTGACAAGTCCAGAATGGCAAAACCTGCATAGATGGGTTTGTCGAAGAGGATGCCTTCCTTCTCCATTTTGACCAGGACCAGCATATCATGGTATATCGTCCTGTCCTTGAATGATGGCTTTGCGATCACTTTGTTGATCCGTCTCTCATCACAGATGAGCTCCATTCGCTGCCTCGTTTGCTTATTTACCATAAGCTTGCCAAAGGTGGAGTTATTGGCAAGCTTAAATAAATCCTTCTCGAAGTCGTTTTTAGCAGCCTGACATTTTCTAGTATTCAAGTCTATGTAGGGTTTTAGCCAGGGAGACTGTACGAACTGTATGACCCTATGTACTTTAATTATTTTGACTCCATGCTGCAGAGCCTGTTTCAAGTTCCGGTAGTGCGCGACATAGCGAGTCTTAGTTTCCGGTGTTCTGAGCAGTTTTGTCTGTTTAGATCCTGGAGGAGACTGATTGATCGGGAGAAATGGAAGATCCTTGTGACTTTCGTGGAGGGAGGCAGGGTACTCAACATCTACCTCTAGGATATAGCCTGTGTCCGCATCGTCGGCTATACATATCACATCGATGTTGACATCACACCACTTGAAGTTGCATTTTGGCAGTGGGAGAGACATTGCTTTCCAATAAAGGTTGTTGGCATCGCTGTATTGCAGGAAAGTCGATGGTTGTGAGTGATCGAAGGTCACAGACAAGTACTTGTTGTTGGCCCTGCATCGATGTTTCACACACTGGGCCACACCACCACGAATTGCTGCTTCAAAGAACATGTGCATGTTATAATCAGTTAGAAGCTCTAGTTCAGTTCCACCTTTGTCATTCGCAGCATACCATCAAAGGAAAATCCAGGTGCGCTGACATAGTGCACAGTCCAGCCCATTCATTTCCAAACACAATTCTCTGAAGTTCACAAAAACATTGCTCAAGATGAGGACATCTGTCTTGAGATAAATGTCTGAGTAATCACCAAGAGTTCTGCAGTTGAATTGTTCCCAGACAGCTTGTGCATGGCCATATTCTTCATGTTGAAGTCTCTGAGCCTGTTGAAAAACCTGTCTTTGACTGGCAGCTGTGCTTCTTCAAGCTTTGTCCATGAATCCACGTAGTCATAAGGGAGACACCCTTGCGAGTGACAAATCCCATTTCTTCAGGAGTGAAAAATTTGGAGGTGTTCTTGAACTTATCTGAAGGCAAGTTCTGGGCGAGCATGGCAAGACTGGCTGACTTGAATCGAAAGGAGTTCACGAACCGCATACTGAATCTCTCCACCAGATGCTTAGAGACAGTAATCATTTTCTCTTAACTACAGGGAATAATGAAAATGTCTTTGATGTCATAACCTAGTTCCTTTATAGTAAAGTTGTCATCATAGCCTAAATTGTGGAAGATACAGGTAGTTTCTTGGGCCGACGATGTAACATGTTGCAGTTGTTGCAGGCTGCTCCGATGTATTTTCCAATTTTGATCACGGACCTTGAGATTGTCACATGTGAAGGAGGTAGTACAGTAGGCATGTTGAGGAGCGAGTGAATGATGTCTTCTCTTCAGTTGTCAAAGGAGCCATAGGCTGTGAGGTCTCATAAATAACCTTTACCTTCTTGGCAATGTCCACAATAGCATCCATGAAGTGCTTCTCTGCATCAATTCCCCTATATATGATGGGTTCTGCAGGCAGGCTGGAAGTTAGGTGCACAGGAATCACATCATTATCGACACATACATATATACAATAGCTGCAAGCCTCATGTTTCTGGTATGCATATACATATGCACTGCTGGGGTTAGGCTCACATGTATGAATTAGATTCAGCAAGACTTCGAAATCGCAGTATGCCACTACAGGCACCATGTCACAGTTCTGATAGTTCTTAAACTTGAGAACCGGTGGCTCACTGTTCTTCTCGAGTTTGGGCATCTCGGCTCGTAGTGGTGAATGGGTAAAGCAGTACCTCTTGTGCTCTTGCAGAACTTGTTCTTCTGTGAGTTCTGATACATGACATTGTTTATCAAAGTATGTGAAGCATCGTTTGCAGATGTAGATTTCATTTTCATGTGTCGTGAGCTGCGAACGAACAAGGCAGCAGAAGTCCTTCATATCTGTGAAGTGGGATACATATTCGTTAGTAATGAGAAGCAGATCAATGTGTGTAGGCTTCTCATCATCAATCACATGTTTGGGAACCACATTAATGTCATCATCAAGAGCATATATGTTGATTGACACCAGGATTCCTCTTCTCAAACACACTTATCTGAGGAAAAGGTGTTCGGAAGTCCAGACCTATAAAATCAAACTTGTCTTCCAAGTCGAAGTATCACTGGTCTACACGATGCAGATCATCACCTTCGACAAATCTGGCAAGCACACACCACTTGAAACACTGGGTGTCCTTGTTCTGTGGGTTGATTATTGCCTTTCTGGCTTTGATGGATGTAGGAAGGTCTATGTAGGATGAGGCTCTGAGCAGATTGTGTTTGTTGATGCGTAGCTGCAGTCATTTGATTGAAGAGAGAGTCCACCCAGATCCCTTGCTCACATACTCCTCTTCCTGACATATTTTCCGAATACTGTCCTCTACAGCCTTCTCCACATCATTGCGATTATATAATGGGGCATTTTTTGTCTTGAGTACACGTGGATTACTCTCCTTCTCATGCATCCCATGCTTCCCATAATCTCATTCCAAGACAATATTAAATTTGATACTGCCATTCTCTTCTGTTTCTTCCATTAGCTGGTTGAAGATATTCTCCTTCATCTCATGCAAATATGTACAAATATCCTGACATGTGGTTGCTCTGTTCACTGCAATCAGTGATTTTAAGTTTTTGCGAAAAACTGACTCTGCCTCCACAAAACCATTATCATTGGCAAGACCTGTTCCTACGACTATCCCGGGTCGAAATGCTTTAGGTGCACTGGATGGTCTTGGTTGAGGTGCACTGGATGGCCTCGGTCGAGGTGCATTAGATGGCTCCAGCTGAGGTGCAGAAAATGATCCTCGCTGAACCATGTCGGAAGACTCCACCTGAGGTGATGTAACATGGCGCCTCTCCGCAGGTGGTGGAGAAGGCCCATTACATTTCTGGCTATGAGCCTCCATCTTGTCTGTTCTGGTAAATTGTTTACTGCACTCTTCGCACTCGTAGTATTCGCAGTTGGGGTTCATTACACAATTCTTTTCATGTCGGTGAGAATTTATGGTATGGCCAAATTTCTTGCTACAGTACTTTCAATTTGATTTTGCCACTTCATTGCCAGTACATGATCTGAGGTGCTGAACCAAGTTATCTTTAGGGCTAAGTGCTCTGCCACATTTAGCACACACTTGCTGGGAGGTAAGGATCTCAGAATGTCCAACATAGTTTGAAGGACAGTTGGCTTCGTGAGCTAGTCCTCCATCATAATCTTCAAACACTTCACCACAGAAGGAGCACTGCAGGAAGTCCCATGCCATGCTCGAAGAAACGAAGGAAGAATTGCCGAGGAACTTGATGAAAATTAGCAGAAGTTAAGATGGTCGAAGATCTCAGGAGATGATGATGATGATGATGTATGCAGTATCCAGGAATCAGCAGAACTCACAATGTCTGCTCTATGCTGATTATTGTAGTTGATGTAGCAGTTCATATGATAGGATGTCTCCAGGAAGCAACGGAACGCGCGATGACAGCTCAATGTTGAACAACCAGGAGGAAACCTTCAAACACACTAAATCGAACTGAAGAACTCTGAGGCGCACACAATGAGTGAAGAAAAACGACTGAGTAAAAATCTGTTTTTGCGGTACCCTTATATACATCAGAAGTGAAGAGCCTATGTGGAAGGGGTTTCCATATGACATTACTCGAGCATGTTACAACCCTATTCCCAGGAAATGTTCGGTGACATCACTCGAGCATGTTACAACTCGATGCCTCAAACTTCAACTAAGGAGCGAGAAAGTTTCAGGAAAATGTTGCAGCGAGGTCAGATCTTATCATCGACTCGCGATGCATCGCAAGACTTACTCCTCACAAGACTGACCCCTCATGCACTGCGTGCACTGCATGCTCCGCAACTATCTCCACATGCACTGCAGTTAGCACCACATGCACAGAAAAATGACTCCTCGCGCTCCGCAAAATGACCCCTCATGCACCGCAAATGACTCCTCATGCACCGCAACTGACCCCTCGTTTACTCCACAAATGACTCCTCATTACATATTAAACACAATATATTTATTCTATAAAATTTAACCAACAAGTTATATCCCATAAGTAGTAGGAATGCGATCTGTCAAGCACACTTTCAATTCTATCTGCAAGCTGATAACTAAAACAGTCTGTTTTTCTTTTAAATTTTATTACTTTTTTTTCTGTATGCTTTTATATACTTTTTTTACATTTAGTTTAATTTTGTATTATAGTTATTAAAGTGCTTGTTATATTGTTACTACTTATTTTAAAATCCTTTAACCAATAAAGTATTTCAGCCAGTTGCAAACAATAAACAGTACACACACATATATTTCTTTAAAAAATGCATGACATAAAGGAATATGAAATAAAAGAGTTTATTTTCACAAAACAAATTTTATTTAGCATAGATATTTACAAACACATACTGCTCCTCCATACATAAGAATTAATAAAAAATTAAATCATGTCTAACATATTGCAAAACACACTTTTCATCATATCTTTGACACCAGCAATTAATTTGGTCGAGTCTCTTGAAGAGTCTTTTGACGAGTGGTCTGGCTCATCAGCATGAAAACTAGTATGCGCCAAATTTTCGAGAAGATTGGGCAGAGATTGCTGCTTCCTCTTTTTCCTCTTGGTGTCAGATACTTTTTTGCTGCTGGCCTTACGTTTCCTGTAACCAGATTCTGGAACTGCCACTGTCGAAGTGCTGCATCCATGATCAGGTTCTGGAACAGCAGCGGCAGGCGATGCCAGTGGTGGTGACAGGACTTCCAGGCCTAGGAAGCTTTCTAGTTGGAAGTTGGTGCAGGATGGCGAATGTAGAGGGTGCTTGTTAGCATGAGTTATAACCTCTTCTGTAAAGCACGGAAGCGAAGTATCATCACGCATGAAGAATACAGGGTACTGGTCATACATGACGCAGTCAATAATCTGTTGACAAGGCTCAAACATTACTGGAACATCAGCAAACAAAGTATGACAATGTCCATCACATTCTTCCACATAAGTGCATAAAAGTCCTCCATTCCAGTATAAGTATGTCACCCTACTCAATCCAGGCTTCGTACTCGCATAATGATTCGCAGGATGAAAAGTTGCCATTGTTATCCAAAGTCTGCAGTCGACAGCGAACTGAATCATCATAGGTCTGACGAGCCTCTTTAAGTTCGCCATGACGTATGACATCAGTGGAAGAATCCGACCAGCACAGACAGGATCCTGGGGATGAAGTCACAGCAGGTCTCCAGGCACTTACACTTGCTTCTACAAATAATTTCGCCTTCTACGGTTATACAATCGGTTTCTGATTCCGCAGTCTGGGCTTCGATGTCCATGACGGTAATCTATTTACGCAGCAGATCTTGGGGGAGCAGGGAGTGCTCGAACAACAACACAATTGAAGTATAGTCTTATGTTCGGTGATGTTGCACTCTTCACTCCACTAAAAAATATCTCCAGAGTCCAAGTCTCGTAAGCAGAAGTCTATTCTGTTTTCAACATGATGTTCATCAATGTCTTGGAATTCGACACGTATGGCGAGGCTGTCTCAACTTGCAGGCAACTCACTGTTTGGGCAGAGATTAAAAACAGCACATTTATTTCAATCGTTGCATGACAAAGTTTGAGTGTGGAAACCACCATAAAAGTCATAATAGCTCCACATATGATTCATACCATCACACGCCTGTACTTGCTCGCACTCATATCTCGGTTTGAAAATAACTCTTCTGTAACCGATGAAATATCGTTCATACTTGTCCACTTTTTCTGGCTGGAACTTCACACAGTCACGTTTGTTGATCATGCTGCTAATACTGCTGCTGTCATCTGTGGTGTCTGGTTGAGGACTGGCAATGGCTACTTCTTATATGGTGGAGAGAGGTTTCATCATGATTCAAAGGGGTGTTGATAAATATACTTCACATGTCAGCGGCGAATACATCACCTTCCAAGTAGTCTTGCCCTTGTTCATGATGGTCGTATGCTGATAGCCATCGGAGTACTCAACCCACCTTGTAATATTTTCGCTACAGGGTCTACATAGCTCATAGCCAATGCTCTGTTTAAACCATTTTTGCAGCAACTGTTCTTGATCTGCTTGATAAATAAGCGAAGTTGTAGATGCAGGCAACTCGGTGTCCGTATGTAGGTGGTAGATAGCACACAATATGGTACTGCAAGACACTGGAAATAGCGATATACACTCTTCTTCGTTTCATAGTATCAAGTCTTTGATTTCACTGCAGGACTCTACTTACTCGCACAAGCCAGTTGGCTTGAAACTGATTTTACAGTAGCCTATGGTCACATCTTCATACTTCTGAATGTCCAGAGGATTTAAAGCTACACACGCAATGATGGAACAGTGGACAAAGAGCAACTGATAGTTTTTAGCAATTGTTAGTTTATATGCACTAGAAGAATTTTTTTATAACACCATGTCCAACATGCCTAATGAAAATTCTACCATAGGAATAGTTTTGCCATTTGCTAGTGGTATCAGTCCCCCATATATTGAGTAAATCTCTGCGGAATCATTAAGTTTCTTCAGATCCTCTTTGTTAATGAGATGTGCATACCTTCTTGGCAGATGAATTTTGAACTCGCCATCCAACACACAGGTGAATCTCCGCCCATAAGTTGTATTGATGGGCTGGAAATCTGTTGCTCTGTACTTCTTACCTATTACCACATCACTGGGTTTTCGGAACAGCACACCTCGGTTAAGCTTCTCGAAAAGCGATAGCATGACTGTCGTAGCTGTTGGAGCACTAGTGAGAATCCTGGTAGGTAACAATGTTGTGAGACCCTCTCCTTTATACTCGTGGAGCATTGACGTCATCACATGCCAAGGCTCCACACTCGCAGTAGCAAAGCGTTCTTGCGAGGACAAGCCCAGCCCTTTTCAGACTTTCAGAGTTCTGAGTCACAGCTGCGGTCGGTATACATCTTCTTTAGATTTGCCAGAGACGGGCAGCCGTACTCTGTTTGTAAGTCAATAATTTTTATTTTACCATTGCAGTAAATACTCTGTCACCTCTTCTGCTCAGAACTGGTCACGAAGATTATGTCATTATCATCATCATCCAACATTTCCATGAGTACACTGTTTATTTTTTCATATTCCACATCATCATCTTCCCAGCACAGATCATGGAAATTATTCGTAAGCCATTTATTCGTATCCCTGCTTTTACAGTCTAGCAGGCGATACGAAAATGGAGGTAGAAATCTGCGACTGCTTGTGCAACCATCAGAGTAAGCGATGCAAATTTCCTTTATGATGAATCCCATTGGAGACGTGAAGCCCTGCACATTAGCGAACATGACAGAGGTCGGTAAACAACTGAGCCAGGTCCATAAATTATGCCAGAATTTTAACAACTTTATCTCTCGCATTGTACGTTGCCAAGCGATCGTGGATTATGAGTGCATACACCTGAGTGTTGGCGGGTATTATGTTTGTGGCAGAAATTGCAATCCTGCAGTCCACCACACCTGTTTTTATGCAGTCAACTTGTTTACTAACATCGAATACCAGGATAGGAGCATTATTCATGAACTTGTTTGGTTCGAGTGTCGTCGAAGCTTCGCGACCATAATACGATTGCTGAAAATCAGAAAACATTTGATATGCTAACATACATGATCCGTTAATAAAATCAGCATTTAGGTCCACATACAGAAAGCTTTCAGCATTAAAAAAAAACTTTGGCATTCTTTATCTTGATGTGATCGAACTTTGGGCGATCTGAACCAATAGCATTTTGTCTTCCTGTTTGAAATGCCAGAATTATGTATCTCGGTTTTTCCGCAGCAAAACTTGATTTATCATTCCAACTTAAATTTTTAGACTGTATGAGGATAGGATATGTTTTCAAGCTCCATAAGCGAAATGCAATATCGATATTTTTACCTTTCTCGACAAATTTCAGCAGTTTTATCCGTTCTTCCGTTTTTACTTGTACGTGGGGCAGAAGCCACTCTATTGAATTAACAAAGAGAGTTTCCTCTTCGGGATTACTACAGTAGCATTAGTTTGTGTGTTTGCCAGCATTATTACCAGCTCTTGCTTGGAAATCATGATTATATGCTTGTAGTCCTCAGCAAAACCTAGCAGTGAGGAGAGGGACATGCATATATCGAATCTTCCACCTTGGTACACTGGTATTTTATAATCCGGTTCGATTCTCCACCCTGCCATTTTGGCTGCAGGTAGCTGGTTTCTTTTAAGAGAGAGGTAGTTCTTCATGGAAGAGGTTATCCCCACATATCTTGTCTGATCGACCTCAACACCATTAAGTAGGTACGAAATTATATTAATCATGCGAAGTACACCATTTCTGATTATCTTGGTAATTGCAGGTACAACATCTCCGGGCTTCGTAAGCGTACCTCGGAATCTCAAGTATGAGTTGCACGGCAGGGTATAAATGTCTTGGTTTTGTACAGGTATACAAACCTGAGACGACAGCATGTAGGGCTCAGGCGAAAATGGTGAATATGCATGGAACTCTGTCCTTGTAATGGAATCC
Source organism: Dryococelus australis (assembly GCA_029891345.1). Lineage (NCBI taxonomy): Eukaryota > Metazoa > Arthropoda > Insecta > Phasmatodea > Phasmatidae > Dryococelus > Dryococelus australis. The sequence continues at coordinate 244,357,044 of CM056996.1, read as the reverse complement.
TCGTAACTGGTGGGCTAGTCCACATTCAGTATTTCTGCTTCCATATCTGTTAATTAATATTAATGCACCACTTTAAAGCCGAGACTCTTCAAGAACTTGATATTTGTACATGTTAACACACCGGCAGTCCGTGTCGTACTGACTTTCTTTCTGCTGTGGGTGCCCTACTTTTATATATATATTTTTAAAACTCGAGCCCATCTTTCTTCAGATGTAGGCAAAGCGTTTTTCTTCCCCACTGAAATTTATCAACCTCTCTTCCTGATCGACTATACAAACAATTATTTCTTGCACTCTCTTTGCCAATAATGGTACATAGATCGGCACTTTAGGAACTTACACAAGTTTGAAACCAGGTGGGATATTAGCTGCAAATTCGTGTAATGTATGGTTCGGTTTCCCATTGAGATATGAACCTGTTACCAGATTGCAATTCACTCTTATAACATTTACAGGCATCACATTTACTGTCAGCATAGATTCGTGCACTTTACCACTTTCTTACATATTTGTTCGAATCCCAACATGGAGGCCAGTGTATCATGCTCGGTAAAATAAATATTTTTGCTACATATCATCTCACTTTTCAGGGTGTTTGAGTTTCCATGCAGAAGAAATGTTACATCGGGCATTAGTTTGTGCTTGAGGTATGTTGCAATGTCATTGATCTCGTACGAACCTGTGGGTATGGATATTTCTTCACAACATAATTTTTTACATAGCGAAACTTACAGTTTGAGCTGCCCACATTCGGCATGGAGAAACATGTTTGAAATCGATAAGCGCCATAGACCATAACTTAGTTCTGGAAAATGCACAGAGCGCAGTTCCGAGCTCTTGCCCACCAAGATCAGCGTTATAGACATGACTGAGCAAAATGTACAATTGCAAGTCCTTTTTTAAACATTGACTAAAAAGCGAAGGCAAAGGTGTCCGCAGTTCCACTGGCTTAGTAACTGCTCTGTAAAGTAATTATAACTTAGTTTCACTCCACGAAGGTACGTGCATACTTCTTTTGGTGGACGGAGATTTCCAAAACTGTCGTAGTATTCAGCACTATTTTCCAACTTTCGATAAGTGACCCAATGTGTACCTGGTCCAGAGCTATTGTCTAAATTTATGATTCCTGATTGATTACTTTTAGGTTTGCGCGGTAATTTGTTTCGCATGAACACTCTCCGGAAATGTGGTACTTGTTTTTTGGCAAACCTTTTCAAGTCTACATTTGTAAGTGGTGGGTTAGGTAGTTTCTTTAAACTTGCTTCTTTCCTTTCCTTCGTTTGGTTCTTTTTTTCCGACTTCCATCTCCTGCAGCATATGGTCTGAGATAGCTCCCTTTGCCGTTTTTTACTCCCTGTGCAATAGCTTCCATAATCTTGTTGTGACGTGCGGCTTTGACCAACTTTGCCCTTGCGGCTTTGTCATTGATTTTTCGATGTATTTACTGAAAGAGCAATTCCGCTTACTCCACTGATAAAACCACCTAGTGCTGCAAGTCCTGGTAGGAGAAACGTCATGAAGCCTCCTTGCTTCTTCCCTTTGCAGCATTTATTCTGTGTCTTCCTCTTATTTTTCTTCTGGTTGAGTTTCAAACCCATTCCGCATTTAAATTTTGCCTTCATTATTTTGGACATACTCCAAGCAGCTACTAGCTCTCCAAGCTTTGTTTGAGGTGACTTGGCTATTTTCTTGGCTTTGTCTGCAAGGATAGCATCAGCTGCGTGCCTGTCTTCTAATTTGTTACTGGATACATAGGCGATATCGTGTTTCTTGCAGGCATTATCGAGATCGTTCACACCAACGTCGCCACACGCCAAACATTTTGCAAGCTTCGTACATGGCCCACAGAACTTGTATCCAGGAATATGTGCCTCAAAAGTTAAATTGTTTATAAGCGTGTTCACTAGTCCACATCCGATCTTACCTCTACAAGGCATCGCAATGTACTGACTGCAAATTTAATAAAAGCAATAATTTATATACTCTGTGAGTCAGTATCATTCTAGACTTTGAACAGTATGGAACCAATGATTCACCTCCTTTGTCGCTTCTGTGGTAAAGTGTTTACAGCCATGCATAATGTGCTGCGACATAAAGCAACTACCTGCAGAATAAGGACTTAGAGTTTGAGATTTCAGTGTAGATTCTGCCAACGAGAGTTTACCCGGAGAGATATAATGAAAAGGCATTCTAAGATCTACAGTACTGGCTCTGGATTAATACAGTCTCCATCTGCAGCGCATGCTTCGCAACTATCTCCGCACCATCCGCAACTATCTCCGCACCCTCCGCAACTGTCTCCGCACCCTCCATAACTGTCTCCGCACACTTCGCAACTGTCTCCGCAACCTCCGCAACTATCTCCGCATGCTTCGCAACTGTCTCCGCACGCTCCGCAACTGTCTCCGCAATTGGCTCTGCACTCTCTGCAGTTGACCCCCAATGCATTGCATTTGCCTTTGAAATCCGCACTGCATGCTCCGCAATCAACTCCGCATGCTCTGAAATCAACTCCGCACACTCCGCAATCGTCTCCGCATGCTCCACAATCGTCTCGGCTCGCTCTGTAATAGTCTCTGCACGCACCACAGGCACTGTGGGCACAGCAGTTAGCACCGCAATCAGTGCCTCAGTATAGTGGTTGCATACAGATCACCAAGCATGAACTGAGTCTTCCTGTGCACATCAAATCTGCAGATACATTAATTTCTCATGAGTCACATCATTGCCCTCCGTTTCCAGATGTTGTGCATTGTATTATTGCAGGACCATCCAACTGTGGTAAGACTTGCGCCATGATGAGTTTACTGGAAGAGACAAATGGTATTCGGTTCGAGAGTGTATACCTGTACTCCAAATTGTTTCAGCAGCCAAAGTACCAGCGACTGGCCCTGGTTCTACGTGCTATAGATGGGTTAGTATATTTTCCATATAGCAATAATGTCGACGTGTTGCCTCCAGCTAAGGCCATACCAAACTCTGTAGTTATTTTCGATGGTGTGGCATGTGATAAGCAGATATGTATAGAAGAATATCTCTGTGTGGGGAGGCATATGGAACTGGATACATTTTATTTGTGTCAGACATATTCACACATTTCCAAACAATTACTATGAGACAATGTCATTATGTTGGTTTTGTTTCGCATGGATGACTTGAACATGCGACATGTTTATTCCGATCATGTTAATACAGACATGAAATTTGAAAAATGTAAAGAAGAGTTTGCATTTTGCTGTTGTGCACCATATGGCTTCTTTGTAATAAATAAAGAATTTCTCCTACTTAAAGAGAGATACAGGGAAGGATTTGATCAGTTCATTAATAATCTTCAGTTAGAGATGAGCTACATCATTTCAAAGTTTGGTCAGAGCGGCCTCAAACACAAGACTGAAAGCTGTCATACCTACAGCAGATGGTAATTGCATTGCGGAGGGGAAGCAAATTAAAAATGTTGCTGATCCAAAAGATGGAAAAGATGCTGCTAACATTAAATTTGTTCAGTCCCTCAATGCCGACTTGATTACTTTAATACAGACTGTGCTGGAAAGAATAAGTACTGATGTTACAGTTAAGTTCGAGGTTATTCCTGCTGAAGTTGAATCTTCGGTAGACAGGAAACTCCTAGTAATAGGCGATCGTCTATCTAAAATGCCTCATGATGATAAGGTGAGCTTATTGTGAGCATGTTCTGGATAAGATATTACCTCGTCTAATAACATTAGAAAATACTAAAAATAATATCGAAAACCTTCTGACATCTGTTTCGAACTCGCTACCTGCCAAGAATATGATAAAACCTGCAGAATAGTGATTTTCTGTTTAGTACAATGTCGAACATTGTCAGTGACTTACATAAGTTGATTAAAAGTATTTGTGGCAAATATTTGTTGTCTGCATGACCAATGAGGAAGCTTTCACACCAATTACTTCAAGGCTAGATAAACTGGAACAGCATGTGCCTCCTGCTGAGAGTCAAGATTTTCCTGTGGTGGGTAAGACTGAACCTTCGATTGAACCAAAGTCTCAGAAGGAACGGAAACATACAGAAGAGAAAGTGGATGAAGACGATTTGCCTCTGTTTGTATGGAAACGAAGAAAATAATAGAAGGAGAAACTAAGTCCATCACTTCATAATTATTTGAGATCATATACATCCCCGATTAATGATCGAACATATGATGTATACAAACAAAATAAAAAGTGGTATTTGGGTAATAAAGAAATTTTCTTCTTGTCTAATGATGACGTACAAGTTGGAAATATCGTGTTCCATCCGGCTACAGGACTTTATGAACTACTGTTTAAACTAAACCCTGTCGGATACTCTCCCATCTGATAATTGCTTTTCAGGGAGCAGGGAATAATTCTCACACTAATGAAATATCCAACATCATCGAAGAATTAAGGGAAGACAGATACAGAGAATGAGTCATGCAAATATTGCCAGTGAGTTGCACAATTCTTCAAGAAGGATTTATCCACGCTGCAAAGTGCTAGTGTTTGGCCTGCGAGATTTGTATCAAGCAGATCTGGTTAAAATGATACCTTATACACGTGCGATTAAGGGATTCAAATATCTATTGACTGTCATTGACTGTTACAGCAAGTATACTTGGGCAGTGCCTGTAAAAACTAAAAATGCGAGAAATGTGTCAAATGCAATTACCTCTGTTTTGCAAGACAAAGGCCTGCCTAAGAATTTACATATGGACCTCGGAAGAGAATTCTACCACCCCTCATTCCGCAAGTTTATAGTGAAAATAAAATTTACCACTACTCTACACATAGTGGTATGAAGGCTAACATGGTGGAATGCTTTAATCGAACTTTGAAGAATGAAATGTGTAATAAATTCTCATTGCAGGGAAGTTACAAGTGGTAGGACATGTTGCCCCATCTGGTATCGACCCATAATTGCAAAGTACATTGGACCACGAAAATGAGACCTGTGGATGTCAAGGACAACTCAGTAATATTCAAGAATGAGAAGAAAGTGGACCTATCAGAGGAGGTTTCTACAGCGAAGAAATTCATGTTACCAAGTATCTGCACACATATTTGGTCGAGAAAGTGTTGAAGTGTAAAGGAAATAACTTACTGATGAGGTAGCTCAGCTTCGATTCCAGTCAAGACAGTTGGATTCCCAAATCATCAATTATCGATAAATAATAATGCACATTTATGTATACATTTCTTCTTCATGTCTTTATAAAGGGATGAATATATAAATTATTTTTTGAACTTTTACTTTAGTTATAATTTAAAACAATCCGTTAACCTACAAGCAGGCAGAAAGTTTCCTACAGCTCATGTTGCAGCGGTGGAGGACAGGAAGGCCCGTCGCGACCTGCTGGGGGCTGGTCGCCTTCCTGGTGCCTCTCTCTCATACTCGTGGTCGAAACCTGCAGGCTGTCTACGTCATCGGTCGAGCACATGGTTCTTGTGACACACACATGTGTTGTAGCCTGCTCGCCTTGTGGCCTACTAACATACTCCCCTCTACCGTGACCACTCCTCATTCTTGCTTGAAGTGTCGCAAAAGATGGCTGCATTACATGCTATGCTGGAGGAGGACAACCGGGCCTTCGAGGAATATGTAGGGCAGCTACTAGTCTCCGACAGGGTCACGACACCAAGGAGACATATACCTCCTGCTCCGCCGCTCATTCCAGCATGCTTTTATAGTGAGAGGGAGCGCAGTACATCGCATGATCGCAAGCGATACAGACGATGGATGTCTCCCTCGCCTTCGCAAGAGGACATCGCATGGACGCCGCCGCTGTCTTCCTCTCCTACGCTGTCTCCAGCAGAGGCAAATTCCAGAACTAGTACTGACTCCGGTGTATGGCGGGGTGAGTACACACCAGGCTCAATAGTGTCAGTAGGGCGTATCGAGGACCTGGATGAGGTGGATGAAGAGGAAGAGGATGTTTCTCTGTGGGACCTGCATACATAGGTTCGATTCTTCCGGGAGGTGATGGCAGCAGCAACACACATACCAGCCGCCTTCTTTGTAACAGAAACTATGCACTCCTTCTGGAGGAGGTGCGAAGCCTGTGTGCAAGTGTGCGATGTAATTCTGCCTCCTGAAGTTTAATTGTTAATATACAAATAAATTTTTTCTTTTTCTTTTTGAATTCGAGTGTTTGTGAGACATTATTTCATCATCGATGTCGTCTACAGGCTTAAGCATGAGTAATGTGTCAACCAATATTGATGTATTTTGTTTGGTTTGCGTATGTAAATATTGCTCTATATTTTCAATCTATTTTGCACTTGTTTGTCTTTGATGGTCTATGTGGAGGCAGATACGTGCAAAATGAATATTTATTATTGATGCATACTAAATGATTTGCAGTACACTATAAATTAATTAGCTGCGGAACTTCACATCATATAATGAAAATATCATAAGCTAATTCCTCGAAAAAATATGAACTAAGAACAAACTCCGTACTTAAAAATATACGAGGAAAAACAAACACTTTGATACGGAAATAATATTTAAGCCAAATAATTGAAATATACTTGAAAAACAAAAAAATAGCAGCCTAGCTGTTAGTAGTATATAACTGACATAGTCAAGATGGTCGCTACTCATAAAATAAGAATTAATAATAAAAATAGCAGCCTAGCTATCAGTAGCACAAACTGATTTCGTCTCCTGCCCTCCCTGAGATGTAACCAGCAGCAGAAGTTCGAGGGCAGATGTCGACCTAATGCCCGCATCGCTAAGTTGCAACCAGCATGCGTGCCTAACAGCAACCAGCTTACTTCAGCGCTAAGAGGGGGGGGGGGGAATCGCGTGCGTGCGCCACCGAGTGACGTCAGCACAGGAGTGTCATACCTTGCTAGAACCCCCCCCCCCCCAGAAACAACTATTATCCCCTACTGTATATTAATAAGGGAATGTAAAATTAATTATAAATTAATTTTATTTGCAACTATGAATAGTTCGGTCTTGTGTATCTTACTCTTCTGCAGCGAATCTTCTCATTGCTATCTGTACATTTTGGAGCCAGCAGGTAGTCGTGGGTCATCTTCTTCTCCTTCCTACAACTTCCCATTCCCGCTGATCTTCTCCAGAAATCCATTTCTAATGTTTTCAGCTTCTCATTGTTATCTGTACATTTTGGAGCCAGCAGGTAGTCGTGTATCGTCCTCTTCTTCTCCTTCCTACAACTTCCCATTCCCGCTGATCTTCTCCAGAAATCCATTTCTAATGTTTTCAGCTCCTTATTATGTTTTTTTATTAATTGCCAAGGTCTCTGCTCCATACAAGACTATACACTCTAATAGGGACTTAAACATAATTCTTTTTGTTCTATTCGTAACATTCCTATTGCATAACATTAATTGAGCATCCCAATTACTTTCCATCCATTAGTAATTCTTTAATTTATCTCCATGTTTGTATTTACCTCTCTTTCTAAAATTGAACCGAAATAGTACAAATTAATTCTATTAAAAATTTTGTATAAAATAAATAAATAATTTTAATTTCTATATTTATGTATACACATGCCTACAAGCATATCTAAATATCATATTGTTTCATAATTATCTGCGTGTTTTCTTCCTCGGGAAGGGGAGGGGGCGAACGAATATGTGAGTTTTCTCAGAGCACTCCCATATCTTTTTACATATATATCTTATGGTGGAAGGCGTTTTGTGGGCACAAGATAAGCTCTTTACTAGAAAAAAAAGAACTGCATTTATCTAGAAAAAAATTACAGTTGACATTCTGACACCACGAGAGTTTTGGAAGTGCTCTCTCATCATACGACGAAGATGAATTGCGAATACAAAGGTCTGCCTTTGACTTCAATCGTCATTGCTAATTGGTTGTTGCCAGTGCCGATTCTGCGATCAAGTTTTCACCTATGGTCAAAATGCTCATTGGCATGAGAGAACGGTTTGTATGAAGAGTTCTTTTCGCGCGATGAAGCAATACGACATTGGTCCCATGCAGTTTGTGCAAGGCGATACATTGAAAGAACATTCCGAGATATGCAAGGACTCGTCTACTGGGAGTCAGCAAGTGATAACGCCAATGACGTCTGCTACATCGACGGGTACTGTCTCTGCAGGCTATTATTATGATTAAGTTAATACTAAAGATATATTGACTGCAGTAGAGTCGGTTTGAGCAGAATGTACAATTGCAAGACGTTTATGCGAAGTCTACGTACTTCAAAATAAACGTTCGTTGGCTCTAAATACTTGTGAGCATATAACTACTACTACAAAAAAATAAATATAATATTGAGAATGAAACAGGAAGTGAAGACGATCATGAAGACAGCATAGATGAAAATGATCATGAAGACAATGATAATGTTGAAGACGATGTTGGCGACTTTCTCTATGTACTGACACACCCCTCCAACACATTTGCTGCAATGAGCAAAATTGAGAATGCAGAATACACTGAGAATACTGATGACATGTTTACCATAGACCCGAGTGAACTTGTTGATAGACTCGCATATTTGATTGACTTTCACAGACATGGGTATAACTTGCACATTTTTTTTAGGTATCTTCAATCATTAGTAAACTGAAGGAATGGGGCTACATCGACTACATCGAATGATGTGATGAACTACTTAATTCTGATATTGTGATTACAAAATAATAATTAATAATTATAATAAAATAATTATTTTCTCTTATTTTATGTGTTCTATCCTTTTATCATTTACATTTTTAAAGTGGTGCTATGAGCACCCAACTATTAATTGAAAAATCTGAACATAGCATAATATAATGACTTTAGTATAAAATGCACGGATATCTGACTGCATACAAAAAGAATAATTCTGTCAACATGTACAAATTTTGGAGAGAGTTGGTAAATATATGATTTTATTAATATGTATGGATTGAAACAGATGACAAACATATGAATTGATGTTTGGGAAAGATAGCTAATGATTGATGTAAAGATTGCTGAGGAGGAGGATTGCTAAAGACGGATGGAAAGTTTGCTATAGAATGATGTACAGATTGTGAAAGATTGATGAAAACATAGCTAAAGATTGATGGAAAAATTTAGTGATTGAAAGATTGCAGTGCCGATTACGGAGGTGATTGCGGAGCTGATTGCGATTGCGAAGCTTATTGATGGAAAGTTTTGCGAGATTGATCGAAAGATTACTGAAAAAATGCTATCAGTAATTTTCTAATTTTAATTTTATTTTTTTTTTGGATTTAATGAAATGTTTTAGAATTTATTTGGGTTCAAGGTCAAATATCACTGGGTCAAGGTAAAAGGTCAAAGTCATCTGGATCCAATATATTGGCAGTAGTCACTAAGATAATATTGTCGCTGACTTTTATTTATTTATTTGTGTTTTACCATTTTTCTCGAGTTTGTGTTTTCAAGATTTTCCAAGGTCGTGGTTATAGGGTCGATGTCAAAGGGTCCAACATGATGGTTAGGTGACGTCATAACATGGTGACTGGTCGGTTCCAGTCCCTCGTCACCTATAAGCTCAAACGATAACAATTTTAATTTGTAAATTTTTAAGATTAATTTTTTAATGATTGTTATAAATATTTGGGGATTCTATGGAATATTTTGGGGTGGCTGACAGAACCAAGATGACTGATGGTTAGGTCTGACTCCGATCCTGGATCACTTTTATCGATTTTGCATAACCTATACCTACAAAACCAAGATGGCCGCCACTGCTATATCTGCTGGTCCTCACCAGTCTGTATTCCCTGGCTCGGGGTCATGAATTCTTTTCTCCGGAGTCATGAATCCTCCTCTCCTTCTCTGGGAAAAATGGAAATTGTTAGTAAAAAATTGAACATTTCTACGAAAAAAAATGGAAATTTTTAAGGAAAAGAGCAATGTCTAGGGGAATCTAGTAGATTTTAAGGGAAAAATGGACATTGTGAGCGAAAAAAGTAAATTGTCGGAAAAATAGCCAACGAGAAAACAGCATTATTAAATGCATTTTTCTTATAATTCAAAACATTTTAAAAATAATTTTAATAATTTTCTAATAATACATTTCTGGGATTTATTTTAGTTGTTTCGAATTGTTTGTATTTTTTAATTTCAAGGTCAGAAGTTACAGGGGTCAATGTCAGTGTTCAAGGTCACATGGATCCCAGATGGCGGGCCGGCAACGTTACTACATAGCGGAAGGCCGGCTCCTACGCTAATACTCCCCAATCCCTTATACCCGAATGCCCATAATCCTACTACTACCGTCGTTTTGTTCGCCAGTTGCTTTGTTGACGCAACACTATGACCTTTCGTTGTCTTTGGCGGCAGTGGTTTTACCCGATTCATGAACTCGCGGTACACTCTTGATACAGTGGCCCGTGGAAATCCCAGTGCCTGCCTACACGATGTCGGAGTTGGAGTGCTCCATATGTCTGGCTCCAAAAATCTGGCCACGATCAAATGCGTTGAGATTCTGTTCGCCCCCCCCCCCCCCAACTATTCCGTAGTAGACTCTTACTCAGATGGTCAGTATAAGGTTTGACGAATGGCTGAGCACCATTTCATTAGTCAGGTGACCACAGCGCCATTTCGCCAACATGGCATGTGTGTGTAGTTCATCTGTTCGTGAGTGTACTTTACAGTGAAGCAAAACACTTAACAAAAAAAAAAGCGATTGTATAAAAAAAAAAGGACTCAATAAACCCTAAACGGCATTGTATAACCCATGTAGTTTATGAGTGCGGGGTCTGTATATGATTTTTGCAGTAAAAAAAGCAGCGTGAGTTAAAATATTAAACAATGTTTATCAAGTTATTTCAAGTGGTATCTTATTTTTTGTAGTACTTCATGCAGTTGAAAACAAGCTGGCATGTGGTGCATTTCATTTTTCACCTTGCCTGTATTGGTTTAGTAATAATTTACTGATATTTAAACGAATTATTGATGCTGAGTTGATACATGAAATGTTTTTTAAAGTAGCAACTATGATAATGCTAGATAAAAACTTATAGTAATTATATTGCTGTAATAGATACAACATTAATCTCACCGTGAGTAGTGAAGAAATAAATGTGGACAGAGTACTTGGCAAAGTTTGATTAATTGAGCTAAATAATCACTATAGCTGCTGTTTCGCAGTGTGTTTAGCATAGACGCGTTAGTAAATCTACTTTTATTATCACTTTGTGAGTTCAATTTTTTATTCAGATAAGTAAACAAAATTTAAATTTAGTGTGGAGAGTGCACCCAGGCCGAGGCGTTTAATCTGAGACACGTAGGTGTCCGTTTCCCCTGTCATGTTATGAAATGAGACCCTAGGGAGGGGCACTGGAATGCAAGGGCGTTGGAAACGAGCGCACCCCGAGAAAATCCGCCACGAGAAAAACCACCGGCAAGCGGCATCGTCCACCACGATCCCCACACGTGAAAATCCGGGAATGAACCCGCTGGGGATCGGACCCGGATCGCCGTGGTGGAAGGATAGCATCCTTGTCACTATGCCAATAAGTTAACTTCAACAGTAGAAGGCATATTACTGTTGTAGGCTGCTGATACAGATATTTCGTCTTTTCATAAGTGGTTCGCCCTATTCTCTCCTATTTGCTGGTGCTAATTCTTTTCGTTCACAATTCGATGGACAGACAGGTTGCTGACATGACTCACTGAGTAGTGATGCCACAAATTTGTAGTTTGGTTTATGCTGGAGAGAGAGGGACGCAAAACTTGAATAACTCCATGCTACACTGACAAAATGTTCACCTTTAAATATATTTTATAGTCAATTTGCAGAAGTCCAGTGATACAATTTTACCATCAAAGTGGTTTCATGTGTCACATTTGTTGTAAAATAAAATACAACAATATTACAATTTTTATTTATTTATATTTTTTTCATTCTTTTTTTTTTCACACGAAACTTATCTCCTATTCAGTACTATTTTATTTGAAGAACATAGTGTGATTTTTGTTCAAAAATAATTTTCAAAATGGGATACAAGTGTGTTACCATCCAGCCTATCATAGGAAGGAATATCAAGAATGTAGTGGTTTATTTTCCTTCCAAACTAAATTCAATTTCAATCATCAGACATATTTGCTGCATGGTGAAATTTACTGTCCCTTATTTTTTGCTCTTATTGTGCAATATGCACTTCCAACAACATAACGTGTAGAAAATAATTGTAATATAAAGTGCACGATTCCGAATGTCTGTATTGGCCATACATGAAAGACATCGTAGAACTGGGCCACTGTACAAAATGTTTGAGGGAAATTGGAACCAAAACAAACCTTGCGGTACTTCATCAGTTCCGCAACATCGAAACGTGCAAGCTTTCATTAATGAAATGTATTTAAAGCGATTTGACGGAAAACTTGACAATTGCCACTCGAGACGAACGAATGTAGGCCCTAAAGCACACTTAACATTTGAGTTAGGAACAACGAAGATATTGACTGTCTGGATACAGCACAGCGTTTGGGCTACAAATCTGCAGTCTCGAAATGACAAGAATAAGTCATGTTCCTCTACATCTTTAGATTTATTTATATTCAATGCTGTCACCTCCTGTCAGAGAGTCCTAATTACTGGCCTAATGTTAAAAATTTTCCATCAGAACCAAAACCTGATGTCATCAAGAGTAACAAGTCCTTCTTCACTACCCAAAACAAAGTCACAGCAATTACAGTATTTGTGGTATTTGGCATAAATTATTTTAATGAATGAGCTTAAATATAGACCTGTAAACTACCCATTTTATCGTATGAAGGGGTTGGGAGAAGAAAGTGCCAAGTCACAATTTTTAAGAAAATAAACTCGTTGCACCATCTAGTGAAAAAAAAAGTGATACTATTAATGAACTATTAAAACGGTTCCATAGGAAGCAACATAGATACTTGTCCCAAGTAATTTTGCATTAGTTTTGAGTCAATGCAGTCTCAAGCATCATAGCACTGATGTTAAACGATGGCTTCTAGAAGGACATAAATCTTTTCTAGTGAATCTGAGGATGGAGAATATAAAAGCATTGCTGCCCCTAATCATATTCCACAGTCAGACAATAACAGCTCTGAAAGTGAAGAACAGGCGAGTGTTGCTTGGCATTATTATACTCCTATACAATTTTCACGATTTTGTTGGTTAAGTCAAATGTCTGTTTCTCGTTGTAAGGTCCATGGAAATATGTGTATTTAATATGCTTGTAAACTGTTTTCTCTATCGGATTGCAATGTATAATGAATTTTGTTTATATTTGATATGCACACACTCATATTGTGAAATATGAATATGTGGTTTGGCATGGTGTTGCCCCATCTAACTGTAAGATGTTGCGTGGCACTATTTTGCCCCTTACATTATCACTTTAAACGTAAGTATTAACATTTCTTGTGCAGTTAACAATAGCCTTTACAGAATATTATATTATTTGATTTTATTTATTGTGTTTGACAATGTTTGTATTATGTTTCCTGAAACATGCGTACAATATAATTTACATTAAAAAAATCAATGTTTTTCAGGATGAAGACCACCAAGAAACGCTGCAGAGATCTCCTTTCGTCCTGCCAAAGCACCTAGAGGCCGCAAAAGAGTGAAAACTATGAAGAAAGTCCACAGAAACAAAAAAAAAAGAATGACTGAATGTAGGCCGTACACCTCATCTTCTGGAAAACTAGTTCCTTCGTCGACAGTAGGGGAAATGTGTCGCTGTCCTTTAAAGTGTTATGATCTACTAGTAGAAGAAGTGGCGGTTTTGTTTAATGGGTTTTGGGACATGGCAGTCTTTGATAAGCAGAATGCTTACGTTTTTAGTAGCATTGATGCTATTCCTGTAAAGCGGAGGTACAGTAAAAAGGGGGAATCGGAAACGTCTTATAAACGAAACACATTTGTTTATAAGGATAAAGTGAACGGAAAATCGGCTAGGGTTTACCAGACATCGTTCATGAATATTCATAGTCTTCAGAATAATAGAAGTCGTATAAATAATATTATTAGTAAACTTAAGGCACTCCCACACTAGATCAACGTGGAAGACATCAAAACCGTCCCAATCGCTGTTCGGATGAAGCAATCAGTGGCGTCCATGATCATATTACGGCAATACCTAAATACGGGTCATACTACAGCAGGTACTAAGAGAGTTTACTTAGGAAGTGACATGAATATCAAAACATTGTATGAAAGCTATCTTAAGTTTTGCTCTCACAATAAAAAAAACCTGTGGTCTCCGAAGATAAATATAGGAGGATTTCTCTGAACAGTATAATAATGGTTTTAAATTTCCTGCTACAGACACTTGCAAAACATGCGACTCTTTTCAGTGCTTGATTGACAACGGGACTGAACAAGACTGCAAAAGAGTTGCACTTGCGATATGCAGATTCTTTGAAATATAAATTGAAGGAACTATCGGACTTGGCTAAAGAAGACTATACTATTCATGTCATTTTTGTTGATCTACAGCAGATATTACCAACTTCAAAGTTAAGTTGTGGGCCTGTATTTTATTCACGAAAGTTGTGGACATACAATGTAGGTATTCACGATTGTGGTAAAAATCTGGGATATATGTTTTCATGGGATGGTAGTACTGCAGGTAGAGGCAGTGATGAAATTGGAAATTGCATTCTAAAATACATCACATCTGTTTCTACTAACGCTCGAAAACTTGTTGTGTTCTCCGATAACGGCGATGGGCAGAATGAAAATTGGAATATAATAGCACTTAGGAGTTATATGATTCAGACCAAACGTTTTGTAGAAATTGAACACTATTTTCTCATACCCGGCCATACCTACCTACCCTCCGATAGGGATTTTGCTAAAATCGAAAAATACCAGGAATATCATCCTAATGTGTACTAATCCTTCCCACTGGAGAGAAATAAATGTATCACGTGAACGAAAATCAAAGTTTTGCATTGTTGAAATGAGAAGGAATGATTCTTATGATTTGACGGAGTTGAAAAATGGACCGAGGAATACATCAAAGAAGAAATGTGTAAGTGGTGCGGATCTGAAATTCGCAAATACTATTTGCTTCATATTTGAAGAGAGCAACCCATGGGTCATGAAACTGAAACACAGAATGAACATCGACTTCGCAGGGTACATAACGAGCGAGGTAAAGCAAGTACCTTGAACCTTAAGAACAAGTACCAAGCAACCAGGAAAATCCATAAAAACAAACTAAGTGGTGTTATCAAGTTATTAGAATACATTCCCCCAATCTATCATAAATATTACACAAATTTGTTAGCGGATGTTGTTGACATAGATGATGATACTGAGAAATGTTAGGTAAGACTCTTTTGCTACTATTGAGTTGTAATACACCACTCAAAGTCTTATGGTTATTTTGCTTCTTACAGCAAGTTTCCATGTATGTCATAAAACAAGTGTTAGTATTAAAAGACAACAATAATGTTGTTTTTAAGTGTGAAAGGAAACTAAGCGATAATATAATAGTAAACAAGGCCGTTAAATGTTTCGTGTGTGCACCTTTAATTATACTTTACTACTACCTGTTAATTATTCATCTAAATGTTTTACTTCTTCAGCAAGCATTGAAGTTTGTCACGATTTATAATGTGGATTGTTTATAAAGATGCAAAAGAAATTTATGTGTGGAAAGGAACTTGGTGACAATTTTATAGGCAGGAATACCTCAAAATGTTTAAAGGATGTGCATTTTTCGTTATACAACAATGTCAATTAAGTCGATAATTCATTTCATTTGGGATAAAATAGGGTCAAGCCACATACAAGTACATAATAATTCGGGATAGTATTAAATATTACCTGGAATTGTGTCTTAAATATTGAAATATCAAATTACTATTAAATACAATTTAGTCAAAACGTAACAAACTATAACTTCACATACTGAAAACTACATTTAAGAAATTCCTGTGATTTAAGGATTCAATCAAACTTTCAAATCCAATTTTCAAAAGTGTGGTAATGAGGCTTGGCACTTTCTTATCCCAACCCCCTCGTATGGTATATGCTTCATGTAGAAGCTACCTGTGAAACTGGGTTCCATAGAAACTGTCATAACTCTATTACCATGTAACCAAGTTGCTGGAAAAATTTACTTCAAACTCACAAAATATATGTACTGTGGCCGGGAGAAGTCTTGGCATCCGAGTCCCCTGATACTCCCTAGACTGCGGCTCGGCACGGACCGATCTGTAGCGGAGCGGCAAGGCAACGACCCGGCAGTATACGCGCGGACATAAAAACATTCAGCGAAACCGGAAACGGAGCAGTTCGACTGGCGATAACAGATAGCAGTGCTCTTGTAACAGTGTGTGCTGGATGTTTTTGTTACAGTCCAGATGGGCTGGTCAATTTTCTGTTATTGAGTGCAAATGTTCTGTTGTAATATTCACCAGTTTCGTATTAAAATCACGTTAGATAAAAGCATCAACGATGATGGAGGTGGAATATATTCAGTGGTTTGACGCTTAGGTAGATGCGCAGGCGGGGGGAGGTTATAGATATTGGATGTGACGATTTATGGCGCGGCGTAGTAAATATTTCGACGAGAATGCATTACTCAGACAATATATGTTCACACAATTAGTCAACATTGAGGGGTTTGAAACAGCTTACTGTCAAGCAAACGTAAACATGTGTTACAGCAGCACAGCAGTGTCTCCAGTGAAATAAGAAGTTTGTTGTTCACTTTAAATAAGTTCATATTACCACTGACAGTGTTATGTTTGACCCAGTGGCTGCCCGCTGTGATGCAGTCGGTTGAGCGTTGAGCAGCGCGAGTGATTCCGGTTTCGAATCCCGGGTAGGGCATGGGTTTGATTTATGTTAGTCCGTATGGGTCACTCTTTCATGGGAAACATCACTCCCAATATGTAACCTGCGAAAACACAGTTGTCACGGAATTAAATAAGCGTGTGTTGTACATCTGGAAATAGATTTGCATTTTATTTTGTACTTTCACAAGTAAAACCTTGGATACTAGTATCCGACTGAATTATTGCTTTTACTTTTAATAAGTACACAAACCTACTGAGTGGACTTGCAATATATATATATATATATATAATATTACAGTTACGCTAGTATTTCAATTACAATGGTTAATAGCGAATGTAAAAAATATAATATGCTATCGAAAATACCTTTATTTGTACCACAACTGTAAAACAAAGATTATATTTTATATTATATCTAAAACAAATAGGCTACAACGCAAAATCGAACCTGCACCTTCTTGAGCAAATACGTGTGAATGTAACTTCAACCCCAACCAAAGATTTTACTTAACGATAGTGTTAGTTTCGAATCTGTTTGTCTAGTAATTTGGCAGGCATATAATTTTTACCTGTTAATGTTTTAGTTTTTAACGTTTTTAATTAGGAATACATATTTGCACATGTTTTGTCTCATAATCGAGAACTTCTTTCTCTTAATGAACGCTGCGTTTGGAATAACATTTACTTGCATAAATCATATACGAAAGTTTATTAAGACTGTTAAGTTAGTACAAACAATTATTTTATAATAAAGGTTACATAATAATTTTTGCAGCGATTACACCGTGTTGCCGAAGCCAGCATTACTTGGGAAAACATATTTACATGTGGCATTACTTTTGCACATGATTCGGAATTCTAGAAATAATACATAAACCGACATGGTAATTAAAACCTTTTTACATAAACACACAATGAATTACTATGATTTGCGTGGTTTTTATAATTTGAACACCTAGACGTATGCAGACCACAATTTCACATAAACTAACGTTAAACACAGCAAGAATACTTATACACAGATTAATTGGGTGGACTTTGTAAAATGTATAGTGTAATATGTTATAGCTGCGGCATTGTTCATTTTTATTATTTTATTTCTTATTTTATAACATTTGTGTGTAGGCTTTCTTTATACCGCGGGACAGTCCACTATAAATACAAAAACGCACTATCGCGACTTGAGCACATAAAGCTATACAATGTTTCAATAGTTTCAAATGAAATGCATTGGCCTAAAGCTACTGTTCAGTTATACATACTTTGTTAAAATGTACGCATAAATAAATTTACGCGACATTGCACTGAAAGTTACAAACTACGTAGTATTTCAATTGTATCATTTTTGTGATATGTGGTCGTTCATGGATATCGTGGGCAAGTACAATTTTGTACCACTGGGGATAACTTTTAGGTACTCCTGCAAACGTCCCGCGTCCTCCATTGCCCTACATACAACTTACCAGCCGTAATTGATGTTTGTGGAACAGCCGATAGCACTGCCAGACCTGAGCGAGCATGTCGTCCCCCTTGGCTTGGCTTGCCCCGCATGTCGTCCCCCTTGGCTTGGCTTACCCCGCATGTCGTCCCCCTTGGCTTGGCTTACCCCGCATGTCGTCCCCCTTGGCTTGGCTTACCCCGCTTCCCCGCGCACAGACATGCCAGGACGTCTCCCGGTCACAGTAGCTATAACTCGGTAACGTCAACAAAATATCTAGAAAGAACGCTGTCGCGGGTCTTGACCTTGCTCAGGGTGGTAGGACGGAGGCGGGGACAGTCCAGCGAACCAATCACAGGGAAGCAACAGTGTCGCCGATACCTACTCTACAGTTAGCGCGCATGTGAAGCGAACACGTCAGTCTTGCGGGAGGTATTCACTAATGAGTAAGTCGTGGAATGTTCGAGTAAGAATCTTCATGCTAGTCACAGCGAAGTCCGATAGATTATTGATTAATGTAATTGCGTTTTTTGGTAACGAGAAAGTTTCTGTAAGACATACTTATCCCATTGAACATGCCACAGGGAAATCGGTGGCTAAAATATGTAACATACAAAAGGAAATGAATGTATCAAAACTAGCAGATAAAAAAAGTATAAACACCAAGGAATAAACAAAAGACGAGAAGAAATAGAAAAATGCATTGGGAAGACTTTGATCGGTGCGTTGTTGAACGTACAACTCAAAACTTTTATGCCCCCAGAAAAAAAGTAACTGCTTAAAAAAAGCTAGGGACTTGATAGCTGTACTATGAAGATACAAGAATGGCTGAAAGTAAACAATATTGCTTCAGGCATGATCTACAATGCACGGATACCTAAGAAAATGGACTCGGAGAATATAAACGGAACGAGCGGACGACTCGGGACGAATTTTTCACTATTCTACAATACAAAGAAATATACAGTCCTGCAACTTACGAAACAAAAAACTCAGCTGTTGCAAATTACTAATATAGGTTTTATACTTTACAAATCTCATTTGTATATTTTTAGTTTTCAACATTGTGTAACGATTGCTGCCAAACCATGTGCATTTATTTATTAAAACAAAACTGATAGCCACGGAAAATCCAAGCACTTGCCGTGTATATCACAATGGCCATGAACACGAATATCAATAAACCAAATAATCGATTCCTATTGGCTAGGCGGATTCACGGACACGCAAGAGTTAGAGTTTCCCAGCTTTATTGCTTTATTATGTGTAACCATACGTCATCCGCGTCCACATCCGTGTCTTTTGCCGTGTCCGAAACGGTCAGTTAGGGGAATTGGGGTTTAGGAATTTAGGGTGGATGGTTTCGAACGGATTGTAAGAGCGCTACATGCGACAACGTTGGAAACTACAGGCTTGTGGAATTTGAACGTTATTTTGTTTGTCACCTTATCAATAAATAACTTACAAGTATTTTCACGTAACCCCGTTGTCTTGTGAATAACTGATCATATTTATTTCTCGTTATATCTTCACTCCCTGCAATTGACATTCCATTTCAAATAAAATCGATAATTTTTTTGGCAATTTTAATACAACATATGAACTTTATTTTAAACTATTTTAATGTAGATCCCTTATTCTTCATTTCTCACATGCATGTATTGTGCAACGTTTCAAGGACAGTAAATACCGGCGTTTGCACCACTATGCGGGAAATAAAATGTAAACGAACAACGGCAGACGATTTTACGGACCTATTTGGTTATTTAGTGTGCTACGTCATCTCAATATATTTCATTCATAAGCCCCCAAATATTTAGGGCCTAAACTTGGTTACGTGGTTAATTTCGTAACCTAAATAATGGTCTCGTAGCCATCGTCATGATAAAAGCAACAGTTCAAAAGGACCGACCTCTAGAATACTAACATGTGATATGTGTGGTGCAGCATTTGGTAGAAGCGATAATCTGAAGAGACACTGGTTGGTATAAAGGTACCGCACTTTGCTTGCCACGAGACAGCACAACAAGGCTAGCCATTCTGCAGATTCATCATCATGTAAACTAACGATAGTCCGAGCACCCATAACATTACGCAGGCCTGCACGGTGCAAAGAAGGAACTACGAGTGTGGCAGAGCATGAACCATACAGATCGTCAGAAGTTTTGAACAACACTCCTGCACAGCTAACATGCAAAGTCGAAAACGAAGATGCTACTTAGGACTTTGAGAACGACAATGTGACCTCCATGTCTGTTGAGAACGACAATGTGGCCCACAAGTCTGCTGGTGATGATGTATATTCTACAGATGATGATGATGATGACGTGCCGACATCTGCAAAGAGAAAAGGTGTTGCTGAGACCTACTTGAAGTTGGGAAGGAAGAAACTTGGCTTCGAACCTAGTACTCCAGTCCAGAGGTAACTCACAACCTACCCAACACAGAAGAAAAACATAGAAGCAGAAATGTATTGTGAACCTTCTGCGAAGAGTGACGTGAGGTCTGGGTTCTCTGAAGACCCCAATGGCCTACTTGATAGGTCATGGGGTTTGGTTTCATTGCAGAGAGGTGGATATCTTACTGCCGTAGGAGAGATACATCCAATTATTGATTAACTCAGAGCTGGAGACGGTATTAAATTATATGTGTGTGTGTGATTTGGTTATGTCTATAAATAAATAATATAAACATAATAAATAAATTAGTTTTTTTTTAAATTCCTACTGTTTAAGAAATGTACCTACTGATATGTGTTATCTGGTGTCTTTCTGCACTCGATTCCCAATGAAAAACACTTGTTATTTATGTATAGACGTTATCGCAGCAGATAAACACAATGGACTGCCTTGTGTGCTGGGCTGAACATGCAATGGTAACTTTCGTGTCGTAATGTATGATACCATTTACTAAAAGTATTTCCACACATTGATACTGTAATACTTGCAGCGACACTGCAGGGAAACTTGCCAGTGCTGTTACTGAGTCTTCGACCATTGATTATGTCTTTGTATTGTAGTAGACTACATGATTACAGTGGTATCATAAGCTTGTAGCATCTCTTCAGAGAAGTTATTACAGATGGTATGTCTTCAACCATTGATTCCATCTGTAGTAGTGTGTACACAAATTCGTAATAGTAGATATTAACTGTCTACATTCCACCACCATACTTGCTAACAAACGGACATTTGTTGATGCTCGCTTGTCCACACTGCTTGATAGAGCTGAGTTGAACAATTTGCATGTCGGGATGCAGTACCCCTGTTACTAAAAGTATTTTTTTTCCCCATACAGTAATACCTTAATGCTTGCAGCGACTCTTCAGCTTCATTGTACTGGAACAGTTAGCGAATGTCTTGCTGCACTTGCATCCCAATGAACGACAAACCTGTTGTTTGTATGTCATGTTAAAGCTTATCACTGCTGGTAAACACTACATCACAGTGGAACTTTGTGTTTATGTCGACCTGAACATGCAATGACAACTTTCATGTCGACGTTAAATCTGACTTGTACTAAAAGTATTTCCACAACAGTAACATTGATCTTGTAACACTGTTGGAGATGCAGCAGGTACATCATCAACCATTGTAGTAGAGTACATTATCGTGGTAGATGATGTATTCATAAGATCTGCTTTCCACTCATCGACGAAATGTCATTCGTGTTTACATGATGTTGACTTAAATACTGTTCATACTACATGCTTGTTTGTGTTGCTTCGGTAGATAACTGCATGTGGTGCATACATTACCATGTTTGCGACCTTATCCAGTCGATCGTTGTACGAAGTTGGCTTCTTTACATGTGCTTATCTTTCCGTGTTTTGAGGTGTCTTGGTTTGTTGCTCGCTCCTCTTGTGTCCTACACCAGCTCCTGGGGCGTGTCTGTAATGGTAGCACTACTGTAACAACAATCTAGCCAACCAAGAATCTCTTCAACTTGTTGCAGGTAAATGTTTGTAGATTGATTCCATGTCAGCGAGAAGGTATTCTTTAGGCACGTTATCACTACAGGCGACGTTGTGCATTACATATTTTACTTAAGGTGTTTCCACACTGGCAACGTTGATAAAATAATGCTTGCCAGGGCTCCTTGTTGTTGATGATACCGACAGTGCCCTAGTAGTCTATAGTGGAGTGAGTGCAACTGTGCAAGCTGCTGTCTATAGGGACTTGAGTTCGAGGCTTGCCACGCACACAGCATCACAATTATCATAGTGGAATGGCTGAACATGCAATGCTGGCTGCGTTGTTGCTGGAAGGAAATTTCTTGTAAGTACTTGCATTGAAGGATCGAGCGCAGGTAGGGTTATGAAGGAAGAGTATGATGGCCAGCAATATCAAAAGCTGTGTACATGAGTGCAGGTCGGAAACAGAGTATGACTATAATTATGGCATGTTAATTTGCAATGTTCCGATTGCTGGCTGTGAAGTTGGCCACTCAACTTCTTTACACTCGTACACGATCAACTTAGTTCGAACACTTCCTGCTGCGTGCATGCAAAGTACACACACTTGTTTCGCCGCACCGTAGTTGTCATCAAGAGTCATCAACTTGTAGTTGATGGCTCTTCGTAACATTTGGTAGCGGTACCTTGCTTCCCGACGAACGATAGTCTATTCACTGATGGCGAACATGTAATTTCAGTGTGCATTACCACTCTCTATAAGAATTGAACCTGCGGTACATTTTTTTTTCAAGGATTGTACACTGAGTCCACAGCCATCAGGGTACATGCATTAGATCCTATAATATTTCAATAGTACATGTAACAAGCATCCATTATCACACTCTATGAAAATTGAACCTACGATATCTTATTTTCAATAGCATATGTAACAAGTACATACGTTTTGTCAAGGGGTGGTGGTGATAAAGTACTTGCAGGCATTGTGTTGCTTTCTTGGTTGGTAATGTATACCGTGCACGGAAAGGGAAGACGGTCATTGTGTTCTGTGCTTCCAGTGAGTTCACTTCGACAAGAAGCGCTCGCAGCCTATACGTCTTCACTGCTACAACAGTTAAGGTAAACCTCTGCACTGCACCTCATGAAAGCATAGTCCATACTTAGTTGAAATGTTTGTGTGTATGTTGCAATACCACCTTACTTGTAATGGGTAGTTCGATTCGTAATGATCTTCTAGCATTATAAAGGTCATCTCTCTTTTGCATGACTAATGTACATTTTTTTCGTATGTAGTTACGGTTCTCGTAAAAGAACATGCACCCAATTGGCTTGCCTCTCTGGCAATTCTCTTTCTCTCTCTATCGCGGCTAATACCATCCTTCGACTTTCACGCTGTCAGTCGACCGGAGCCTTATAAGCTACTTGTGCGGCTGCAGGGTCGGGTGCGTATTTGCTGTTGCCTGATTTCACTCTGTTCATACAGACGAGGTTCTGCCCCAGGACGGTCATGTCAGTGATGGCTGTCTGCACTAAAATCACAGTACATGACGAACCATAGGTGTGTGGCCCGTGCATTGTCTTTGGCTCCAGTAGTGGGAGGCATGATGTAAGTACGAGCAATGAAGGTCGGACAGATTATGTCTACCTATAATTACAGGCTCGGTACACAAGTATACCTGCTTGTAAGTACGGACATGGAAGGTCGGCGACTGTAGACTTGGTACATGTGTGCTCAGAGACAATCTTGAAGTACATGCATTGAAGGTTCGGTACACGAGTGTTGGTTACTGACATAGTACGACTGTATGTAAGTTCAGGTTCTGTACGCTAACACATAGTATGACTGTCTGTAATTACTGATGTTGATAGCTCGGTACACAGGTGCAGGTCAGATGTGTATTCCGCTGCTTACGATGGCAGCATGTGATGATTATGTTTCTTAACGAGGTCGTTCTGCCCAGGGCGGCCTGGTCTTATCTAGAATTGTTTAACACCCTGTGCTCGTGCTGTTTGATAAGTATTCATAAATATTTTCATTTGCATCGATGTGTTGACCTTATTGATCCCGCATACTTCACAAGGGTAATTTTTTCGCCTAACATAAATCAATGCTTGTGCATTGGTTGGTAAATGCTGCTTGCCTCGATGTCGTCTCTCTCTATTAGTAATAGTATCGTTTCGGTAGTTTTGTAAGGACTTTAAGGTCGTGTCGCAGCACCGGATGCTGGTTGACATGTGTGTGACTCAGCTGGTCTGGAGCTCTGACACATATCTCTCTCTCCTCTCTATCTCTCTGCTAGTGTTCTGTGTCATCCCTTCGACTGCTTGGGATGCTTTACGGATCAGGCAATGATGGTCAGCCGCTGTTAGTGCCATGGGTAATGGCTGATGATTAAGTTTTTTTTTGTTATGAGGTCGTTCTGTTATGCTGATCTGGTCTTGTCTAGCACACCTGCGCTTGTGCTGGTTGGTTTGGTTGGTAAGTATGTATAAATGTTTTTTCCTTTAGTTATGTTTTCCGTATGCATCAGTGTGTAGCCCATATAGTTCCCGGCTGTCGAATGCATCATCAGCTTAGGCGAAGTGAGTGTGTAGGCCTGTGTGATTCTCCAACATCGTAGGCGAGTCTCGTGATGACAGTATGGCGAGTGTGTAGGCCAATGTATGTTTTTTACGACACAATGTCTGTCGGGTGCATAGGCCGATACACATTAATTTATCTCCTCACATGTCTTATGCAATGGTGGTTGTGTGGTCAAGCCATCGGACTGGTAACCCAAAGGAATCTGGAATGATCCATCTCACCTATTTCTGCATTTTTGGCATGTGCATAGGCCCACATGATATTCTCATAGCACGCAATGTCTATCAAGGGGCTTAGGCGAGTCATGAGGCTTTCTCTTTTTTTTTGTCTGAGGTGATGTATGAATTTGGTGCAAATGATTCTGATCCTTGCATGCGATGTCTGCCGAGGATATCCTTGGAGGATGACAAGTCTAGCAATGCATAGGCCCATGGTTGTTTTGGCTGGCCTGGATAACAAAATGGCCACCGTCGATGTACTGTTCGACAATATGGCCGTCATCGGCTTACTGACCATCAAAATGACCGACAGTGGTGAAATCTCTCAAACAACTAAATGAAGGGTCATCGGTGGAATACAAGATCATGGGAGAAACAAATGGACATTGAAGGGAAAAAAGGAAAATTTTGAGGGAAAAGAGGGAAATTTTGGTGGGAAACGCCCCAAATCTTAAGGGAAAAGGGAGTTTTTCCTTGGATTTGGCCCTTTTCTGTGCAAATTTTGTGCGAAGATGGCGTCATCCAAGATGGCGGCCACGAATATCAAATCCCCAGGTGCCCCTGCATTGTAACGCCTTTGTACACCTGCTACCATGTATTATTGGCCAGCAAAGTCCCCAGTCATCTTGCACATCAAGAACTTTTCGGACCTGATTGGTCGGCATATTCGGCCAATGGCAACTACTACGAATTTGGAGGGTCAGTTGCACCAGCTGTGGCAAGATATTCTTCAAAAGAAAGTCGTACGTCTGCATGCATACCTCCATGCCTGACCGTATCGCCGCCTGTCTCCATACTACGGCTGGTCCAACGCCATACTAAGTGCACCCTGCAAGTTTTGGTCCTCTGCATTATATGCTTGATATGGTACAGTGTGTTGATGTTTTCTGTATACATACTACTATGTCCTGTGCCTGCACGCACTTAAATAGGGGCCGCGGTAGTGTAGTGGCCAGTATACTCGCCTCCCACCAAGGTGACCCAGGCTCAACCCAGATTTTTGTATGTTGAAATTGTGCCGGATGATGCCGCTAGTCAGTGGGTTTTTTTCCGGATATCTCCCATTTCCTCCGCCCTTGCATTCCGGTACTGTTCAACACTCAACTTATTTCACCCTCATCGGCTCTCAATACCTCTGTTAAGAGCAGCCTAAATACCTCCCCCACCCACTTATATGTCCCTATGATATCTTCAGTGGTGACAAATTTTTTTTTGCAAATGAATGTATGTTATATATATATATATATATATATATATATATATATATAGATATATATATATATACACACACATGTACACCGGATGTTGACGAACAAATTATATTGTGCGACCAAATTAACAAACGATCCCGTGAGGGGAAGGTGTAGCTCTTCCACTCCTCACATGATGCGCGGCGGGGAAGACAGGTACACTCAGTAGAAACTACTATGGACCATCTGCGGTACATTCAGGAACGTCAAATACGGCAGTGTGGTTTCCCTATCTTTTATCGTATGGCATGCAAGTTTTCAATGATTTCATGTCCCTGAGTATACAGATACATCACAGTGACATTTGTCATAATGTGCATTTGAAGTGTATAAGAATATTATATCAAAAATACCATTTAAAATTTGTAACGAATAAAGATCGATTTGTTGGAGTGACAGAAAAAATCAGCCTGATGTAAGCAATAAATACGAGCGAGGACAAGCAGCAAACCTAAAGCATAATTAGTAATATGGACAGTAAAATTTTATTTTGAATTAATTTGACTAATCTAAAATAATTATTCGCAGTAAAATTTGTCTTATGTTAACAATCAATTGCATTAGAAGTATACACAATCTCAATTTTTTAACCCTTGTTATCATGTTTTATTTTTAAATTATTCTGTTCTGAAATGCATAAACTGCCATGCATGCAAATACGATTTTAAAAATAAAAAAAAATAGTACGAAATTAATAATATTATGAATCGATAGGAGCGAAATTGGAACCACAGAAATATGATGCAAACGGTTACCACAAGAAAGAAGATATAAATACAGGAATACTTGTCCAGAAATGTTGCGTGGAATCCGTCTCCCAAAAGAGTGAATTGTTTTACATAATAAAACGTCTCAAAAGACGCAACTTAACATGCTTATTATGTTACACATCACTCAAAAAAATCAGTAAACTTTAAATAGTCATTTTTTAATAAAAACACCACCGTTTAAAATATGCCGTTTTATAATCAAGTTCTTCGACTCCTAAAACTGCACTATATATTTTTCACCACAATTGCTACCACTACAACTGACATCACGTCAACTATCGCTTTCACTGTCATTATGGGCTTCGCCGCCGATTCTTACTACAAATCTTCTCGTTTTACATGTGACACAGTTGATTTCCAGTCTTATTCTTAAATATTGTTTAGTCCCATCTGGTCGACTTTTTGCGATACATTTTTTTCAGCTGCACGAGACTTGACAGTGTTCCAGATATATTCTGTTGCATTAAAATTACAGTTATATGGTGGCAGCCTGACTACTTCGTGGTCGGTATTGTTCAGGTCTGATGTCGATGGTGAGTGCACCAGTATCCAATGAAGACCTACCTCGCTTATCAGCTATGGGAGAGAGTCCATCACATGTTTCAAGATGTCTTGTTATCGACCAAATTGAGACTTACTCTGTTCACATGTTAAGTTAGACTGCTTCATGTACATAGAACAACCAGTCTCATGTCGACGAGCCTGGTAGCTTTTGGAAAACAACTTCTTGCAGAACTGGTACAAATGGCTTTCTGAAGAATGTTTCATCTTCGATATTCACTCTTTGAATAACAACAACACAGTTACAATTTTGTCAATCCCAGTTGTCAAATATTTATATCTACATATTTTATATTTCGTCAGTTGGATTTAAGCATTCCATAAACACCAATCCAGTTAGGTAGTACATCTGGTTTACTACATTGGCACGCAAGTAGATATCTCATATCGCTGTGCATTGCCATTTCTACTAAAAAACTTTCCACAATAGTGACACTGTTTCCTGCTCCCCGAAGGATTGTTCAAGTTGGAATTTTATGTACCACTACTCGATATGGCAGGCACCTGATTGTTACAGGTTTTTTGCTTAGCAAGTACAAGATCTTTGCACTTTTTCATATGTATGTTTTAACTGTCTGTAAGAATGAAGACACCTTGACACTTAGCACATCTATATCATATGCGATATGGATTCAACTTACATTTATGCTTCATATGTCTCTTCGCAGTGTAGACATTTGCAAATGCCCTGTTACAGTAGTTCCATTGATGTCTAGGTGCTGATCCTGCCAATATTTTCATGGTTGGGAATTATGGCTTTAATGTCGTTGTCGGTTTGTTCGCAAGTATCCTTCCAAAGATAGCATGCTTCAATATCAGTAAATACTGACTGACACATGAAGGAAGAAATTCTTTGCATGTTGCAATATGTCGTTTGAAGTTATCGCGTCGTCGAAAATATGATTGACACTTTTTACAATACATATAAGCACACTTCATATTGTGAGGGTAACCAGTCTCATATCGATGGGCATGGCAGCTTTTAGAAAAGGTCTTCTTGCAATAGTGACACTAACATCTGTCCTCCATCGTCAAAGAAGACCATGTAACCACTGCTCACTCTTCGAAGTTTGGATGACAATTGAACTGGCCAACCTACGCTAAACCATCATATTGCTAGTTTAACTACTACTGTGAGAATTATGTCTATCGCCAACCCCAGCCAGGACGGCTCATACCGCCAAAGGAGCGCGATAGTGCACCCTGTCAGAACAACTCTACCACTACACCAAGAGCTGCCACTGCACCAGGGGCTCTTAGGGACAGAACTGCGAACTTGATGGTGACTGTCAGCCGACTTCGTCAGCTGCTCCAGGTATTTCTTTCTCTCTCTCTCTATATCTATCTCTCTGCAAGGGTATATATATGTGTGTGTGGGATTCAAACCCATACTCCATTTTACAACAACCAGAGCTTAACTCAAGTGCCTCAGATCGCTCAGCTAACCTGACAATTTGAATTAGCGAGGAAATTACAAGGCTTTATTGAATACATGATGTACTCACTTCTACGTTGGATGAGGAAGCTGGCTTCGTCTTTGTTGCCGGAGCAGAAGTGATGGTTGAGTAGTCATTGTGGCACAGATGCATGCTATTTAAAGAGCGTGTATGACTACCTTTATTTATGTGCATTAAAGTCTCGGTACACACTGAACCACACCCGAGTGTGCTACTACTCCAGTCTTGGGCCTCAGTGGTGGTGGGGGACAAAGTATGTGCAGTGAAGGTATGAGTGTAGAGTGTGTATACCTGTAAGTACAGGCTTGGTACTCACGTATGACTACTTCTAAGTGTGGACATGGAAGGTTGCAGAGACAGAGTAATATCACCTCAAAGTACTGAAGGTTCGGTGTATGGCCGGCCACCTGTAATTGCAGGCTCGGTACACGAGCACAGGTCATGAAGACAGAGTATGACTGCTGGTAATTGCAGGCTCGGTACACGAGTGTGGGTACGTCATGAAGGCAGAGTGTGACCACATGTAAATAAGTGCTGGTTGGTGTATGCCTACCGGTAATTGCAGGCTCGGTACACGAGTGAAAGTCATGAAGACTACCTCTAAGTACATTGGATGTGATAACACACATTACCAAGGTCACAAGTGGCGGTAAAAACATATTTACAGCACTGTGGTCCTGGATCCAGTGGTGGGGGTTAACGAATGTCATGAAGACTCCCTCTAAGTAGATTGGAGGTGAAAATACACTACCAAGGTCACGAGTGGCGGTAAAACAAGTTTATATCACTGCGATCCTGGACCTAGTGGTGGGGGTTAATGAGGATCATTAAGACTGTCTATAAGAACATTGGAAGTGAAAAACACACACTACCAAGGTCACAAATGGTGGTAAAACATGTTTACAGCACTGTGGCCCTGGACCCAGTAGTGGTGGGTTATGAAGGTCATACAGAGTACCTGTAATTACGAAATATAGGTGCACAGGCCAAAAAGCAGGTATGAGTGAATGTCATAAGTATGACTGGCAGGCTCAGCACCTCTAAGTATGACTGTACAAAGTAACACTACTAATCAGCTCAGAATTTCTAATTATGATTACACAACTAAGTCACAAGATCATATAAATACCCCTCCGACGATTAGGGCAGACCACTGAACAAGACACCAGTGTGTTAGTAGGTGTAGAGAACAAAGACTAGACCTAGTTGTATATATATATATATATATATATATATATATATATATATACATACACACACATGCTGCTACTGTGGGAAGAATTTTAGTTTTGTTTCACATGAAGATGTTGCAAGGTGATACAAAGCCTACCATAGAGCATGCCTCTATAGATGTACCTTCCTCCATAGCTGGGAACAGTGTTGTTCCTGTAGGAATATTTTAAGCAAAAGTTGCAATGCTCGTCGTCATGAGAAAAGCAAATGTGTGAAAGGACAAACCTCTAGAATAGTAACATATGAAATGTGTGGTGCGGCATTTTGTGGAAGCGGTAATCTAAAGAGACACACAACAAGGCCAGCCATCCTGCAGATTCATCATCATGTAAATCAACAATAATTTGAGCACCCATAACATTACATGGGCCTGCATGGTGCGAAGAAGGAACTACGAGTATTGCAGATGATGAACCATACAGATCTTCAGAAGTTGTGAACAACACTCCTGCACAGCTAACAAACGAAGATGCTACCTAGGACGTTGAGAACGACAATGTGACATCCAAGTCTGCTGAGAATGACAATGTGACCTCTAAGCCTGCTGAGAACGGCAATTGAACTCCAAGTCTCCTGAGAAAGACAATGCTACCCACAAGTCTGCTGGTGGTGATGTATATTCTACTGATGATGATGACGTGCCATCATCTGCAAAGTGAAAGTGTGTTGCTGAGACCTACTTGAAGATGGGACGAAAGAAACGTGGCTTCAAACCTAGAACTCCAGTCCAGAGGTACCTCGCAACCTACCCAACACAGAAGAACATAGATGCAGCCATATATCATGAACCTTCTGCGAAGAGTGACGCGAAGGCTGGCTACTCAGAAGACCCCTATGCTCTAGTTGATGATCTATGATGGTTGGTTTCATTGCTGAGAGGTGGGTATCATTCTGTCATTGGAGAGATACATTAAATTATTAATTAACTAAGAGCTAGAGGCTTTATTGAATAACACATATGAGCCACTCAGAAACCAAACCGACAAAGTCAAATTGAAAAAAAAAAAAATGAAATTGTTGCCAAACAACATAAGAAGCCTTCTCTTTTCAGTGGCCAACATGACTAACTAAAAAATTAATTATTATTCTAAAGGTGACTACATTTTAGTTTGTCACAGAGAAAAACGAGTTAACTTTCAGAGGGCAAAGTGACTAGCTCCAT
Source organism: Dryococelus australis (assembly GCA_029891345.1). NCBI lineage: Eukaryota > Metazoa > Arthropoda > Insecta > Phasmatodea > Phasmatidae > Dryococelus > Dryococelus australis. Next base: position 244,325,711 of record CM056996.1, on the reverse strand, counting down.
ACGTCATGTAGGCCCTACATAATATGTAGGGTCAAATCAAGGAAATTTAAATTTAATATTTGCCATTTGTATTTTGTCAAGTAGTTACTGTAATCGATAAAAACCTACATTGTTTTCAGGTTTGAATCTTGACAACTAGTGAACATGAGCGATACTGACACAGACATATGTTTAGAATTGGATGGCAATGATAAAGATCCTGACTTCACTGTTCCAGATACTTAATCTGATGATCGTTACAGTCTGCCAGTGTGTATAGCAGTTTCCCAACCTAGTACTTCAAAAGATGCAACACTTTCCCAGTCAACATTGCAAGAAGATTCAGCATGTTCCCAACCCAGTGGCTCAAGAGATACAACAGTTTTCCGACGTAGTGTACCAGGAGATGATGCAGTGGTCCAGTGTATTGTAAACAGAGATACAGAGTTCTCCCAACCTAGTGTATCTCGACGTGCAGCAGTTGCAAAACCCAGTGCTCAATCTAGTACGGCAGTTGTTGAAAGGGGATGTAAACGTGCTCATAATCCAGAAGAATGGATTAGGAAGATGGAAACAAAAAAGAGGCTGACAGGCCATGCTCATATTAACAGAAGTGGAAAATGCATTGAAGAGCAACGGTTTCATGATGTAATATGTGGCTGTGCATTGAATTGCAATGAAGAAATTTCCTCTACACAACGACAAATCATAGTAAGCAAAATATTTTTTATAAGGGGTAGTGGACAGGTTAGTGCAATCAATTGACGATGTCCAGTCAATAACTCGAAAGTTCCCAGAACTGTAAGCTTCCATTACTTTCTAAGATGTGGGAAAGACAATATAAGGGTGTGCAAGAAATATTTTAGAGATACATTGCAGGTGAAGGATGAAACCAATGCTGTGCTGGATGGACAAGGTCACAAAATACCTGGCAATAAAATAGATATATCTGGTGTTGAGGTATGCGTTCTATCGTTCCCTGCCTATACCAGTCACTACACCAGAGCACATAATCCAAATTGTAAATATTTGGATTCTGATCTAACTATTAAAAAATGTATGAACTCTACGTGTCTCAGTGCAGTGCCGAAAATAAGAAATCAGTCAAAGAAAATATGTACTGCCACGTTTTCTCAACTAAATTCAACCTTCATTTCAAAACATCAGCTAAAGATACATGTCATGTTTGTGATGACCTCCCAATTAAGATTATGAATGCTACACTAGAAGAGAAGAAGCAGCTTGAGATAGACAAGGAACCTCACCTTAGGAAGGCTCAGAGGGCAAGGGATTCAATGAAAGCCGACTAAATGCAAGCAGATGAAGACATTTATGTGTTTACTTATGATCTCAAGAAAGCTTTGCTGTTTCCAAAATTATCGACATCCGTTGCGTATTATAAGAGAAATTTGTATGTTTATAATTTCGGATGCCACAGTTTCAATCATAGGAACGGATTCATGTATGTGTGACCTGAAACAGAGCAATATGTCTCAAGAAACACATAATGTCGAATGCCTGCAACCATAAGCACATTATAACTTAATCAGATTCATGCACTGGGCAGAACAGGAACATCAAAACAGTTGTGAGTATGATGAAGTTGGTTCAAAGCCCTGATGTCAAAGCAGATATAACAGATAAAAATTTTTTGGTACCTGGCCACAGATACCTACCAAATGACACCGATTATGGAGTAATAGAGAGGAAAGCACGAAAAACACTGATCATATTATCTCCAGACGATTGGTATGATGTGATCCGACAACGTAAATCAAGAAACCCTTTTGTTGTAGTTGAAATTAAACATTATGATTTTTTGTCTACAAAGACTCTTGAAGATTTAATTACAAATCGCAAAAAGACAGTTGATGGAATACCTGTTGATTGCACCGAAATAAGATCGATTCGACTCGAAAGACATCACCCACAGAAACTTCAGTTCAAGACCACATTTTCTGAAGAATTTCCTTTCATGGAAGTAGATTTAACAAAATCATCTGTGGGTCGCCCTTCAGTGTTAGCTAATGTTGAGCAGTGTCCACTGTATCCAAACATCAGCCCAATAACAAAAGTAAAACGGGCTGATATTATGTATCTTCTAAAGTATAGCCCCCCAGTAAACAACAGATAACTAGAAGCCACTCATGAAGTGAACATTCTAAATGACGATAGGAATGATATTATTAACAATGACGAGTAGTACCATCATAGTGGTTAACTTAAGCACGAAGAATTGTGTTTCTTTTCTTCAGTTGACAATTTGATTATCTCCACAACCAAAATTATGTGTTCTTTTTCAGTTGAAAATGTGATTAACTCCATCTAAATCATGATGTAAATAATTGAAAAATCGAATTATACAAATGTTGTAACACATATTTTGGAAAAAATGAAACTAATATCGAATTTAGTAATACCAAGAGAATATTTTAATACAATAAACATTATCATTTGTATAATGCAGATTTTTCATTTGTAAGTTAACTTTTAACATACATTTTCTCATTTTCGTCTTGTATGGAGCTAGTCTGTTTGGCTTCTGAGTGGCACATATCTAGATTATTTTGTTATGTAAATAAATATAAACATTAACAATAATTTTTTTTAAATTCCTACTGTCTAAAAAATGTACCTACTACTATGTGTTAGCCGGAGTCTTTCTGCACTCGATTCCCAATGAAAAACACTTGTTATTTATGTATAGACGTTATCGCAGCAGATAAACACAATGGACTGCCTTGTGTGCTGGGCTGAACATGCAATGGTAACTTTCGTGTCGGAATGTATGATATCATTTACTAGAAGTATTTCCACACATTGACACTGTAATGTTTGCAGCGACTCTTCAGAGAACCTTGCCGATCCTGTTTCTGAGTCTTCAACAATTGATTCTGTCTTCGTATTGTAGTAGACTACATGATTACAGTAGTATCATAAGCTTGTAGCATCTCTTCAGAGAAGCTATTACAGATGGTATGTCTTCGACCATTGATTCCATCTGTAGTAGTGTGTACACAAAGTCGTATTAGTAGATGTTAACTGTCTACATTCCACCACCATACTTGCTAACAAACCGACATTTGTTGATGCTCGCTTGTTCACACTGCTTGCTAGAGCTGAGTTGAACAATTTGCATGTCGGGATGCAGTGCCCCTGTTACTAAAAGTATTTTTTTTTCCACACACTCATACCTTAATGCTTGCAGCGACTCTTCAACTTCATTGCACTGGAACAGTTAGGGAATGTCCTGCTGCACTTGCATCCCAATGAACGACAAACCTGTTGTTTGTATGTCATGCTAAAGCTTATCACTGCGGGTAAACACTGCATCACAGTGGGTTTTTGTGTGTAAGTCGAACTGAACATACAATTACAACTTTTATGTCGATGTTAAGTCTGACTGGTACTAAAAGTATTTCCACAATAGTACCATTGATCTTGTAACGCTGTTGGAGATGCAGCGTGTGCATCTGTAATATTTGTAGCAGAGTACACGATCGTGGTAGATGAATGTAGTCATAACGATCTACTTTTCATTCATCACCGAAATGACAATCGTGTTTACATGATTTTGGGTTGAACACTGTTCATACTACATGCTAGTTTGTGTTACCTCGGTAGATGATTGGGTGTGGTGCAAACATTAGCATGCTTGGTGATCTTATCCAGTCGATCATTGTGCGAAGTTAGCCTCTTTACATGTGTTTATCTTTCTTTGTTGGTGGTAACTTGGTTGGTTTCTCGCTCCTGTTGTGTCCTACAACAATTCCTGTAGTGTGTCTGTAACAGTAGCACTATCATAAAAACATTCTAGCCAATCAGAATCTCTCCGTACTGTTGCAGATGAGTGTTTTAGATGGATCTCGTGTCCTGCGAGAAAGTATTCTTTAGGCAGGTTATCACTACGGGTGAAGTTGTGCATTACAGCAATTACTTAAGGTATTTCCACACTGGAAATGTTGATACTGTAATGCTTGTCAAGACTCCTTGCTGTTGACAATACTGTGGGTGCTCTAGTAAGCGACTGTAGAGTGAGTGCAACTGTGCAAGAGGCTGTCTGTAGGGACCTGATTTCAAGGCTTTCCACAGGTTATCACTAAGTGTAAACACACACATCATCGCAGTTATCATAGTGAAACAGCTGAACGTGCATTGCTGGCTGCGTTGTTGCTGAATGGTCACTGCCTGCAAGTACGTGCATTGAAGGTTCGAGTGCAGGCAGGGTCGACAAAGTATGACTTTTTGTAATTGCGAATGCTTGGTACATAATATAAGGACATGCATTGAAGGTTCGAGCATGGACAGGGTCATGAAGACAGAGTATTACGGCCTGTAACTGTAAAGACTCAGTGCATGAGTGCAGGTCGGAGATAGAGCATGTCTATAATTATGGCATGTAAGTTTACAATATTCCCATTTCTGGCTGTGAAGTTGGCCTCTCAACTTCTTTACACTCATAACGATCAACTTAGTTCGAACACTTCCTGCTGTGTGCATACAAGGCACACACACTTATTTCGCCTCACCATATGGGCAGGTCTTGTAGTTGATGACTCTTCACAATATTTGGCAGTGATGCCTTGCTTCCCAACGAACGATTGTCTATTCACTGAGGGCGAACATGTAATATCAGTGTGCATTAGCACTCTCTATGTAAACTGAACCTGCAATACATTATTTTTTTCAAAGTTGGTACACTGTCTCACAGCCATCAGGGTACATGCATTAATTCCTATAACCTTTCAATTGCATATGTAACAAGGTTGCATTACCATGATCTACGAGAATTGAACCTATGATATCTTATTTTCAATAGCATATGTAACAAGTACGTACATTTTGTCAAGGGGAAGTGGTGATGTAGTACTTGCAGGCGTCGAGTTGCTTTCATGGTCGATAATGTTTACCATGCTAGAAAAGGCAGTATGGTTATTGTGTTCTGTGCTTTCAGTGAGTTCACGTCGACGAGATGCACTCGTGGCCTACAGGTCTTCAGTGCTACACCAGTTATAAAAGCAAAGTACATACTTAGTTTAAATATGTGTGTGTTGCAATACCTCCTTACCTATCATGGGTAGATCGTTTCGTAATGAGCCTCTATATTTATAACGTTCGTCTCTCTCTTGCACGACTAATGTGTGTTGTTTTTCGTATGTGCTTACGGTTCTGGCACTAGGTACCCTCTCGTAAAAGACGTTTACTCAACTGGCCTGCCTCTCTGGCATCTCTCTCTCTCTCTCTCTCTCTCTCTATATATATATATATATATATATATATATATATATATATATATATATATCTCAGCTAGTGTTTTTTGCTGTCCCTTTGAATTCTTGGGTTGCCTTACAGATCACGCAACAATGGTCGGCCGCTGAGAAGTGTCGTGTGTGATGGCTGCTGATTTAGTTTTTTATTTGTAATTAGGTAGTTCTGTTTTGCTGATCTCGTATTGATACCTTTGCCTTTGCGTATACCTTTGCGCATGTACTGGTTGGTAAGTATGTATAACTGTTTTCTCCTATATGTTGTGTTTTCTCTTTGCATCGGTGTGTAAACAATATCGTTCCCGCATGTCGAATGCATCATCAGCTTAGACTAAGTGGGTGTGTAGGCCGGTGCGATTCTCCAAAATCATAGGCGAGTCTGGCATGTGTAGGCCAATGTATGTATTTTAATGGCAAAATGTCTGTCGGGTGCATAAGCTGATGTACATTAATTTATCCCCTCAAACGTCTCATGCAATGGTGGTTGTATGGTCAAGCCATCGGACTGGTATTCCAAGGGAATCTGGAACGATACTCTGCACCTCTTCCTGTATTTTGGCATGCACATAGGCCCACACGATCTTCTCATAGCATGCAATGTCTGTCGAGTGACTTAGGCGAATCCTGAGGCTGTCTCTTTTCGTTATCTGTGGTGATGTATGAATTTGGTGCAAATGATTCTGATCTTGGCATGGGATGTCTGTCGAGGATGTCCTTGGAGAATGACAAGTCTAGCAATGCATAGGCCCATGCTTGTATTTATCTCTCCTACCTAGACAATGCCCATCTGGGACATCAGGAAAGTCCAGAAGGAGAAAACTTCGTCGGCTCTCGATGACAACGTTCTCGTCTGGAGAGTGTGTTGGCTGTGGCGATGTCTTTGTTATGATTTTGGTAGTTGTATCTCAAACAGTTCGACAATTACGACCAACTAAGCTTATGTGTGAGCTTGACCCTTCATACCTTTTTTCTTAGTATGACCTGATATTATGATTATGGTAGTTTTATTATCTGAATTGTTTCGAAAATACAGCCGATTATATTTTTAAGTACACGTATGTCATACTCGAATCTTCAGTCCTTTTCATTGACTACTGTGATGCCTATGTTATGATTTGGAAATTATAACAACCTATGCTTATGCGTGAACCTAGGTCATACTTGACACTTCTGCACTTTTAGTGATTTAGGGTGATGCCTATGTTACAACTTTGGTTGTTGTATCTCGCATGGTTCGGAAATTACAGCTAACTATGATTTTAAAATAGACATAGGTCACAACTGACCCTTTGGTCATTTTTGTTGTTGGAGTGATGTCTATGTTATGATTTTAGCGACTATATCTTCACTGGTTGGGAAATTATGGCCAACTATGATTGTAAGTAGATATAAGTCATATTTATTCCTGCATCCCTTCTTGTAGACAAGGGTTATAAATATGTTTTAATTTTTGGTCGTTGTATCTTACACAGTTCGAAAATTACATATATAAGAATAGTGTTTATCTATGTAAGCATAGGCCATACTTGACCTGAGGCTGTCAGGCATTGATGTCATCCAAGATGGTGGGAGGGTGTCCTCGGGTCCTCAGCCAGGAGCTAATTGTGATAGAGGGTGACATTTTGCTAGTCAGTAATCATGTCTCGTAGGGTGGGCAGGGGCTTTGCGATATTGATTTTGACCATGTGGCTTTGTGATAGGGATATCTGACATGGAGGCCACCATCTTGGTAGTCAGTACAATAGCAATGGCTGCCATTTTGCCAGTCTGTGGGAGGACACCATCTTACTAGGCAGTGTTTGGCATGTGGGGAGGACACCATGTTGTTAGTCAGTGTCTGGAACATGTCTTTGCAATATGGATTTCTGCCATGGGGCTTTGCGATAGGAATTTCTGTCATGGAGGGCTTTGCGATAGGGATGTCTAACATGGATGCCACCATATTGCTAGTCAGTGCAATGACTTGGTCCTCCGCTGGTCAGTGGTGCTGCTGCTGGCCACTGCCAGTCAGTGTTGGTCGCTGACATCTTGCTATTCAGTACTGGACACTTTGGCATGGCCCACCATTATCACCCCTTTGCCAGTCAGTGGGGGAAGGCGATTATTTTGCTAGTCATTATGACTTCCAAGATGGTGGTTTGGCTAGGACCATGTATTGGCCGACAACTTTATAGACAGTACATTTACAGCCATTTTACTGGACAGTACAGTGGCAGCCATATTGCTAGCTGGTGCGACCAGATTGGCAGAGCAGAGAGAATTCGTCATGGAACCCGGGCGACATATTTTGCTCGTATGTATATATATATATATCTGGCATGGGGATTCGTCGTGGGGTTCGGACTGCGGGAACACACTTGTGGATGAGGCAGTGTTACAGAATGCTAGAGCAGGAAGTAGAGAGATTCGGTAAGATGGAAGCTTCCAGTAGTTTTTTGACTAGCCTGGTTAACAAAATAGCCGCCATCGAGGTACTCTTGGCAACCATTTTGCTAGGAAGTGCATTGGCCGCCATTTTGCATTTTGCTAGTAGAGAGAAATTTCTGGCACGGGGATTCGTTTTGGCGGCTCGGGCTACGGGAACAAACTTGAGCAGGGTACAGTGTTACAGAATGCTAGAGCAGGAAGTAGAGACATTCGGTAGGATGGAATCTTCCAGTAGTTTTGGCTGGCCTGGCTAACAAAACGGCCACCATGGTGTACTGTTCGACAATATGACCGCTATCTGCTTACTGGCTGTATAAATGGTCGCCAGTGGTAAAATCCCTCACCCTCAGGCTAGAGCATGAGCAAAAAAGGGAAATTTTTGGGGGGAAAAGGGGGAATTTCGGTGCTAAAGTGTCTGAATCGGAGGGGAAAAGGAAATTTTCCTGCGAATTTGGTCGTTTTCTGGGCAAATTTTGTGCGAAAATGACGTCATGCAAGATGGCGGCCAAAAATCTCCAATCACTAGCTCCCAGCTTCTGCGCTGGAACCGCCTTTTTACAACTACTAATGTTGACATCACCAAGGCAGGCCACTGATACACGTGCTGTGTGAGGCCTCGAACTACCATGCTGGAAAATGGGACAATCAAGCTGCACCAGGAAAGCGAACGCACATGTTAACAATAATTCCTGGACGTATCGCAGTGCCATCAGGGAACCTCAATTACCACCCACCACAAGTGTGGTGCGTGGATAGTAGGAAATGGCACCCCACACCATTTCACCTCTCATTGCAGTGGTGTGCCTCTCTTCAATGAAATATGGATCACTGCGCTGGCCAGGACGTCTCCAGACTCGAATTCGGCAGTAATCTGTATGCAGACAGAACCTTTATTCGTTGCTGAACATCACTGACTCGTCACCAACCCGCAAGAGGCCATGTTGCCCGTTCCAGGCAGAAGATCAAGCCGCAATGGTAGACGTCTTAAGGGACACCGCGACGAAAGATCCTGCTCTGCTAGCCGCCTCGATATGACGCTGGTGTACACAGGTGTATCCCCAGCTGCCGTAACATGTCCCTCCCTGGATGCTGCACAGCGACGCCCGTGGAGTGCCTACAGCCTCTCGCGCGATGAAATGATCTTCCCTGGTGGTGATCCGCCGGGGTCGACCCGAGCCTTCTCGACGGGCGTATGTACCTTCGGGTTCCCATTCCGTTCAACTCCAACTCACAGTGTAGGCAGAATGGTTTAATTGGCGAGCAATGCGCCGAAATGTCCAACCTGCCTCTCGGAGTCAGACGATACGGTATCTGAAAACTCATCCACCTGGGGAAAAGGCTGCGTGTTCACTGATCGTGGCTCTGGGGCTTTCATTGCTCACACTGTTACTAAGGCCTTATTCGGTGTTTGGCAGGTATGAATGATGGAAGGACATATATTCCCTCTAGTGGCACAAATCCCCGCAAGCAAACCGTATTAAATGCAATGGGGTACATATCGGGCTAATACGATATTGTGGGACAAGCTTCGTTGTAGTTGCTCGGTTCGTTCATGGTAATGTTTTTTTTTTTTTTTAAAATGAGTGTATAATAGTTATTAATGTTTATGTAATTGTAATTTAAAATTAGGAACCTAAACAGATAATTACGTAAATATTTGATGTTTAGTATAAATACGGCGTTTCATAACCTTTAACATGATTACATTCTTATTCATGATATACATGTAACATAGATTTTTGATGTAGAGAAACTACCATTGTTGTAAATAAATATCAAACCTTTGCCTATTTGTACGAGAAACAGTGTTTGTTGTGTAGGTTTATAGATCCATCAAACATAGGCTAATATTTTATAATTTAGTATACATACTCATTAAAAAATACCAACACTGAAATTATGTAGCCTATGGATAATTGATGGACATATAAAGTTCATAGAGTTTAATAGGATATTTACCTTTCGTCCATGCTATACATAAAATATGCATGAAATGGATGAGAGATCATATCGAGGTGTAAAACTAACATCTAGATATTTTATGTATTGTTCAATAATGTGTTGTGTGAGTATTTTAGGTGAAATCCATCTGGCATCATAAAATGCACACTTTAATATTCTCACTACCCTGGTGACTAACAATCTGATTCTAACGAGGTGCCTTGTCACTGACAGCTAATTATCTCATTTCATATCCCCGATACTTACCGATAGTTTGCATTGTAAAAAGACGCCAGACCAATATATTTATAATGTTAAAGAGCCTTGCCTTTAAAACAATACAGGGCAGAATCAATTAGTTTTGCTAGTTTATTGATATGGCAAAGAATCTGAATTGGAATCGGCCAAGAATCTTCTTTAAGATGTCGACGATTGCTTGGCTGTGAGTTACAAGGTTGACATTAGTGTGGTAGCCATATGTTATCACATTTAATACACTGGGCCCTAGTCTTAATACTACAGGTTAATAATCTCTCTCCAAAAAAGACAGCATGCCGTTGACAGCTGGCTATCTTCATGTACGTGCCTGATATTTGCCGACACAGCCGTTATCTGGCCGATAGTTGCCGACACTTTGTCGATAGGTTGTGTTTGCTGGGATAGGAATGTGAACTATCACCCCAGTGTAGAGTACAAGAGGTTTGAAAAATTTAGTAATGATTTTGATCACATTACAGAAATAAATATTTGCAATATCTAACGCCACCAATTACAATTTAGAAATACTTATGCTTACTTCTGTTATATTTTAAGTACCCACACCATGTAATATTATGCCTGCTTTACAACGGCATAGTTGTTATTATATCCACTCTTACTTAACGTTAAATACAAAAAACAAATCATGGGGTTATATGAGAACTAAACACGTTGAGTAGTAGAGAGGGGTTCATTCTTGTCATGCTTGTGATAATTTGTTTGGAGTGGAGAGATTTTTGGTGGATATTCAGAACGAGGCATTGAGTGCCGATGAGAGCGAAGCAGGGTGAGTATGGAAGGCAAGCACCAATACCCGCTGCGCTAACCACGGCTCCGATAGTTAGTTGGGCTTCGTTGACTAAAGGTCGTATTTTAAAACATTTGTAGAACGACTCCAAGGTTACTTAAGACACCATATATAGTTTTTTTTTTTTTTACGCGAATGGAAAGTGGGCTTGGTCTGCATGAGTATAAGGTCGTCTGTTCGTTCATTGTAATCGACGTATATGGTATCAATTTTTAAAAAGCTCTCCTGTGCCCTCATGAAAAGACACTCAGCGTTTCGCGAATCTAGGTCTTGTTTTCGAGTTTATGAAATAATCAAAAGACACCCAGTGTCCCAACCACGACTGCAAGATATAGAAGTAATATTGGCATGGGTCTTCTAGATAAAAAGGGATGCCACCTTTTTAATATCAAATTATTAAATTGATTGAAAGAGTTAATTAAATTGATCAAAATTATTGACTAAATAGTTGGAAAGGGTTAATCCGATATAATACGATCAAAAAAATTTAATCCGATTTTAAATAGTTTAATCCGGTTTTTTAAATTGATAAGTGTATATTTTGGTACAAGAGTGTACTAAGGGTCAAATTTATGAGTGTCTTGATTTAATTTTGTGGGTTTGGGAGCAGCTCTGGTAGCTGTTCACCCTCTGAATCTTTGCATTCGACTGAGGTGTGACGTGTTGGGGACAGGGTGTGTGTGTATATATATATATATATATATATATATATATATATATATATATATATATATATATATATATATATGGTGAGTTTTGTGCAAGAGTATAATATGTGTTAATTTAGTTAGTGATATTGTTCGTAGACGGTGGTGGAGACATACGATTTTTTAGTCATAGTAATTAAACAGAAAGAGAAAATGTTACGTATAGTTAACACACAAGAGAAATTTCGGAGTGTTTAAACGAAATATATTTCGATGTATGAATAAATAATATGAGAGAGAATTTCAACTACGTGAATAACCTGGTGTTGACAGGTGCTCAACAATCACAGTTACGGTGAGTCTCTAGTATGAAAATTTAACAGTCTACAATGAAGCAAAAATGTCCCTATATATTACATGGCTAATGAACACAATAACAAGGTATTTGAAAAATTACACCACTTGACGCCTCTCGCAAGTACCTTACATTATTTTAAAACACGTCCGTCCACCTGTGAGACTGGTGAGGAACTTTTAAAATGGAATCCATCCATTAAACGACAATTATTAAAAAGGAAATTAATTTATTAACTGCATAAAAAAAAAAAATTTTAATATATGTCTATTCGCTCGGAAGGTCGCTGCAGTACTGACTTGGATATACCACTTAAGTCAACTTATAAGCTGTGTTGAGAGCAAACATAACCTGCGTCGGCCTACATTTGATTATAGACTAAGGTGAAAATCCCGGAAATGAACGAAAATACAAAACGAATGTTTCCAAATAAATTAAACGGCTAACAAACACAAGTACATGACAATCACTAAACAAATTAAAAAACACCAGGATCTCTCCCAAAACACATCCACCTAGGAGGTTTGTGAATGAATTACTGTAGTGTATGATGTGCGCCGGCTTATAAGTCTTTATATACATGGAGCGCGGTCGATAGGCAACTGAGTTGAAATTTACAACAAAAACTCTGAATACACTACGTCCTACAACATACAACGAAACAATAATTCTTAAAAAAGCTTACCTTGATTTTTATTGAAAGTTTCAATATTTTAAGAAAAAGAATTCATTTTTACACAAATTTTCCATCGAAGTGTAAGGAGCCTCTGATGGCTTAATCCCACAACACTTTATATAAAATTACTATACATATTATTTCAAATTCACAAAAGTTGGCCGAAGAAAAATTATTTAAAATAATGGTCGTACTACAAATTTTTCCATTAAGTCTATGAAATTCACAGTAGTAGTTACCGAAATGATAGTTGAAAATGATACGAAGTTTCGTCGACAGAGCTCAGAAACAGGGTTTGCACGATAAACGCATTATATCAGCTTATCACACGAAAATGATTATTTCCCAATAAACTAAAAAAACTTATAAAATTTTTATATTAAAATGCGTATATAATATCGCTTAACGAGAATCGCGGCTAGAACTCAGGCGTATTATATGCCTATACTCTCTGAAGCCTGCTGCCCACTGCGCCTGGTGTAGTCGAGAGAGCTGGTGTCCAGTATCGCATGTAAGCAGGGTGAATGTTGGCATGAAACTAATATGGCCCCCTAGCCCCTCCCCCACAACGCAGAACGCGTTTTCGCCCGAAAAGAGACTTCCTATCCAAGGTCATGCAACAACACCCCAGAGCGCGTTTTCGGAGGACTGACCTTTCCGAGGCTACGCACCCCCACTATCTAGCCAATGCCACAAATACCTGTTTAGAGCCACACACCCCCTCCGCCTACACCAGCCCAGAGTGCATTTCCTGCTGGCTGGAGGACTGCCCTTTCCAAGGCCGTGCAGTCCCGGCATCCACCCTTAATCCCACCCCTGAGTATGTGTTTTCTGAGAAATAGCTGCCTTGGCCAGGAATGGAGGCTTCCCTCAAGGCCAAAGCGTGTCTTTTATGCATCACATCAGGAAAGCTCCATTCCCCGAGCCAGGGGAATTTTGTGAATTTTGATCTGACCTTGGCTATTTCCCCTCTGCCCTCTTCCCTACAAACTGTTACATTATCTCGAACACTGAACCGACGAGAAAAACTGTTTCTCCCAAAGCCAGAGGTTGGTGTATTCCCAGCGAAATAAAATTTCGCAACTCCCACTGATGAAATTATATCCCAATATTGTAATCCTCACCAGTTAAGCACTAGATTTAACATTCCAACAAAAACTTTATCCCATTTTACAGCAATCTTTATCCTGTTTCCCAGAAAACTATAATTTACTATAAGACATATTTTGACTCGTTAAATTTATTCTAAGTAATGAAAACCATCCATCTTTCGATTTAAGGAATACACAAGTTAAACTTAGAATACCAATCTTTTTTCAAGCACGCATCATTCGGTTTAAGCAATACACAAAGTAAATGTTTTTACTTTCAATCTGTTTTTAAATATTTATGCATATAGCAGAGAAAAATACATATTCCACCTATTTTTAAATAGTTGTGCGTATTTCATGTATAGTTTTCTCCATAAGTTCTCCTAGCACAGAATTCAGACTATACTATATAGTATAAAATGTGTTTATATTTGAACTTATTTAAAAAAATGTTTTTCCTAGAAAATAAATTTCGACGTGATACTGCTGACATTGCATGTATCCATCTTGAAATGACTGCTATCGAAGCTGAAATCTGTTGAATTTCACGATATTTAGACTGCTTTTCTTAAAAGGCCAAATTTAAAGGTAAATGGCAGACATTTTTACATAAGTTTATTTTTTTTTATTTTCAATTTTGTTTTTCTGAGTTTGTGTAAAGTATGACTACGTTTTACCAGTAAGTATCTTCGTGTTGAATCTTCAGAAGCAGCAGTAGTAAATCAGGTTGCTGTGAGAAAAGTTCTATTATTTTAAAGTTTGCTGAACTCTGCCACTGCTTGCTGTAGAGTTGAAGGGCAGCAGGAAACATTGTGTGCCGCTAATAGGTCTTTCTACCTGGCTCCTAAGAGGTATTTGTGTCACCTAACTCTCGGTTTCGTTATGTCCCTAGGGTTCTTCAACTTGATCAGCAAGCCGGCAAGGTCTGTTCCTTTCATAGCAAATTTCATTCATTCAGACATGTTCGATTCTCTCCAACATTTGTGTAATTTGTCCTTTTAAAGTTTGTTTTTTATTAAATGTCTTTAATAGAAATGTCATAATTGAATTTTTTTCCCTTCCTCAACAAGAAGGAAACAAGTAACTTGTTTTTTTTTCCCCCCTTGAAAGTGAGCAAACAAATAACCTGCTACCTGACTTTAAAATCTTTTCAAGCTCCAGACCTGAAAATCTTACCATCACCCACTCGTTTCAAGTTACCGCCATTTTTGCTTAGTAACAGCAAATAAACACTTATCATTCAGTATATTGAAATGAGAAATTTTCAAACTAATAAATAACAAGCCACAGTATTCCATTTTAACATTGAAAAATTTTATTCAAAATTTTCTTTTCAAAAAAATTCATAAAATACACATTAGTTAACATTCGTACGACAAAGTGTCTACATATTCACATCAAACTTGCTACGATCGGAAAACCTAAAATATGCTACCACTAAAACCCTTACGAGCTGAAAAAAATAATTATTACTCAATCTTACATAATAAAACTGTAAAATAATCACAACAAATAATGTTACAACTGAAAATCATTAAACATTTTTAACACTTATGTGTAAAAACCATACAAGCATATTAACCAAATCTCCATCTTATTTCATAAAACTGTAAAATTATTACAACGAATCATGCTATGACTGAAAATCATTAAATATTTTTAACATTTACATGTGAAAGTCATACAAGCACATTAACCAAAACTACATTTTACATCATAAAACTGTAAAATAATCACCACAAATCCTGTTACAACACTAAAAATTTCCATTATTTTGTGAATGAAATTATAAAGTTTATCAAAACTTTCCATCATTTTACATTAGAAATCATTAAAATCATTAACTTTCTTAGCAAATTGTTAAAACTTTTACCAAATTAATTTTTTTTTTTTTTTTAATCATGAAAACTTTTAACAAAGTGAATGAAATTTTCTTAAAATTATTTCAACTTTTAACTAACTGAATGAAATTTTATTAAAACAATTACAACTTGCAACCAAGTGAATGAAATTTTCTTAAAATCGTTTCAATTTTTAACAAACTGAATGAAATTTTATTAAAATCATTAAAACTTTATACTTTCAATCTTTAAAACTACGAAAACTTCTCACCCTATTACAAGTGAAAATCTTATCGCCATATCACATATGAAGATCATTACAATTTTAAAACTGAAAAAGTATCAAACTATGCTGTGTCAGAAGCTATTAAAAGCATCACTTCATGAGACATTTTAAAATCATTCATCACTGTAAGTTTGAATTTTCATTAAAATTTACATTTCTAGTTAAGAGATAAACTGAATTTGCGTTTCTTTACAGAAACAACAGATGGTGGTGAAACAGGAGAAGGAGGTGGTGATATTGGACTAAATATTATATCCTGTGGTGAAGGTATGAACAAAGGAGGAGGTGGGGAAATTAATTTACGCTGCTGTGATTCAGGTGGTAATGATTCAGGAGACGGTATACTTGGAACAGGTGAAGACACAAAATTGGATTGCAAACTCTTGGAATAAGAAGTTATTAGACATATCTTCCCGCACATTATTTGAGGTTAAATATAATAGAGTGCAACACAATCTCATTGCTGGTTTTTGTAAAAGTCGCTCACCTTATTTTATGACTGTTGTCAAATCTAGAGCTACCAAGCTCAATGCCGGAGGCATTGCTGTAGGTCTGGACGTCGGAGGTGTCGCTGTAGGTCTGGAGGTCGAAGGCGTTGCTGTACACTGTAAAGAATAATGGTAAAATTACCTGACAAGTGTAAGGTAATATTCGCAAACTTGTGGGGGAAACATAGTTTTCCTTACATGTAAGGTAAAATTACCGCACTGTGGAGTAAAATTCACATGCATGGAAGTGAAAAATCCCAAACATGGATGGAAAAACTACCTTACGACGCGTGTACCTCCTAGTCTATTTGTAACTATTTGATACCTGTATAATATATATTTTCTACCTTAAAAATAAGTTTTATTGTCCAACAAGCTGTCCAACATGGCTCTTTATATGTAAAGTATAATTACCGCACTCTGGAGTAAAATTCACGTACATAGTGGTGGAGAATGCCATAAATGGATGAGAAAATTACCTTACGACGCATGCATCTGTACAGCATTTTCTCAACAGCTAAGTGGGAGGACAGGCTGAAGAAACAGTCCTTTAACAGATTCACTTCTAATTTTATGTTGTCGTCGTGGTATAATAGATAGCGCATTGACCTATCGTGGTAGATGTCCATGGCTTGCGCCCACCCTCCGGCAAGTGTCGAGGATTTTAGAATTAAGATTTCGGTTACTATTCGTCAAAGGATATAGATAATAAAAAAAATTAACAGTACAGATACCCCGTTTTTTTAAATACAATTTTATTATACAATATATTTATATTACCTTACATGTATGGAATTTTTCCCCACTTTTGTCAGGTACTTTTCCCGTACGATTAGGGAATAGTACCTTACTTGTAATGTAAATTTACCTTACATGTAGAGGAAATTAGCTTCTCTTACATTTAAGGGAATTTTACCTCAATTTTTTTACAGTGTAGGTCTGGATATCGAAGGCATCGCTGTAGCTCTAAACACCGAAGACGTCGCTGTATCTCTGGCTGCCAGAGAAATCGCTGTATCTCTGAACGCCAAAGGCGTCGCTATAGGTCTCGCTACCGCAGACATCGATATACCTGCTCTCGATGTTGTAGATCTTGTTAGCGGAGACATCAATATACTTGTTCTCGACATCGAAGGTGTTACTATAGGATTCATTAGCGCAGACGTCACTGTAACTTCTCTTAACATAGAAGGCATTGACAAGAGCAATGGCTGTAGAGTAGAAGCACTTTCTTCGTCGTCGTCGTCCAAAAAATCAAATAAATTTTCTACCAAAGCATAAGGTCCTTTCAATAAGTCATTAAAATAATGCCAGCTAAAATCTGCAAGTTCTCTGTTAAATTCTTGGGCAGATAAGCCAAGAAAATAAACTTTATACGAGTGTGACGTGGTAAGGCGAACCGTAATTGACAAATAACTGGAGTCATTGGAAGGGGACGCAGAGGCTAAAGCCCTATTTATAAAAATTTCAAATTCCCAAGTAAACGCTCGAGAAGTGTGATTTCTCCCCTTCAACCAGAAGTCAGAAGGCCAAACAACCAGTCCTCTCCCTTCCCGCATCACTGACTTTCAAATATCTTCAACCCTCACCCCAAACCTCTGAGACAAACCTCTCTGCTAAGTTTCATCCTCGAGGAAATTAATAACATTTAATTTGTCACAAAAATAACTTCTATTTAATAAAAATAAATTCGGTTAAATTAACAATTACTTAAAATGCTTAGCAAATGTATTAGAGATAACTACACTCAATAAAGCGATTTATAATTATAGAAAAAAAGTATAATAATCCATAAAATAAATCGTTTACGCTTACTATTATCCCTCTTTAAGCTTCTCTAAGAATAGTTTCACCTTTTAAAGGAAATATTATTTACCTTTTTTTTCCTCGAAACAAATATTACATTTCCTAATATTAAGGCATCACCTCATATTTCTGTAAACCTTAAAATTAACATAAAATATTCTTATTTTCACTATATCTTATCGAAATCAACAAACGTGTTATGCTTTACAATCTAATTTAAGTAAATATGCTCCAATTTTCTTAATGCGTATATTTTTATAATCATATTTATGTAAATATGCTCCAATTTACTTAATTCCGTATATTTTTATAATCATATTTATGCTAACCATATACATATATTTTCCGTTAATGTGTATGAAAGTTTTTTTTTAATATGGTTAGAAACATATTATAAAATATTTCAAAATTTTTTGTAAAGTTCAGTGTGTATGGGGAATTAAAACTTATTTCATAAATAATAGTTCATTATTTGATATGTCTTGTTTATTTTTTTTATCTCTGTATATTTTCCTGCGCAATGGAGGTTGGAAAGTGAATATTAATTTTATAAAGTAGAAAACACAATATTTTCTTCTCGAGAATTTGAATTCAGGTAGGAAGACGTTTTTACCTTGGTATCCTTGACGGTTAAAATCGTTGACCTGAACTGTCCTCCCCAGCAGGATGGACCAAAGGACCTTGGCAGCTTACTTTGTGAAAAGGAATACTTTCCCCAGGGTATTATAAAACCGAAATGCATTTTGCTGGGGTTCGTTGGAGTCAGGCTGGCACCCTCTGCGATCTCGGTTTTGTAGTTGGCACTATTGGAAAAATGTTGAAATTTAACCTTGAAGGTTTATGACTTCGGACCGGGAGTGGTAGGACTGCTAAGACCATATATTTCTAAACGTAACAGTGTTTTCACGTCTTGAGATATTAGTAAACGCTATACGTCTAACATTTCGAAGGTAGTATAAATTGGTTAGCTACTAATTTTTCATTGGAAATATTCCACGCTATTAATTTATGTTTAAACATCTATAAAATTGAGCATCCCTCTCTCTCTCTCTCTCTCTCTCTCTCTCTCTCTCTCTCTCTCTCTCTCTCTCTCTCTCTCTCTCTCTCTCTCTCTCTCTCTCTCTCTCTCTCTCTCTCTCTCAGTTAAACTACATAGTACGCCAAAACACACAAGCAAGTACAGATTGCTCCAAAACATAGACAAGTAATTATAGAATGATACAAATCATATTAAACAATTATCTCAAAAATATATACAAACACAAGCTGTTTCAATAGGTTGTTAAAATTATTTCTTTACGAAACCAACTCGAAATGGTTTACTCCAACGTGCTAATAACTTGCTAATATTCAATTTACACTTAGATTTCTCTATGCAAGAACAGGTGATCTCATTGTATTGTTCATCAATTTTAATGAAATATTGGATTACATACAACCAAATACTTTTTATACTAAATTTAACTCATTAGTTCTCTCATCCCAAATAATGCCATATCAATCGAATAATATCCACAGGTGATTCAGGAGGAGAATCATCATAATCTGTTTCACCCCAGTCAGACATCATTGCCCATGTTAGCATTAATTTTGAGTTTTCCTCTGCAGAGAAAAACTTTTAATTAGATATGTTTGTTTTACGTAATTGTTTGAATGATGGGCAATTGTATTCTTTTGGAATATATTTATATTCCATATATAATATATATATTATATATAATTATATAATATACATATATATTATTTTTTTGCTATACACACGTATAAAATGTGTTTTTTGCTCAATTCCAAATTCCGCCTACGTATATTTCGCAATTATTTAGGTAATGTTTGCAAATATATTCAATATTCTCGTACTCTATACGTCCACTCTCCCATTTTAAACTGTGGTGATGGTTAGTAACCTATCAGTTTTCTTGTATTTGGGAGTTAAATAATTCCAGTCAAACGGTGCTTTAAAGCTGAATACTATTGTATTTTCTTCCATATCAGTAATAGCTAATTCTTTAATGATACATTTTTCTGTAGATTGAAATCCTTGTACATTGCAAAACATCTCATCGGAATTGTGGTTCGTCGCCTACTGATTCAATTCATTATTTTCACCAACTTATCTCTTGCATTGTAACTCGCTAATCTATCATGAATCATCTGAGCATAAGCTTGTGTATTTGCTCGAATAAGTGTATTTGCAATAATTTCAATTCGTGAATCAATTATGACATTGGTAATTACCAATGGCGTAGTCTTTTTTACATCAAATACAAATAAAGTTCCTCTGGTTTGAAATGTTTTGGTTCTAGGATCGGTGAACCGATTTTGTTATAACAAATTTCCTGGAACTTTGAGTTTATATCATAGCAAATAAGGAATTACCCATTTTCAAAGTTCAAATTTAAATCCAAATTGGGGCAAGCTTGACTGTTTAGGTACAGTTTGATATTTTTCATATCACAATTATCAAATACTGATCTACAAGCTTTTAAATATTTGTGTTGGTTTGTTTGAAAACAAATAACGACAAATCGTGGTTTCTCAAATGAAAAACTTGATTTAACATTCCAAATGAGTTTTTGTGATCTCGGTAACGTTGGGAGTGTCTCCAAAGCCCACGATCTGAAGGCAATATCTAGATTCTTCTCTTTTTCGATATATTTTAAAAACTTTACATGTTCATGAGTGTTAATTTCAATATGTGGCATTAGCCATTCAACAGTGCGTAATTCGAATGTTACACCTTCCTTGTTATTAGTTGTATCATATATGACATTCAAATGCGTATTTCTAAATAGAATAACTAATTATTTTTTAGCATTTAATATAACATGTTTATAGTCTTCAGAAAAGCCCAAAACCATACTTAACAGTATAACAACTTCGTGCTTTCCACCTGGGATTATTTGTAGTGTAAAATTATTTGCATTGCTCCACCCAGCCATAAAACCTGTATAAACACGGTTTACATTTACCGAGAGATAGTTCTTTATCGTGTAAGTAATTCCAACAACTTGTGTTTGTTCAATTTCAACACCATTGAGCATATATGCAATTCTATCGATTAAATGATGTATTCCATGTCTTACTATTTTTGTAGGTGCTGGATTACTTGCACCGGCTGTCTTTTTAATTGTTCCTCTAAAACTTAAACTTGATTTCGATGGTAATGTGTAAATATAGTGATTTTGTATTGAAATCCTTATTTCTGAAGGAAATGTATATGTAACTAGCTCGGGATGGTCCATACACATGGATTTCCATATTGGTGATTTCATTCTCATAGCTGATCAGTTCTTCAATATTAAGTATGTCTTCCATTTCTATTAACAGTGTATACTAATTCTTTTATATACAATTTGTAGCCTCGTGTTAACTCCACAGGTAACTTATTTAAAGCGAATGTTTTATGCTTGCGTTTACGTCTTTTTATATTTCCTTAGTTCGAAATACGTTTCTGAGTGACATAGTTCTTAAAAGAACCACCTACTTTACGTCCGAATTCAATATTGTACCCAATACCCATTAGGATTGTAATGTGCAATGGAATGCCACTGTTTATATAGCTTTTTTAAAATGTAAATGGACTGTTATTTCTTAATTTCTAAAATTAATAAGTTTACTGTCTTGATTGACAATTGTAGCGACTATTTCATAGACACGATTAACTATTACTGGCAGATATATCAATGTATTCAGTTTTTTCAATTATTTTATATCCTGGAGCCACTACACACGTGAATTAATATAGTGTATCTGTTGGTTTCCCATTCAAATATGAACCACCTACAATATTAACATTTATACAACATACATTTACCGATAATGTATCAACCTGTTTTGTCGATTCGTGCAAATGATTAGCTGGATATACTCTCTGTTTGTAATCCAACATATTTGCAATTGAATTGTCTTCCCAGAAATCAATCTCGAGGTTACTATACATTGCACTAATTATTGTATTTGGATTTCCACCTAATAGTAAATGTACATTTTCAGGTAATGCCACTTTAATGAATATTTCTAAGTCATCCAACTCATAAGATCCGACTGGTATCACGATCGTGCAGGTTTTACTTTCAGCAATGTTAACCGTAAATGTTTGGTTATGCATATCAATGTTTGGTATGCTGTTGTAAGTTACGAATTCGATTAGACTTATTTGCCATTCTCCATATAACTCCAACAGAGAGAAATATACGGTATGCAATTGCGAAGAATTTCCACTTAATATCAATATTATTGACATATTAATAATATGCTTAATATTACACTTACTTATATATCCTATTTATAGTAAAAAATGTAAACATAAGTGTCCACAATTGATTGTATTTGGTAATTATTCTGTTTGGTAAGTGTATCTTAATTGCATGTTTAAATAATTATATACTTCAATGGGTGGCTGTAAATAATCGAGACTGTCATAATACAATGATTGATATAGTATTTAATTAATACACCCCAATGTGCATTCGTTTTGTTTCGAATGTAAATTGACAATCACACATTCACAAAGATTTGGTTTCTTTGGTTAATTGTCTCTCTTATACACACCTCAGAAATAGGGAATATGCAGTTTCTTTACAAATACATTAATGTATGTGTTTGTTAATGCATGTTTTGGAAGAATATTTAAGACTTTCTGCATTCCCCCCCCCCCCCACACATATCGAGTTTTTCGTCCTTGTCTAACTTTATAGGGTTTCAAATATATTCCTTTACCTTTTGATTTAACTGCTATACTAATTGTCGAAACTCCTCCAAGGATTGATCAAAGTGCTGTTAATGCTGGAAATAGCAATGGAATGATTCATCCTTTCTTTGTTTTTCGTTTGGTTTTACATTTTAATTTCGTGCCTTTTTAACCTTTGCATGCATAACTTTATCAACAACCCAGACGCCTTACTTTTCACCTGTTGATGTAGATGGATTCTTCCTTTTATTTGCTTATTTATCGGCTAGAATTTTATCTGCTATATGTTTTTCTTTCAAATCATTTGTTCGATTATAAACTATATTGTGACCTTTAAATGCGTTATCTAGAGAGTTTATTCCTTGATCGTTCAGCACCAGACGTTTTGCATGTTTAGTACCTGGTCTGCAAAATTTGTATTTCGGTAAATGCAATAGAATGGCAATTTATTAATCATTGTATTCAATACACCACTTCCTTTTTTGATACGTTTAGTGCGAGCCATTATTTTCAACTGAACATGAACCTATATATAGACTTCATTTATAGTTTTTACATCAGTATGATACATATGTTCATTATGTTAGTATGCTATGTTACGATACATTACATTATGATACATTGCATTACATTATGTTATATTACAGCAGTAATTTACATTATTTTACAATAGTATGTTAGGATGTTACATTATGTTACAATATGTTACACTAGCACGTTTTTAACACTGTCTTATTGTGTATAAATGAAGGTTATAAAACAAAATGTACATCTGCTGGTAATTGTAAATATGAAAGAAAATATAATTGACCAGAACCATGGCATTATTTTACCATCAAATATACTATGTATAATAAGCGGTCTTTCTTCATGTAGAAAAACCTGTGTTATTATGTCGCTGTTGGAACATCCAAATGGAATTAAATTTGACAATGTATGTGTTTTTTTCTAAATCAATACAAGAGAAATATCAACGATTAGCTACCATTTTGTCGTTAATTTAAGGATTGCGATATTTCCCTTTTACAAGTAAAGAAAATAGAGTGCCTCTGAGTGAAGCATTACCTATTTCAGTATTTATTTTGAACGATGTTTGGTGCGAACCACAGGGTGAAATACAGCAATATTTTAGTTTTGGTCGAAATTCAAATGTTTGTTTTTATCTATCACAAAGTTACGCACATATGCCAAAACATAATTTGTGCGATAATACAAATGTGGTAATTGTGTTTAAAATGGACAATATGAATCTGTAACATATTTACGATGATCATGTTCTAGGTGACATGATATTTACAAAGTTTAAAGATATATATTTTTAATGTTCGATAGACAGCATCATTTTTTTGGTGATTATACCAACACTTCCCCTATATAAAGGCAGGTCTGCTTTAACAGTTTTTTTACTTCCAGGCGAATAACTATGAGTATTTCAAAGTTTGGACAGAGCAGTATAAAATGTAATCAGTACAATAGCTGTTTAGTCAAAAATCGCGATGGGAATTGTGGTTTGAATGAACATACAATAAGAAATATTGGTAGGCCTGTAAAAGACACTGATGCGGTAAATAAACATTATGTGGAATATTTAAAGACCATTATGCTAAACGTATTTAAATCACAATCAAATGATATTCAAGAGAAATTAATTAATTTAGTGATTTGAATGAAAATGTTTACAAAAACACGAGTGTAATTGTAAACATTTTATCCTATATTGGTAATGATTTGCAGCATAATGAATTTACAATAGAAGAACATTTAAATGGTTTTAGTAAGGACTTCAATGATATAGCAAACATTATTTTTACTACACAACTTGCAGAAATGCAAGGTAATTTAAGAGATATAATTAATGAAGTGGCAAGCTCTACTATTACAAAACTACTAGAAACATGAATTGAGCAAATAACCCAACATATAAGCAACAAATTCATTAATAAAAAATAGGTTTAGTTGTGCAAACAGATCTGAGAAAACAAAATAATGATTCGGAAACACGAGTAATTATTTTATTAATAATTTGAGAGGTGAGACTATAGCAAAATTATATGTTCATTTAAGTAAAATTGATACGATTGAAAAAGGACAAACTAATCAACCTATCACAACAGTTAGAAAAGAAACAATGTAATTCATATATAAATAGTTCGAATTTAATGTAATGTAATCTAACCATGTCTGCCTCTGCTTCAGAATTACATAAGGTTGTATATGCTCTGAAGAAGAATTGTTTACAATCCAAACGAGCTCGTATGGAATGGGATGTTTTAAACAAAGAAATATTAAAAACTGTAATGAGTAGAATGGATACATTGCATTCTGTGTTAAATAAACCTAAAGAAACAGCTTTGGAAATTAAATCGGAAGAAGAACCTTCAACAAAGAAAAACAAAAAGCAACCCCTTTCTTAATTAACATGTAGTTATTTATCTTTACAACATTCTTCACTTATGTGGGATACGACATTTGGGGTTTATCGACATGACGTCTGGTTCCTTGGAGATTCGGTAATTAAGTTTTTGCTTGGCAATAAAATTAAAATAGGTGATTATGTAAATGATGTGAGTCAAGGATTGTTTGAATAAATGTTTTAAAACTTTCATAAATTGATATTCCGACACCTATTTGCATAAATATAAAGAGCTTGTTCGTGTGCGAATGTGAATAACTGTTTAGAAGATGAAAACCATCCGAAACTACATTTAATAGGAGATATAGTCGGAAGTGGAATATATAAAGCTGAAATTGACAACCGGTTTTCACCTGTATATTGGAACAATACCAATGAATTGGTTGATAGATTAAAACTTCTCATAGCTTCGAGAGAATCTGGTAATAATTCATGTACATGCCTCTGCAAGGATAAGATATCCCAGAAGACGAGTTATTACTAAATGGCTAAATGATCTTTTCCAAGCCACTTTGTGTGAATTGACCATGCATTCCAAATACAATAAAGGATACCAGTATATTTTAACCATAATTGACGTTAATTGGAAGTATGGTTGGGGTATACCTTTGAAAAATAAAACTGGGAAAGAACTTACTAATGCACTGATGACCATTTTGAAAGAAAGCCAAATTCGCTCCAAACCGACAGAGGATCTGAATTTTTTTCTGCACCATTCTGGTAACTAATGATAGATTATGGTATTAATCACTATGCAACATATTCGGAACTTAAAGCCAGTGTTATGGAACCATACAATATATCGATTAAGCTGTTAATATACAAACATTTCACATCTAAAGGGATTTACAAAGGAAAGGGGTTGGCATTTTACCTAAAATAGTTCAATTTATAATTTCAGATATCATATAACTATGAAGATGGCGCCCAAATAAGTTATTGATAATAGTTTAATGAAAACTATTTCTAATATTGTTAAAGTCATCGACGAGAGGGAACAAAAGTTCAAAGTTGGCCAGTATATACGTATCTCGAAGCAGAAATGAATCTTTGAGAAAAAAATTAAGGTTAATTGGTTTTGTGAAATATTGAAAATTATTGCAATTAGACAAACATGCCCAAGCGTGTATTACAAAGAAGCCTCTGATGGACAGCCCATAAAAGGTGGTTTTTACGAACATGAACTGAATAAAGTTAGTTCTCCAAATGAATATTTGATTGATAAAACCATTGAAAGAAAAAAAAATGTCATTGGTTCTATGGAGGGGTTTCTCAAAAGCACACAATTCGTGATTAAGAATCAAGATGTTAAAAGATTTTAATACTATTTTTGTAAAATTATGAGAGTAAATAAAAAATATGTCTTATTTTATTTAAGAAACCTATGGATTTGGTTTGGGTGTGTAATTTATTGTGCAATCAATACACTTGTTAATTGGATTATCTTTTCACTGGATTAACGTTTGAGTGAAAATCCAGTTTGCTTAAAACCTTTTAACGATAAATTTCTTTCAAAATCATTAAAACTATTACTATTTATTTTATTTCTTAACTCAGTTTCTTTTCTAAAAAAGAATTTTAAACAGGATTTGGTGGAAGCAGTGTAAAAAATCATTTATTGCGATAGCGAAAATAATTCTGAAACAAAAAAATGACCATTCTGTTAATACAATTACATATCTACTGCTATTATTTTCAATCTAGTTATTAACTTTAAGAGAATAATTTTTCAGCAAAACTTATTAAATATTTATTCGATGGAAATACACAATCAAAAACTTGAGGCTTGAAAAGCGAGAATTTTTTTAAACATCCCCTGGCCAAAGGTTTGAAGGCTGCTGACCAGCTCCAGGTATGGCGAGTCAGGGACAGGGGCGGATTGGAGGAATAATTACTCCTCTCACAGAACCAGACAGGGCAGATTTTCGGGAGAATCCACAATTCATGGGTATAGCATAGTTTTGCAAACAAATGAATGCTTTGGAAGAGTCCAACTTGGTGTCTTGAGGGATGTCTTGCAGGTGGAGAGCCCCCAAAGTCGTTGGACAAAAGATGCAATCTGGGCTGGTGATGGAGGTCTGTGTCCTTGGATCGACAGCGAGGGAGGGGTGTTTGGATCGGGGAGTTCTCCAGCCAGCAGAAAAACACGCTCTGGGCTGGGGTAGGGGGTGATCGGGGTGTTGTGTGGCCTTAGGCAGGTTTTGCAGACTGCGGAGTTGGAGTGATAGCAGGGGTGCGTGGCCTTGGATAGAGCAGTCTTCTAGCCAGCAGGAAACACACTCTGGGCTGGTGTAGGCAGAGGTGGTGCATGATGCTAAACATAATTCTGCGGCATTGGATTGATAATGTGATTGCGGGTGTGCGTGGCCTTGGAAAGGTCAGTCCTCCAGTCAGCAGTAAATGCACTTTGGGCTGGAGAGGAGGGGGTGCATCGCCGAAAATGTGCTCTGGGGTGTTGTTGCAAGGCCTTGAAAAAGAACTCTTTTCGGGCAAAAACACATTCTGTGTTGTGGGGTGGGCAGAGAGGGTGAAGTCTAGACCAACGTGCACACTCCTAGCTGTCCGGCGCCATCTTAGTTTCACGCCAACCCTCACCCTGCATACACGCGATGCTGGACACCAGCTCTCTCGACTTCACCGGGCGCAGCGGACGGCGGGCTTCGTGCCACGACCAAAGGGTAGCAAGGTCCCCGATTTGAAGCGTCGGCCAGCGGGCTTTGGAGAGTGTGGGCATTTAATACGCCTGAGTGCTAGCCGTGATTCTTGTTAAGTGATATTATATACGCATTTTTTTAATATAAAAAATTTTGTAAATTTTTTTAATTGATTGGAAAAAAAAATTTTCTTGTGAAAAGTTGATATAGTGCGTTTATCGTGTAAACCCCATTTCTGAGTTCGGTCGTCGAAACTTCGTAGCATTTTCAACTATCGTTTTGGTAACTACTACTATGAATTTCACAAACTTAGTGGGAAAATTCGTAGTATGTCAGTTGTTTTAAATAGTTTTTCTCCAACCAACTTTTGTGAATAAAAAATAATATATAGTACGTTTCTATAAAGTGTTGAGGGGTTAAGCCATCCGAGTCTCCTTACTCTTCGATGGAAAATTTGTGTTAAAAGTGAATTCTTTTTCTTAAAATGGCGAAGTTCTCATTAAAAAACAGAGTAATTGAAAAAAATATCGTTTTGTTGTCTGTTGTAGGACGTAGTTTATTCAGAGTTTTTGTTGTAAATTTCAACTCAGTTGCCTATTGACCGTGCTGCACATGTATAACAGCTAATAAGCCGGTGCACATCATACACTATTGTCATTCATTCACCAGCCTCCTAGGCGGACGAATGTGTTTTGGGAGAGCTCCTGGTGCGATTTCATTACGTGTTTTTTCATTCATTTAGTGATTGTCGTGTACTTGTGTTTGTTAGCCGTTTAATTTATTTGGAAACATTCGTTTTGTATTTTCGTTCATTTCCGGGTTTTTCACCTTAGTCTATAATCAAATGTAGGCCGACGCAGGTTATGTTTGCTCTCAACACAGCTTATAAGTTGACATAAGTGGTATATCCAAGTCAGTATTGCAGCGACCTCCCGAGCGAATAGACGTATATTAAAATTTTCTTTTTTACGCAGTTAATAAATAAATTTCCTTTTTAATAATTGTCGTTTAATGGATGGATTCCATTTTAAAAGTTCCTCACCAGTCTCACAGGCGGACGGACGTGTTTTAAAATAATGTAAGGTACTTGCGAGAGGCGTCAAGTGGCGTAATTTTTCAAATACCTTTGTATTGTGTTCGTTAGCCATGTAATATAGTAATATATAGGGACATTTTTGCTTCATTGTAGACTGTTAAATTTTCATACTGGAGACTCACGTAACTGTGATTGTTTAGCACCTGTCGACACCAGGTTATTCACGTAGTTGAAATTCTCTCTCATACTATTTATTCATATATCGAAATATATTTCGTTTAAACACTCCGAAATTTCTCTTGTGTGTTAACTATACATAACATTTTCTCTTTCTGTTTAATTACTATTACTAAAAAATCCTATGTCGCCCACCACCGTCTACGAACAATATCATTAACTAAATTAACACTTATTATACTCTTGCACAAAACTCACCATATAGATATATATATATATATATATATATATATATATATATATATATATATATATATATATATATATATATATATATATATATATATATATATATATATATATATACACACACCCTGTCCCCAACACGTCATACTTCAGTCGAGTGCCAGAGCTCAGAGGGTGAATATTTACGAGAGCTACTCCCCAATCCACAAAAAGAAAGAAAGAAACTAATATATTCATCCCTTAGTACACCCTTGCACCAAACTATACACTCATCAACTTAAAAAAAAATCGGATTAAAAAATTTAATAGCATAAATATCGGATAAAAATTTTTCATCGGATTCAATCGGATTAACGCTTTCCATCAATTTGGTTTACCCTTTCAATCAATACAATCGACCCTTTAATTCGAGTTAATTAACCGTTTCAATCACTTCAACCCCTTGATATAAAAAGACGGCATCCCTTTCTTGAACACCCACCCCCCTACTACGTATAGGAGCCGAAAAGGACTTGTCAGAAAATGTTTCAACCTCTCCGATTTAATCTTACCGAATTCTTTCGATGCTTGGGGCCAGGTCATTACAGCTGGCCTTCTGTCCAGCAGCACGGAATTTGAATTAGGCCTACAAGGCGGCTTGAGCAAATATACGAACTATTATAGATGTTTACACACATTTTGTGGTATCTTCTAATAGAGTATTTCATAAAAATTAAAGTTGGAACTCTTACGAAATAAATTTAACATTTCCCAGCCAATTCTAGAGCAGTAATGTAAATTACAAAATAATTGTTTAGTAATAAAAAGACGTATTATTCTCAGAAGTACATGAATGTATTTCAAACGCTATAAAAACATGATAATTATATTTGTTGCGAATGGTAGTATATGAAATCATTTCCAAAAAAAACCCGAATTAACGATTGTAGGAGAGCAATTTCGTTATTGTTTACTTCAGCAGCTTTTATAGTTTTGCCGAAGTTCAGCAAATGCAGCAGTTTCTAAGAATATGAGGTATGTGATTAGAATACCAGGCAGTCATAGTAGCCGTGGCTCAAGAGCAGAAAAAAAAGCAGTGGCGCCGTGCTCAGAAGAAAGGGAGCTTTCAGAACCAAAGTCCCCACCCCTGCTTCGGTTGGCGCTAAGCTCCAGACATTCCTTGTCCTGTGGGGCGGCACACCAGCTGGCCGCGATTACAATATTCATCTCCAGAAGATTTACGATAATCCCGCGGTCGGAAAGGGGCCTCGGAACAGAATAAAAAAAAGGGACCACGTCCCAACACTTTACAGCTGCTGCGCGCGCTGCGTTGGGCGCCGGACGAAACAAAACAATGTCGGAGCAAGACTAGCCATAGCGCCAACCAGTGAACACTCAAGACAGCCGTCCCCTTGCTGCCGGAAGAGCGTCTACTGGCAGCGGCAGTTCAATCCCTGTGTTTTCGATGGCACTAATATTGACATTTAGCCCTGTGTTTATATGCATATTGCACGTTACCATGCAGATATATTTTCAACAGTTTCTTCCAGACAAGTGCTTCGTTCACCTAGAAATCATTGTGACACTTAAAGCAGTCAAATGACTCTTGTCGTCAGACCGACCCCTTACAAGACTGACCCACGGCCCATTGACCCAAAATGGCCCCTGATGGCAATGCTGACTGTGGTGCTGCGGTGCTAACTGCGGTGCTGTAGTGCTAGTCGCGGTGCTGTGGTGCTAACTACAGTGTTAACCACGGTGCTAACTGTGGTGCTGCGGTGCTAAGTGCGGTGCTGATTGCAGGACTGATTGTGAATGCGATGCAGATTGCAGTGTTGAGTGTGATTGCGGTGCTAATTGGGGTGCTGATTATGGTGGTGATTGTGGTGCTAATTGTGGGGCTATATGCGGTGCTGATTGCGATTGTCGTGCTAAGTGCGGTGGTAAGTGCAGTATGTGTGTGGGTCAGAAGTAAAAAAAAAAATTCCATGTATTTTAAAATAAAACTATGTAGTCATGTCTCCAAAAGCTGAAATGCGAACAATCTATTAAATAATCTCGATTTAAAAAAATTATTTATGCAGGTCCCTAGATATATTTCATCGCTTCCTAGGTAAACTGTATTTACACTTTGCAATAAAAGTGTCCAGAACGACAGCAGGCACCCACCACGCTTCGCCATTGGTCTATGCACAACTTGGACTGGACTTTGTACTGAACAATGCAGCACCACGACAGGCCACCACCATGCTTCCCAATTGATCGTCATCGCGTGAAAAGGGCTCTTCGTACGGACCACCCTCTCATGACAATATGCATTTTTGAACATAGGTGAAAACTTGATCGCGGAATCGGCACTGGTGGCAACCAGTTAGCGATTATGTAGGTTCACGGCTCCATGATCGTTGAGGTCAAAAGGCAGTCCCTCATATCCGCGATTCATCTTCGCGGTAGGGGAGTACTCTGAGGAAACCTAAATAAATAGTTCGCCCCGGAAGAAAACATGTAGGTCCTATCATATATATAAGGACTGTACATTTATTATGTTTTTATATAAGGTGGGAATATAAATAATTATGTACAGTTGTATAAATATATAGTTATATATGTGTAAATATTTATATGTACATAAATATGAACTTATAAAATAATTTTCAATTTATTTTATACATAATTATGTATAGGTGTATGCAAATAAATGTGTAAATATAAAATTATTTCCAATTTATTTTATTTATAGTATAGGTTTTTAACTATGTCAATATAAAATTATTTTCAATTTAATTGATACATAGATTTATGTGCATATAACTATAAAATATATAATTATTTTCTATGTAATTTATACATAATTTTATATATATATACATATGATAATATAAAATAATTTCAATTTATGTATGTATGCACATATACATATTGAGATATAAAATTATTTTCCAATTAATTTATATATAATTAGAGATATATGGGAATATATATTATTATTTGATTTATCTTATACATAGGTGTATAATTATGTAAATATAAAATCATTTTCAATTTATTATTTGTGTATAGGTATATAGGTATTAAAATACAAAATTATTTTGTACTTATTTTATATATATCTTAGTACACATATGTAAGTATGTAATTATAAAAATAATTTCAATTTAATGTGTATTTATACACACATATAAGTATATAAATAAAACATTATTTTAATATAATTTATACATAATTATATATAGCTATATGTAAATAATTATGTATATGTATAGGTATATATAATCATATAAATATAAAAATATTTCCAAATTTGTTTATATATAGTTTCATGGTATATAAGTAAGTAAATATAAAATTATATTCAATTTATTTTGCATGTGTATAAATATAGGTATATAAGTATGATAATGAAAAACTATTTTCAATTATTCTTAAACATAATAAATTATGTAAATATAAATATGGGAATATAAAATTAATTAAAATTTCTGTATTTAGATATATACGTATGCCTACATGCATATTCAAACAACATATAGTTATGTGAGTACCACGTATTTTCTTCCAGGGCGAACAAGTATTTGGGTTTTCTCAGAGTGCTCCCATACCGCGAAGATGAATTGCGAATACGAAGAGCTGCCTTTTGACCTCGACGATCATGGAGTCGTGAACATGCATAATCGCTAACTGGTTGGCACCAGTGCCGATTCTGCTATCGAGTTTTCACCTATGTTCAAAAATGCATATTAGTATGAGAGGGTGGTCCATATGAAGAGCCCTTTTCACGTGACGACGATCAATTGAGAAGCATGGTAGTGGCCTGTCGTGGTGCGGCATTGTTCAGTACAAAGTCCATGTTGTGCATCGACCAATGATGAAGCGTAGTGGGAGCCTGCTGTAGTTCTGGGCACTTTTATTGCAAAGTGTAAATACAGCTTACCCAGGAAGCGATGAAATATATTTAGGGACCTGGATATATATTTTTTGAAAGCGATATTATTAAATAAAATGCTCGCATTTCAGCTTTTGGAGATAGGACTACATCATTTTATAAAAAAAATACATGGATTCTTTTAACTTGCGATCTACACACACACACACACACCGCACTTACCACCGCACTTAGCACCACAATCACAATCAGCACAGCACTTAGCACCGCACTTAGCACATCAATCACAATGAGTACCACAATCAGCACTGCAATTAGCACTGCGATCACAATCAGTATCGCACATATCACTGCAATCAGCACCACATCGCAATCAGCACTGCTCTTAGCACTGCACTTTGCACCAAAATCATAATCAGAACTGCAATCCTCACCGTAATTAACACCGCAATCACAATCAGCACTGCAATAAGCACCACAATCAAAATCAGCACCACAATCAGCATCACACTTATCACTGCAGTTAGCACCGCAGCACCACATTTAGCACTGCAGTTAGTACCGCAACACCACAGTTAGCACCGCAGAACCGCACTTAGCACCGCGTTACCACCACAATTAGCACCGCAGCACTACATCCAGCACTGCAATCAGAGGTCATTATGGGTCAATGTGTCAATGGGTCGTGGGTCTGTCTTGTGAGGGTTCGGTCTGACGACAGGAGCCAGTTGTCTGCTTTAAGTGTGATACTGATTTATAGGTGAGCAAAGAACTTGTCTGAAAGAAACTGTTGAAGTTATATCTTCATGGTAATGTGATCAAAGAACTAGCATCTAAAGCATGCCGACCTGTCTGTGTGTTGTTTCAATACCTTTATGTGATTCGTCAGCTGCAATCATGTGGCAACTTGGTGACTGGCTGGTCGGTGTTTTGACAGTGTATTAATTGTGTAATACAATTGGTTCAAAGTCAATATGGCGTCATAGGGCTTGCATACTTGTATATTATAAGCAGTAGGACGGTTGGTTTAACAATGGCTGCTGTAAAAGATATGTCGTCTTCGCTACCTTCTACATCTTCGCATAGATTTTTCTCGAGTTTTTGTTTTCAATGTAATTCAAGGTCGTGGGATCAAGGTCAAGGTAGTCTGCATCTAATATGGTGGTAGTAATATGTATTGTGATATACTTGTTGATTTCTATGTACTTATTCTCGTGTTTTGGTTTTGAAGGTCATTCAAGATCATGGTGGTCAATGTCGAGGTAGTGCATCTAATATGGCGGTAGTAGTCTGTTATGTATTATGCTTATTGACTTTGATGCATCTTTATTGATTTTTTGTTTTCAAGGTCATTCAAGGTCATGGGGTCAAGATCGATGTATTCTGCATCTACTATGGTGGTAGTAGTCTGTTACGTATTATCCTTATCCTTGCTGACTTTTATGGATTTGTCATGAGATTTTGTTTTCAAGGCCATTCAAGGTCACTGGGTCAATGTCGAGGTGGTGTGCATCTTATATGATGGTAGATTTTGTTTTCAAGGTCATTAGAGTTCATGGGGTCAAGGTCATGGTCATTGGCTTCCAATATGGTGAATGAGTGATGTCTACCAAGATGGTAGTCGCCTACCAAGATGGTGGTCGCCTATGAATATAGTTGTCATCTACCAATATGGTGGTAAGTTTACCAAGATGGCTGCTGTCAACCAAGAAGGTGGTCGCGTACCAAGATGGCTGACTGGGTATGGGCGAGTGGGTGGAGGCCAGCTGACTAATATGTTTGAATAGGGAAATGGGGACCTCGATAAATTCAAGTTTTTAAATAATTTCTAGTATTTAACCATTTTTACTTATTCCTTTTTTTTTTTTTTTTTTTTGTAATTTTGAAATCATTTTAGTGATACATTTTTTGTTATTTTTCGTATTTTTAAATATTTTTTTTGGGATTTTTGGGGTCAAAGGTCAAAGGCCATTCTGGCTCGGAGTGACTGATCCTGTTCACCTTGGTCTGACCCTGGGTCACAAGTCCCCCTCGCCTGTTCTGGGAAAAATGGCTACTTTATAAGGATACTTTAATAGTTTTTTATAATTTTAAATAATTATATATATATATTTTTATTTTTCAGAATTTATGGAATTTTTGAGGGATTTTTTGTTTCTTTATATTGTTTTTGTGGTTTTTTTGTGTCAAATTTCCTCGGAGCCAAGGTCAAGGTAACGGGTCAGGGTCAATGACATCCAATATGGCAGCCGGGTGACATCACAATATGGCAATCCTCCAGCTCTGGCTCCGATGCCTGATGCCCTTGCCTCATACTCCCCATTTCCCCACTACTAAACGCTACTTCTTGTTTGAGTAACTTACCAATGTGGCAGATACCCTAATATGCTAGCACTAACTAGGTGATGTAAAAAATGATGCTTACCAAGACGGCTACCTCCAGTAATGGATAAACAAATGACGAACGTAGAATTAATATGTTCACCTCTAGTAAAATATAAACAAATTATGCTTACCAATATGGCGTCGCACGTAGCTACCAAGGTGGCGTCGATCAAAGGCGAGAGACAAACTTCTAAATAAATGACGCTTACCAATAGGGCGTCGAACACGCCCACCCATATGGCAGTAGAATGAAGGTGAGAGAGACAGTAATGTGAAAACAAATGACAAACGAAGAAATTAATATAGGGGAATGAGTAATAGTCACTCAACTGCTGGAGATGGAACGAACATGACTAATTGCTGGAGGCTCTCCAACTAATTGGGAGGGGGTGAGGGAATGGAGCGGATATGGTGGAGGATTGCCGACAGTCGAGCGAAAGTCAGTAATTAGCCAATGAGAATCATTTACGGACAAATTACCCCTCGAAAGGTAAGTTTTTAACTAAAATTTGTATAAATTTTTTAATAATAGTATTTTTATGTTTTTTATTACACTTGTCAGAATAAATAAAAAAAAACAATTTAAACTATTTTATATATTTTTTGTAATATATGTTTTTAACGATTTTTTAATAGAAATGTTTCGAAAGGAATTTGTTTATTTTTTTTTACATTTTAAATAAGAATTTTTAATAATACATTTTTTTTTAAATTTCTAGAAAACTTTTTTAATAATAATTTTTTTTATGATCTTAATAATGCTATTAATAATGTTTTAAACGAAATTTTGATAACCTTTTTAATAATGCACCTTTAAACGATGTTCAAATGAAAATCTTTAATAATAAATTTTTAAACAATTTTTAAATTTAACTTAATAATACATTTTTAAAATGATTTTTTTTTAAAGATTTTATTTCTCAGAATTTTTTGGGATTTTGGGGTCAGAGACCACCGGGGTCAAAGTCAAGGGACAGAGGTTAAATTCAAGGTCATATGTGTCCAAGATGGCGGCTGGGTTACGTAACAACATGGCGGCCGGCCGAATTATAATCCGAATCCCCAATCCCTTGTGCCAGACTCATCATTTCCCTACTACTGTAATTAATTGCTGGAAGAGCAAAATGTCCTGATCAACGCTGGTATTTAATTGGCACTTTCTTCCGTGTTTTAAAAGAAAATATCTTCAACCCAGCACAAAATTGACAGCAGATGACGACCTTATACTATAGTTGATTCACGGTTTTGTCAACACTTTTTGCATCAAACCTATGAAAAAACACCCTTGTTTCACATATCACAAGCGTTTTATACTTGTGTTAACATGAAAATATCTTATTTTTGGTTAAATTGAACTTTAATTTATATTTTATCTATAAATTAGAATAGTTCTTTTATAATTAATATGAATATAACGGTGAGAAAACAGGCGTGTTGGTAATGCCTAGTAAGACATATTTCTTACACAAAATATTATTACACTGAGTGAACACGAATGCGGCACGTTGTCCCTTTGGTTAAGCTTTGTTTGCATGTGGCGGAGAAATATCTTAGAAGTAGAACTTAAGCAGGGTTTTAGAAATGTTGGAAGCAGCCGCAAATAGATTATAGCTGCCAAACGCCTACCAAAACTCACTGCATGGTTGTCGGCGTTTACCTAATCAGTGCCTTCTTTATCGGAAAATGCCTTTGAGAAACGGTATGCCATAAACTTCTGAAGAAGAGTTCGTTGCGTTCAGTTTTCAGAGAGCCGCCGCACATGGCCCATGGAATGTAGTTTGGACGCCACTTATGAAGTGAAGCTCCATCTTAAAAAGCAAACACAGCAACGGCCTTGTGACATGTTCCTTCTTTTTGAGATAAGAACTGTTCTACCGTCTTGTTTATGTAATAACAGAGCGGTGGGATTTCATAAAATTCTGTAACACCTTTCATTTTTGTACTTTTACATTTACATTTCTTGACACTGTGACCATCAAGAAATAGTAGCATTCATAACATCAAATTTTTCATTTGAATACGAGTAATTACAATCTCACAGGTGAATGAACTAGGTGAAACAAGACGGCAATTCTTGGTGAGATCTGTTTCATCGAAACATGTACGTGGACAGTAAATATGGCATAACTGCGGTTTTTGTTTCGACTGCAATTATTGCATTTCAACACACCGAGGTCTAAAAATAATAATAAATTGTATTTCGAGTAATTGTCAGGCCAGTATACTAAAGATGTGATAGTGATACACAACCATTTTATAGTAAAATTAATTTAGAAAGTCTGTTATGTGTGCATTTATTCTGCAGTATCTTTGCACGCTTTAAAGCAAATGGTTATCGTCCTAAATTTTAAACTGTAAATTACAATCCAATTAAAAGAAAAACACGTCAAGGCCCGAAAAGATCTTATCTATTCAAATGGCATTTGGTAACCTTTATTCCCATATCTCTTTTGACCACCTTCTGTATTGGTGACAGCAGACGTCTGGGTATGCGAGTCCCCTCGTATTTCCTAGACTGTGGCTCGGCACGGACCGGTGTGTAGCGGAACGGCAAGACAACGGCCCGGCAGTATACGCGCGGACATAAAAACATTCGGCAAAACCGGACACGGAGAAGTTTGACTGGCGACAACAGATAGCAGTGCTCTTGTGACTGTGTGTGCTGGAGGATTTCGTTACCGCCTGCGTGCGCTGTTCGACAGAAGTAAATTGATTTTCTGTTATTGAGTGCAAATGTTATATTAAAATATTCACCAGTATCGAATTAATATCACGTTACATAAAAGCAACAACAATGGAGGTGGAATATATTCTGTAGTTCGATGCTTCAGCAGATTACTCGTTTCGTTTTCACGTTTTCATAACACGAAGGCAAAACAAATGCATTACAAAAGCATAAAGGCTACAGAAATAGTTTGGCAGCGATTAGGCCTACACCATGCTGCCGAAGCCAGCATTATTTGGGAAAACATCTTTACATGTGGCATTCCTTTTGCACATGAATCTGAATTCTATAAATAATACATAAAGCTGTAATTAAAACCTTTATATATAAACTCTCGATGATTTACTATGATTTGCGTGGGCTTTATAATTTGAACACCTAGACGTATGCAGACCACAATTTCACATAAACTACCGTTGAACACGGCAAGAATGCTTACACGCAGATTAATTGGGTGGAATTTGTAACGTAGATGGACATTACACTGTACAGTGTAATATGTCATAGCAGTGGCATCGTTTAAATTTATATTATTTTTTTCTCTTATTTTATAAAATCTGTGTGTAAGCTTTCTTTATACCGCGGGAGTAGTCTAGAAATGCCGATTCGAGCGCAGCCTCCAGTTATCAGAAAAACAACGGTAAATTAAATGTTCAAGCCATTAGAAAACCATCAGAAAAAATTACTCTTAATTTTATGATCCAAAACATCAAATGACGATTCGAGCGCAGCAGCAAAAAAGTGGCTCAAAAAGTTGCGTTTGGGTGCATCTGCAAAAATACGCGTAAAAAGTTGTGTTTGGGCGCAGTTGTAAAAAAAAGTGGCTTAAAAAATTTTAATACGTAAAAAAAATAAAATATTGTATATAATAAAGATGGATCAGTTGCTAAATGTATTAAACGGAACCAAACAATTTAAGAAACTTTCCGAAATTGCAATTGGACAGTCCTATCCCATAGACCATGCTGAAATAAATGATACACTGTATGGATACAAAGTAGTAATTACTTCTGGAAATTTTAAAGTAACCATACCAGACAAGTATGTTCAGATTTCAGTGAAAAGTTTTAAATGATATTAATCGTGGAGGTTTAAGTTTTGTATATGATGGAATGGTGGATTGTGGTGTTAATCAAATGCATTCTATTAGGATTTTTAAAGAGTAAATGATCGTCGTCGTATAATTAGACATCAGTTGATTTTTATTTGTGCTCATATCTTTATAAAGGTATAATGGTTATCCGATCATTAAAACACAATTATCGCTCTGACTTTGTCAATGTGCTACAAAATAGTCTAATTAAAAATTTAGATACACATCTCCAAATTCGACATATTAAAGTAGCCGAAACATTGAATTCTTTTTCTAAATCTTTCATTGCACTTTCTATAGAAATATTATTCATCTGTATCATATGAAAATTTAATAGTTTAAAAAATATTAAAGTTATATATAGAATATGACTACTTCGAACCCAAAAAATATATATAGTCTCATATCTAATACCACTGTTCTTTCGGACAAATAAAAGTTAGTCAACTTACTTTTTTCATCCTTAATTTCAACTATTATTTCATTAACTTGATTTGTTTGCACTGGAAAAAATAATGGATAAGCTGGTTCGTAATAGATCGTGTCGCCAAATCCAAATGTTGTTCTTGGTTTAAAAGTTAGTTTATGTTAGTTTCTTTATGATTATATTCATCATGTTTTAATATAATACCATTTACTATATTACAGTGTATATTTATTGTATCAAATGGAGAAAATTTTTGAATTGTATCGCCATAATGATCCACATTTGCTTTCAGAGTTTTATTTTCTATGAAACCCAAAAGTTTTCCTATTGAACCCTGTTTTCCAAACTGTAATTTAAGCGTACATTTTACTTTCACTCTGTTTGTTATTTTATCCAGCTCGAAAGATATATAATTTTCTTTCCCATCCATTGAACCTACACTAAATGAAAAAAATTGCTTCTATAGTTTCTTCAAGATCTTTTAAGCTATATTGACCAACTGGAATATCAATTGCTGATTCCATATCACTCTGACCCACAAAATATAGCTTATTTTTCCCAGAGATAATGTTATATGTTAGATAAGTAGTATAGAACTGGACTAAAGCGAATGAGTGCCCCTCTATCTCTAAAGGGTAATGTAGTCTTTTCTTTAACACTGATTTGTTATCTGTTAGTTTGAATACTTTACTCCTTTATTATATTATTTTAAAAAATCTATTAATAAATAAGCAAGAAAAACATGACACATGCAGACTGGGATATTAAAATAAGAATACCGGACAAGAATGTATCGACAAAACGTCATGGAGAATTATTACCTAATAATATTAGATGTTTGATAGTGGGTCCTAGTAACTGTGGAAAAACTACGCTTATGATAGATAATTTTATATATGCTCAGGGACGGTTGGACTTTGGTACTCTCTATGTGTGTTCAAAATGTCTGGACCAACCAAAATATATCAATTTAAAGAAAAATATAGATGTAGCATCAAAATGATTTAATGAACTGATAGCATACTTCTTTCCATCAAATGAAGAAATGGTTGATGTAAATGAATGTCATAAAGAGTCTGTAGTTGTTTTCGATGATATCATACTTGAAAATCAAAATATGGTAAGGGATTACTTTACTCGTAGTAGACACAAAGATATTGATTGTTTCTATTTAGCTCAGGCATACTCAAAAGTACCTAAGCATCTTATAAGAGACAATACCAATTTTCTTTGCATATTGAGACAAGATGATACAAATCTTAAACATATTCATAGTGATTTTGTTGCTGGTGATGTGTCGTTTGAGAAATTTAGGGAGACTTGTTAAAAATGTGGGAATAATGAATATGGTTTTGTTACAATAGATATGACTTGCAAGTTAAATGATGGTAAATACCATAATAAAATTAAAGACTTTTTAAATTCTTAGATTATAAGTAAGTTTTATTTTTAATGGAAGTGTTTCCATTAAAAATCAACATAATATGATCTTTTTAAATGTATTGGTATACCATAGCTATTTCAATAAACACAATTGTACCTTCGGGTACATTGTGGGCATTTGGTATTTTAAAATATATCATATCATCAGGGTATACTTCAAAAGTTTTATACATGTCAATTTTTTTTCCGTTGATGGTATAAGTTGAAAACAGTTTTATATTTTTCTGGTTTTATTATTATTTCAATTATAGTTTCATCTCTCATAATAAAATATTCTATTCGATTATCTAAGTAAAAAACTTTTTATTTTGAAATGTATTTTCCAACTAAACGAATAATGTTAATTCTGTTTTTCTGATAGTACTCTAAATTGATTGCATCCATCGGTACAATGGGATCTGCCACATGTCTTAGTCTTTTTTGTTCAAAATTTATATTATTATCTACTTCCAAGTAAGTAAGATAGGCTTTATCCAATAATCTTTTACTTCTTGTCAGTGTGGCTATAAAGTCGCTGAACCGTGTGTAGGAAACAAAATCATTAGGATTGATCTTCTCAGTAGTTGTATCATTGTCTGTGTGTTCTTTAATTTGATCTTCAATCCAAGAGTTCATTAATGCATTTCCACATATATTCATTGTTTATTAATCGTGAAATAATTTTTGGAAATTTAAAATTATGCAAAAAGTGATTTAGCATAATGACACACAAATTACCACAAGTTACTTGATTGAAATTTTGAATTACATCATCGCTACAAAACATATTACTTCCGAGATATGCTATTAATTGTCGGGGTGGATTTATGCCAAATGAATCTAAAGAATATTTGTTGTTTGCTTTTTCCCAATAGCATACCCAGTATGTACCAGAGTTTGTTGAAACATCTAGATTAACAATCCCACATTCATTCTCGAGTGGTGTGTAAAGTAGCTCATCGATCATAAATACACCCCGAAAATTTTTAATGTTTCATTTTTTAACCATTTTATCAATATCAAAGTTACTGAGTGGAGTTACTTTTTTTAAACATTCTTACCCCACTTAATTTTCTTCAATCCCTTGCCGTATTCCTCCATAGCTAAATTATGCCTGCATTTTTATTACAATTCTTGGTTTTTCTTATTAGCATTAATTACTGATGTAGCGATAGATGATGTACCACCCAGCTAACACTCCTAGAGCTCCCAATGCTGCGAAAATTAAGGGTTAAAATCCACCCTTGTGAACTCTCAGACCATTTCCAGTTTTCATTTCTTTGGACATTTTCTTAAGTCGTGGAACTGAAATTGTGTCATCCCTTTGTCCTCCTATAATTTCTTGTTTTTATGTTCCAGTTGGTCTTTTGTTAGGAAATAATGAATATTCAAACCCTTCAACTCCTTGTTAGGAACTTGAAATACAATGTTTTTTACTTAAATTTATTATAACAAATATTTTATCATTTCATTTTAATTCCCCAACCAAACTTATGTTTAATATGCATCACAGATCCAGTAACACCAGCCCACAATCTCTCATTGAGATCAGCATCTGAACTTAACAATCTTTTGAATGCTTTCTCTTGTAGTTCTTTGTCAGCTAAATGTCTTTCAGCTATATATTTGTGATGATGATAAGCTATATCATGTTCCATTGCAGACGTATCTAGTGGATTAATGGGTTTATCACCGCGCTCAATGCTCTCTTTTAGTCTGGTACCCGGACCCAAGTACTGATAACCAGGTGCATGCAACTCAAAAGGTAATGAATTTATTATGTCATTGAGTAACCCTTTTCCGTGATGCTTCGACTCCCAAAAAGTATGTGGTATTGTGTTTAACATTCGTATCAGATATGCTATACCTTTTGGCATATTCACAACAAAGTCACTAAACTTGCTGTTGAGCATATTCATTATTCCAACTTTTTCATTGTAATAGTTATCATTTCCAACATTCTCTTCGTCATAAATAATGAGAAGTCGATCAATAAGCATTCTAAGATCATCCATCCATATGCATTCTTTGGGATAGTCTGTAAATTTCTTTATACCTTTCCCTTTTTTAGGTAAGGGACATTTCTTTTTGATCGAATTGTAAATAGGTTTAACAATAATTTTCCATTTATTCCCTTTACTCGATTTTGGCGTTCCCAAGTTTGGATCACTGTTTGGAAAAACTGTGTTTCTATCTGCTAGGGTGCTCATAGATGGTTGCAGTGTAGTAACTTTCTGTTACTTTCTTACTAGTTAGTAATTTCATCAAACC
Source organism: Dryococelus australis (assembly GCA_029891345.1). Lineage (NCBI taxonomy): Eukaryota > Metazoa > Arthropoda > Insecta > Phasmatodea > Phasmatidae > Dryococelus > Dryococelus australis. Next base: position 244,282,440 of record CM056996.1, on the reverse strand, counting down.
ATCAGTTCCAGTGTATGTCAGGCCTTTTACAGTAAATTTGTCATTGATGAATGTTACTTCGCTATCACCTATATAAAATCTGCTTTTATCAACCTTTAGTCCAAAAACATTGTCTTTGCAGTCAATTAAGAAATCGGCCACTTTCTTATCAATAAATGTTGTTTTGTAGTTAGTTAACTTTGAGATATCAGTTTTCAAATGCCCCAACGCTTCGTCATAGCATTCATCATCACTGCGTTCATCGTCATCAACCATGCATTTAATGCCATAGTCATAGCGTTCATCGCCATAGCGTTCATTGTCATCATCAATTAATTTAATACCATCATCATAGCATTCATCGGTGCCTGTTTTACCAGACAGTTTTCTTTCAAAAGATGTTTCTGTTGGTGTCTATGGGTTGTCTAAATTCTTAACAGCAAATGGAACAAGTTCTTATTCTCATTTGTTACGTGTCCAATTTTTTGTCCCAAATCTTCTATGGCATTTATCAATGGTTGTTCGTGGTTTTATTTTTATTATATTCATCTTGGCGAAATTTTCTAAAAGTTTTAAACTTTTCAGTTAGCTGTTTTCTTCTCTCTATATTCTTCTCTATATTGTTTACAATTTTTTGTTGTCTCATTTATTATATAAATAAAATGAATAATGATAACTTACGTGTCTACTGTCTCCAGTGTATGAAAAATACACTAAGTTCATATGAACTTACAAATAATAACAAAGTAAAAATTAAATGTTTTTGTAGATGTTGTGTTACCAATAACTCGATATTCACTGGCGGGTGTATAAAAACGATATTGCAAATTAAATTTATAAACCAATGCGAAAAAACTTCCCCAGAAGAACTGTTGTATCTTTTGGCATCGATGATCTTTGGCAAGCTGATTTAGTTGAGATGAATTATGGATATTTAAAAGGTATACACAGAATTAACAAAGGGTTTAAATATATGTTAACCGATAGATGTTTTTCCAAATATGCATGGGCAATACCAATCAATGCTAAAACTCGTGAAAATGTTACATTAGAATTTAAAACTATTTTTAATGATCACAAACCCATGCATTTACAAACAGGCGAAGGGAAAGAATTTTACAATAAATCATTTAAGACATTAATGACCAATAACAACATAACTCACTATTCAACATACAACATTGTAGTAAGATTTAATAGAACATTGGAGGAGAAAATGTGGACGATATTTACTGTGCAGAGAAGCTATAAATGGGTGGCTATATTACCTAAATTAATAAGTGAATACAATAACACTGTTCACAGTACAATTGATCCACACACAAATTGGTCCACTGAAGTATTTGAGGTGTGTGAAGTATTGCACACAAACCCCACGACATATATAATAAAAGATTTAAAAAATGAACTTTTTAAAGGTATTTTTTTGAGCCAGAGCTGCTTAAGACCAAATATGATAAAGACTGCCTAGTGGAAAAAATTTTGCAAAGAAAAGAAAATAAGCTGCTAATTAAATGGTTAGGTTTTGATAGTAGTCAATTCTTGGGTTGATAAGAAAAGTGTAGTTGTTTAAGAAATTGTTCTTCTATATAATAAATGGACGAATAAAAAATTGAAAGTTATGAGCGTTAGTCTTTTCTGCCAAACGACCAATCAAAAAATAATTTGAATGAATTCAACAGGCGCATTGAGTTTGATATTCCCATTGGCAATGCATTTTCACATCCGAATTAAGCTTATGTACACCAACAGTATAAATTAACTAAAAGAGATATAAATGCAGATTATGAAAAAACTTCAACTATTGATCTATGTAAGAATTTTTTCTCATTCCAGTTCTCAATATTAGAGATCTCTAAACATGGCTGTGTAATCGAAAGTATTGACAACCCTGGCATCACTTCAACAATGATGCATACATTGCTAGTTTCGGAATCAGAATCAGCATACTTCCAATTGTCGGGGATAGAAGAAGGTAAATATGTTAGGAAAGATAAGCGTACCGAAATTACCTATCCATTAAGATATTTGTTTGGGTTTATGAGAGATTGTAATGAAATATTCTGGAAAGGTTGGTACAATATCACATTCATTCGAAATTCTAATGATAATGTTTCTTTTTACAGAAGACCCCAAATGAAAGCAGATGGATCTGATGATGAAGATAATATACCAGATGCTGGTAACATTGTTATTGAGAAAAAGGAAATTCTGTGGCCAATTGTTGAATACAGTCCTATTTATGGAGACGAAATTAAAGCAAAATTATACAAACACCACAAAATTCCAATTGGTTTTAATTATTGGCAATGTCTTGAAAAACCAGTACTTACTAATGCAAACTCATTTCAGTTTGATATATAAGATCAGTTGAATTCAATCCAAGCCGATATGCCAGATTTTGTCATTGTTGGTTTCCAGCAAAAAAGAAAAGAAGATCCTGGACAATTCACACACTGTCCAAAGTTTGACTCTTGCTTTGTCAAAAATATTTCTATTAAGAATGGATGGAATGAAGTGTTTCTCAAAGAGAATTGGAATTTAAATATTGATGATAAAATTTTCGATAATATGTATATTGCTTACACTGATTTTAGAAATTCAAAGACTAAACTAGATACTCCTTATCGTAATAATGAACTGCACTTCAACTCTGGGTCATTTATTGGGAGAAGACCATTGTAGGTTATTGATTGTTCTTACAGAAAAACCATTACTGTAAAAGATCGAAATAATCTGAAACTTACAATTGATTTTAATAAACTAATATTGGCTACAACTATTTGTAATGTGGTACTAATAAACCAAAGAAACCTAATTTATGATGTTAAAAGTGAAGGAATCACCAAAGCCCAATAGCATGCAAGCATGTATGGTTATAGAGCTTTTAATGGATTGTTATCCATTAAAACATTTATTGTTATATAATTTTCCATAGTATCACTTTTTTTCAATTTTGTAGTGCCCCCATGGTAGTGTATTAATACCATCTTTAAGAATAAATCTTTTATCATCTTCGAAACTTAATGCTTTTTTCTCAACTCAATCGTATAGAGTTCGTGATTCTTACTTTTAATAAGATTCATACTTTTGTACAACACTTTTTTTTACCAAACAGACACTTTTTGTAGTCACCAAAACTTATCTCATGTCTGACTACAGTGTTTTTCACACCCTTTGCTTTTTTTATTTACACCACCTTCCACATTTATTGCATACATTTTCGATTTCAATCCAATAAATTCTTCCATTATTTTTCCATTACATTCATCTTTCATTTTGCCAATAATATTTTTATTAACTAATGGTATGCCATATGGATTATCTTTTTTATAGTCAGAAGTATCAAAATGATCGACCATTTCTTTCATGTCAATGTAGAAGTCTGAGGTTTTTATATAATAGATGTATAAATCAGTATCTTCGTAGCACAGTTCAATATTTTTCCCATACTTTGATTTCATTATATTATAGGGAAAATCGTACATTAAGACTTTCGATAGATCAAGTATGCTCATTCCAACATAAATGGCTTTGTTAAAGCACAGTTTTGTTTTAATCATATGAACTGCAACCAAAAAGTTAGTAAATGTAGTTATATCTTTAAAGTTTGGTTTAGCCACTGGTTTATCCATTTGCCTAGAACTTGTGCACAACCATATATCCACTCTGTTTCTAATATTTATAATGTTTTTCCAAAAACAGAATTGTTCATAAATTTGTAGAAATCTTTTTCAAAGTCATTTGTCGACTTTCTTTGCATATTTGTGTTTAGATTAATATAGGACTTAAGCCAATCTGATTGATCAAACTCCAGAACTCTATGAATCTTTTTCAACTTCATTCCACGAGATAGATATTGCTTAAGATTTACATAGTGTAATAAATATTTTTCTTTATCATCCAGAGTAGTTAAGAGTTTAGGATTTTTTGAACCTTCTGGTATTTTGTTCTCTAGTGCCAATGGCAGATCTTTTGGAAATAGTGTAGTGCATGTGGGTATTCCAAATCAGCTTCCAATATATAACCTTTTCTAGAATCCTCTGCTATTTTTGTTACATCTACATTTGTATTTCCCCACTTAAACCCACCATAGGGTAAATACTGGCTCATAGCCCATCCATATAAGTTATTGGCATCCAGATATTTAAGATAAAAGATCTCCTTTGTACTATCATAAGCATTCATATATTTATTATTTGCTTTAGCATATCCCTTACTACATTGTGAAATTCCACCACGAACACCTTTTTCTATCATCAAAATCATGTCGTAATCTGTTAATAATTCAAGTTCTATTATAGTATGTTTGAGCATAGCATCCCACGCTAACCCTGGGGCTGTGAAATACCATGCTGGATCTAGCTTATATGTTTTGAAACATATATTTCTAAAATTTTCCATTATATCAGACAATATCAATACACCAGATTTGTTATAGAATTCTCTGTACTCTCTTAGAGATTTTATGTTGAATTTTTCCCACATTTTTTCTCGCAAATTCGTAATCTTCGTCTGTAATGTCACATTTATTGAGTTTGTTGTAAAATGCATCTTTGGATGGAAGTGATGTCTCACAAAATTTTCCAGCACTATCCATGTAGTCATATGGATAAACACCTTTCCTTATAACAAAGTCAAGAAGTTCATTGGAAAAATGCTTACACGTTTCTCGGAATTGGCTTCTGGAAAGGTTGCTAGAGAGTTTATCGATACTACTAGCCAAAAATTTAAATGAGTCAATAAATCTAAAATTTACACTTTCACATACATGCTCCATAAAATAAATATATATTTCTTTGTTGTTGGGAATTAGATCAATTTTATTTTCATCGATGCCAAGATCTCTTATGAGTAAATGTGCGTCATAAGCAGATAGATTGTTTATAAACACTGAGACAAAACATGGATTTCTATACGGTAAGTTACAATCTCTGTGTGCAGCTCCCCTAAATTTCCCTGTAAGATGATCATGATCTCTCACAGAATCACCATTCAAAGACTTTTCACATATATGACAATGGGTAGCTGTATCATAAACAATTTGTTCTTTCTGAGTTAGTGGAAGCATTGGCTTTTCATTTGTGTATATATCACCAATCGACTTTACTTATTCCATTGGCATTTTAACGAATAGAGTAGATGCATCAGATCCTTCATAAGTTACTGGTGGTTTATAGTATCCATGTTCGTATTTTACATAGTAACAACAGCTAATAGGCTTGTGTTTTTGGTATGGTTTCGTGTAGGATTCGTCGGGGTTTGGTTGGCGAGTTTCAATTTTAGTCAACAAACATTCAAAATCAGCATATATCACAAATGGAACTCTCAAAGAATGATTTTTGTTTTTATATCTTAATATGTCATTTTTTCCTTTAGATGGTAGTTCAACTCTAACACCATCGTGATCTCGGCAGTCTTGTTCGTGATCTTTTAGCTTACTTACAGATTATAAATGCTGCAAAACCTATCGCATATATATATATTTTGTGACCATTATTTGTTACTTGTGATGCGAGAGGACTCGAAAGACTTTTTATCCAGCAGTAGTGGTGGTTCATTTCATCTTTGATATAGAGTAGGTTAATGTGCTTATCTGTCTTATTTTTTGTTGTTTTTAATGGGGAAATTAAATATTTCTTACCAACATCTTTTTCTTTGTATGTGTATACATTAATAGAAAATCCACTTCTTTTCTCAAAAGTTGGTATGCTATCCAGTTTCATTGGAAATTCCAACCCTTAAGTGCATCATCAAACTCATGTTCATAAGCTATGTATTTATTCACTCTTTGGGGGTCTTTTTGTACTTGATGCAATGTAGATAGAACAGACCACAAAAATCATTTTTGATCATTATTCTTTACATTAATTACCACCTGCTTAACTTTGATTTGTTCTGGGGGATCAACAGAACTGCCCTTGAATGGTACATTTTTATTCGCACTTCTAGTTTAAATATTCTGTTGAGTACCCACTGACATTCCTCTTTGTTTTTGAAAGCCTCCATCTCAGCTATGATTTTCGATATGCTGTTGGCATAATATTCTTCCAGATTAGTCGATTTCAGTATAATTTTGTTCTTTGTTTTATAGGAGCTTTCTCTATATTCACTATACTCATCAATTTACCTTTTGTACTCAGTGAAGAGTTTCATGTTCACTTTGAGTGATTTTAAATGTTTATTAAGTGGTTCCATGACAGTTTCTTTTACATCATTTAGGAAATGTTTTGGGTCTATGTGTTGCATTCACATTATTTACAGCATAAGTCTTGATCCTACTTTGAAATGCTGTTTCGATTTCTTATACGCTAAATCTGAGTGTGTACTTATGAATTTTACTTCTCAAGTTACTTCTTATGAGAGACGATTTGTAATAGTGATTACAAGTTTCACATTTCACTTGTTTCTGTTTTGATATTAAATGTTGTGGTATTTTAAAAATTTCCCATGCATTTGTTGGTTCATGTGATTTATTATGTTTTGGTGTAAGACCTTTGTGCAATCTACTTATAAGATGACTTCTTATGAGAGATGGTTTGTTAAAGTGATTACAAGTTTCACACTTGACATACTTATCTTTATATTTCTTCTTCTTTCTTTCCGCAAAGACGCCTTTCTTAAATTTATATTCTTTCCAAACATTACCAGTTGTATTAGCCTTTTTCATTGCCATGTTCGTCATCATATTAGATATCAGTTGATTTTTATTGCGTCCATTTATTATATACAATATTTTATTTTTTATGTATTCGAATTTTTTGAGCCACTTTTTTTGCAACTGCGCCCAAACGAAACTTTTCACACGTATTTTTACAGATGCACTCAAACGCAAAGTTTAACACAACTTTCTTTCTAAAGACTACGATCTAACCAAACACAACTTTTTGAGTCACTTTTTTGCAACTGCTCCCAAACGCAACTTTTTACACGTATTTTTGCAGATGCACCCAAACGCAACTTTCTGAGTCACTTTTTTTCAACTGCTCCCAAATGCAACTTTTTGAGTTACTTTTTTGCAACTGCTCCCAAATGCTACTTTTTGAGCCACTTTTTTCGGTTGCGCTCGAATCGGTATTTGATGTTTTGTATCAGAAAAATTAAGAGTAATTTTTTCTGATGGTTTTCTGATGGCTCGAGCATTTAATTTGCCATTGTTTTTCTGATAACTGGGGGGCTGCGCTCGAATCGGCATATCTATACTACTCGCGGGACAGTCCGCTACGAGTAAACACACCTATTAGCACATCTTTGAACACATAACGGTATAAAAAGTTTGTATTGTTTCAAATGAAATGCAGTGGCCTAACTTTACTGTTTAGTTATACTTTATTAAAATGTACGCATGAATGCATTTATACGACATTGCACCGAGTGTTATAAACTACGCAGTATTTCAGTTGTATAATTTGTATTATATGAGGTAGTTCATGATTGTCGTGGGCAAGTGCAATATTGTAAAACTGGGGATAACTTTTCTGTGCCTCTGCAAACGTCCTCCACCCTCCATAGCCTTACATGCAACTGAGCCCGCCGTAACTTATGTTTGTGGAATGGCTGATAGCACGGCCAGACCAGCGTGCGCATCTCTTACCCCCTTGCTTCGTTTGCCGCTTCCCCGCGCTCTGACATGCCCAGACATCTGCCGGCAATAGTACAAAACGTTTCGCTGACACGCGCTACAGTAGATAATGCACCACATTCACAGACATATGACTAAAGTAAAGTATTTAGCTATATTGACAGAGACTAGTCGAGCTACGTTTTGCGCCATGGTAAACCTCCAGAGCCGCATTTGGCAAGACCTGGTTTCGAATCTCGGTCCGTGCTGGCATTCTGATTGCGTGCACTTTCCCATGCTTTCCCAACGTCATTCCAGGCGAATGCTCAATTTGTAGTCCAGGAATATTAGTCAAATGAGGGCAAGAATCTCGGAATGAGAGATAGTCAGCTATAAACTTGTATAAACCTTTATTTTGACACCCTAAAACTTGTCTCAAAACCTACCTATCGTAGGGTGTCCGCGACCACAGATATTTCAAGGTCAAAGGTCAAGAAATCGATTTTTTACACATTTATTGCAAATATCTCGTTTCCTATGGGTTTTATGCTATTTGTATTTATTATAAATATTGTAGAGGATTAAATTCTCTACAAATTTTGTTTAAACATTTTTTTTATATATTGAACCATTTTCGAGATAGAGGGCAGAGCGCGCGCAGTGTTTAACTATTTAGAGTATCATTCGAGGTCAACCTGTAGTCCCGATTAAAAACACGCCGTATAACGTTTATAAATTATTGATAAATATATAATTCTAAATGATTTGCATTTTTTATTAACTATTACGTTATAATTAATAATTTTTTTCAATAATTCAGTATCTATTCATTTAATAATACTTACCTACTCGTGTACTTATACAGTTATTAAGGGAAATACTTTAATTACATTTTAAGTAGAAAATAATTAAGTACATCTATATTGAAATCCGTAAACTTATAGATTCTTTTAAAACGTTAAAAATTATACCTGGGACAACGGACCTCTATTGTATGGTACGAACCTTTCTATTTATAGCCAGAAAGGACATGTTCAATTGCTTACTCACGACCGGTTTCTTTTTCAAGGAACCACTGTTATTCGTTAGTTTTGAATCGTATCTTGGTAACTACGGACGTACAATTTTAAGAGTGATGGATAATTTGTGTTTTATATGTAAAAAGTCAGATTCGGAAGGTGAATCATTAGTGAATCTAGTGCGTGGTATAAAAACTCTGAGAACTGCAAGTATCGAACGAACGAACGAAACGACGGTCTTATTGATTATTTAAAAACCGTAACCTCTGTAGAAGTGCATGAAAAGTGCCGAACTGTTTACATTAGCAAAAATTGTATATTAGCAGCAAAACGGCGACTAGAACAAGATGAAACTACAGCTTCTCCAACTGTACCGCATAAAAGACTAAGTGAAGTGTTCGATTCCAAGAAGCAGTGTTTATTTTGTGGTGAAATAGCTGACGAGGCCGCAGAGACAAAGAAAAAAGATAAGTATAGACGCAAGATAAGTGCAGTGAGTACTCTTGAGTTTAAAGACAATGTTATGAAAAAAGCAGAAGAACGTGGTGATACTTTCGGAGAATTGGTGAAAAATCGTATATTTTTTCAATATGATTTAGTTGCTGCTGAAGCTAAATACCATGCTGTTTGTTATACGAATTTCTTCACAATTAAAGTACCATCGTCTCATCCGAAACTTCGTCAAGATAATCAAGTTTCAGAAGCTATGATAGAGATTTTCAATTACATAGAAAATAATAACGATTCACAATTTACACTAAAAGAGCTTAAAGATGTCTTGACAGGGTATGTACCAGGTGATAAAACTATTATTTCAAGGCTACAACAAAAGAACTTAACCAATATAATAATTACGAAAAAAGGAGGAGCTTTTACGATCATTTCTTTTCGTGATTCACACGCTAATACACGACAGCTTGTCGTGTAATAGCCAGCCGTGATTGGCATCACAAATGTATACCTACATGTTATTGGCACCTCAGCCAATCCCATATAATTTTCCTGTTTTAATTGCGCAACGCCGTGAAAGCGAAATAGGATAACACAAGTGTTAAATTATCCAAGCGAAGCCTAGACGATGATGAAGAAGAAGAAAATTGAAATTAGAACTTGTAGTTATTATTATTCAATTTTTTTTAATCTCAACGTTCATAAATGTATGAAATGGTATTTTTCAATAAAAACATTAATTAAAAATTTAATTCTTTTCTTTTTATTTAGTTAGGAAGTAATTAGTATAAATAAGATTAGAATAAAAAAATAATTAAAGTATTTCCCTTAATAACTTTATAAGTACACGAGTAGGTAAGTATTATTAAATGAATAGATACTGAATTATTGAAAAAAATTATTAATTATAACGTAATAGTTAATAAAAAATGCAAATCATTTAGAATTATATATTTATCAATAATTTATAAACGTTATACGGCGTGTTTTTAATCGGGACTACAGGTTGACCTCGAATGATACTCTAAATAGTTAAACACTGCGCGCGCTCTGCCCTCTAACTCGAAAATGGTTCAATATATAAAAAAAATGCTTAAACAAAAGTTGTAGAGAATTTAATCCTCTACAATATTTATAATAAATTCAAATAGCATAAAACCCATAGGAAACGAGAAATTTCAATAAATGTGTAAAAAAATCGATTTTTTGACCTTTGACCTTGAAATATCTGTGGTCACGGACACCCTACGATAGGTAGGTTTTGAGACAAGTTTTAGGGTGTCAAAATAAAGGTTTATACAAGTTTATAGCTGACTATCTCTCATTCCGAGGTGAAACCCCTAATATTCCTGGACTATTGTTCCTCACTACACAGGCCATGGCCGATTCCTTCTCCTTCCTGCTTCTTTGAGCAACTTGCTCCGTCGTTCTAATGACCTCGCTGTCAATGATACGTTCAGCCCAACCTACCAGTCTTCCTCGATAGAGACTCGTATGTTGAGATCTCTTTGTCCTCTACTCCAGTCTCTGAGTACAACGATAATTTCAAAAGCATTCACTTTACAGCACCCATGTAATTTTAGTAATTTAGTATTTCGCAATCATTTAACTCACAACTTAAATGCGTGCAGTGAGCTCACTCTTTCTCGCTCTTGATTACTTCTGTAGACCTATGAGGACAGTGTTTCATTATTCTGTCGTCGCTGTTTGCGTATAAAAAGTATCGTTAAAACAATATAAACGGTTTTAGAATCTCACTTCAGGTAGTCAGTGATCCAACATTCCTACTTTCCACGAATTTAACTTTTGCAACTGTAACAGAAACTATCAGGCTAGTTGTAAAAGTCACCAAATATTAGGCCTACAGGCTTTTTGGTGCCATCATAGGAAATACCAGTAAACAAGCTGAAATTTTGTACACATGGGCCATACTGAAAGTCTAAACTATCGCAACTGGGAAGTTACTTGACATCGGGTGAATTGGGGCAGATCTGTTTAAGAGAGATACATTTTCTAGAATGTAGGTTGTGAGCCACCACGCGTCCTAGAGGCTTCCGGTGTTTACGAAAGTCAACCTTAATTGTCAAGTGAAATACGGGAATGTTATCGGGACGATATTATTAATTATAGTCCGGTGAAAAAAATATAGGTGTCACCTAAAACTAACATGTTTTTCATAATTTGCACACAGTTAGCCGATATTTTGTCATTTATTACAGAGGCAAGTCTAAAATATGGGGAATCACTTAGTTAAATATCTACTAGTAGTGCAGCATTTTATTTTCAACTTAACAGAAACAGCTTTTGCATTTGGTGTGACGTCAGGCTTGCTGGTTCCTGGGAGGATCGATGACTTGTGGAACTGCACTCAGGGCTGCACGTTCACTGATGCATGCCGGGATTTGATTTTGCACAGTTTATTTGTAGTATCTTGAATGTAAGAGTTCCGTTTGGAGATAATGTATTGTCATTATAAAACTATTGAACGTAACTTGTTCGTATGTGCAAGAGTTGTGCCAAATGACGTGTTTTATAAGGTCACCACCATCTATAACAAACGTAGGATGGGAAGGACTTTCGTTTGTGGGTGGGGCTTTCCTCTCTAGTAATGGAATTATTTAAAATTTTGAGCCAGGCTTCCTCAAGGAGTGACCATCAAAAAGTGATGGAGGCAGAGTTGTTAGGTCATAACACAGACATGACTATAGGTCTATTTACTCGCCATCATACTGAATTTGGCAGAGGATACAATGAAACAGTTCATTCAGATTCATTTGTACTTTCTGTCCGCTCAAAATAACACTTATAGTCATTTCTGCAAGAGAGATTACCTTTCTTTGCATTTTAACTGTAAATAAGCATGTGTTATTATCTCTCAACATTCCATCCATTGCAGTATTGTCTACTTAATACTCATTATCACAGTAAATGCTATAATCTGCTATAAGTACACTGTATATGGTTAGGTGATGCTCTATGCATCTTCCGAAAGGACTGTAAACTCGAAGTCAGTCTGTGAGACTTTTAGTTTGGGCTACATCCCATTGTTGCCATGTTCGCCCTATTTCAGCATGTTGTTCAGATAACACTATCGACACACCTGCAAATGTCTCTAGGGCCTCTACAACTCTGGAAGATGCCGGCATCGTGTTGATACATCGTGCAAGCAGTCAATCCGAGGTTCCTCTGTACTTTGTTATTCCTCCTGTGGTCTTCAATGGTGTCTGGTCTATAATGAGGCGCGACCATATTCCACTCCAAAATTGATGTGCTCGGCGAATAGTAAAATAACTTTGCTCAAGAAAGCGTTCGAAATCTCTAAGTGGAATCTGAGACTCAAGCTTAGCCATTGTTTATGAGAAGAGGTGGGCAGTCCTTGAACAATTTATATGCCCAGCAGCATGAAGATAGAGTAGCATCATCTGTATGCAGTGCATGTGAAATCTCCAATCACCTGAGCATCATGATCTTACAAAAATCATCATTAACCATATTGTTTCCAAGTACTGACGCCACAGTTTTCCTGTGCCACTCCTCGAAATAACCTATTCCATTTTCTTACAGATGTTGCGCTAACCATTTTCTAAGATGACATCGTATCTTCAATTCAGATATCCTTTTTGAATACAGACTCATATGAGCAACTCGATCACTTCTGGAAAGCGCTCTTTATTATCAAAAAGCTCATCAAAGAGTACAGCAGCAAGTGTATTTTGTGTAAGACGGTGAGCTCTGATACTTCGAGAGTATGCGTGACCTGATAGCATATTAACAATAATATTCTTAGCATAAATGTTTTCCTAAAGCTCTTCAATTCCACTTACACTCATGATGTGTCGAACAGAGCTCATGAAAGACATAAGTATATGGAGACCTCCCAGGTGGATCACTGCAGATGACAAATGGTTGCCATAACTAGATGCAAGCACCATATCAACTGCCTTTACAAATATGGATTTATTGGGTATAGATCCACAATGGAATTCTGGGAGGATACAGGTTGCTTCGAAAAAGTTGTTACATCAAATGGCGGTTTCCATCCGTATAGACATTTTTTTTTTGTGTGGAGGTCGTGTTCCCTCAGATGGTTCTTATTTAAACAGTTATTTCAAAATTACGACTTTTAAAAATCATTTATCTCAAAACTTTTTTGGGCCTCCAGAGGTATGCCACGTTTTGAGCTTAACTTTTTCTAGTTCCCAGAAAACATTTCTTAATAAATTATACGTTATCGCGTCCTATATTATGTAACGCAGATATGGACTTCGGGATGTAAATAATAGCATTGTGTTTACTTTACCACACACTCTTATGTTCCAGTAGTTTACCTTCTTTATTCCTCTGTTTAAATATTCGTCTTTAACACACACGCGCGCGCATAACATAGCTATACTTGTCGACCGCTTGCAATAAAGTATGGAACTTGCCTCCCGGGCCTGTTAAGCAAAGCTACACTTGGCAATGACGCACCTCTGCTTGGACGGTAGCAGTTAATCTCCTGAGCAGAAAGCCACTACACTCGTGCTGCGCAGGAGGCCAACCTTTCCGTAAAACTATTAATAAAACACTGTAGGCCTACTACTAGCAGATATGTCATTGAGTCACTTCTCATATTCTACACTTACCTCCGTGGTAAATGAGAAAATATCAAGTAAATAGTGTGCAAATTGTGAAAAACCCCTTTGTTTTATGCTGTACTTAATTTTTTCACCGGACTATGCTTTATAATATTGTCACTATAACATTCCCGTTTTTCACTTGGCTATTTAGGTTGGCGTACGTCAAAACCGGAAACCTCTAGTAACCGCGTGATCATTCACAACCTACGATATAACAAAATGTATCCTTCTTGAACAGTTCTACCCCAATTTACACAATTTTAAGGAACTTCTCCAACTGCGATAGTCTAGGACTTTCAGTGTGTTATTAACGGAGGTGTTATTAACGGCCTTTTTTTTTTTTTTTACTAATTTTTTTTTTTGTTGGTTTGTTTTGGCGCCAAATGCCTATACTAGAAATTGTCTAGTCAAAACTGAATTCTCCAGGGATACAAAATTTCCCTCATTGTTACGTAAAGTCCCATCCACTTTCCTCCCATGAGTACAGGAATTCTGGAGGAGAGGAAGAAGATTTTTCATTAATGACTTAAGCGTTTATTAACAGTCGTGTTTGCTCTCGACTTCTCGCAAGGCATAACGCAATGTCAAACAACACGCCAAGTTAAATATACCGAAATGTAAAATACAATTTAACATAATTTAAAATCGAACGTAAAGACACTACGCCTGGATACACTGCACAGTAAAGTTTATAAGAATTATTTTAGTAGGCTAATCGGTATGGTAAGAAAAACGGCAGCAGGGCTATCGGGAGAAATTCACACTAAACTAACCACAGAATGGAATTACGAGATGTCGCTCACATCCCTGCATCACATGAAAATGCAGCCCAGAACCCATCGCATTCTGTGGCAGTCAGCTACGAGTTGAACTATCCGGAGTTTCCCGGGTATGAGAGGGCAATGAGAGATGCATGACCCCGTTTTAGGGGTTTTAAGTCCAATGAGGTCCGGTGTCAATTTTGGCCTACGAAGAATCTGAGTTACATCCTTGCGAAATCTGATCCAGATTCATAGGTGTATAATTGTATAGAGTCTAAGTATACAAACAAACTTCGACAACTTTTAGAAATAGGTAAGAGTTTGGAGGGTGGAGAGGCTTTTCTTAGAACAATAAATAACCAAACAAATGGCCAATCTGATTAAAATTATATATCACCCCGCTTCGATTTTCCGCTTTTCGTCCTTTCCTGCTTCTAAAGATATCACGTATGATAAAATATTAATTGAATAATGAATAAAATCCACTAATGGCATTACTTAAAAAAAAACACCGCAGAAGCGTTAAAACAATTACAGGGACGGTCGTTATCTAGACGGTGACGTGTGCCTCCATGTTGACATGACGTCACTAATTTCCCCACCCCTGTCCTAAATTTATAATGAGTTACTACTGAGGCAGAGATAGAGCGGGCAAACAACGCTAAGCGTATGCACAACGAGCCGCAACAGACACGGCAGAGAGCATAAAGGAATCAAGTCCCTTCCTTACCTCCCTGACAGTCCACACAAGCTCCGCAGGACGACGACAATTCAGGCAACAAAAAGCTTCGTGCCATCAAGAAAAAAATTACATCGCAACAGAATCACGCAGGACTAAAGTTGTTTCTTAATGCCTGTATGGCGAGAACGCCTACTACTATTTGTTCGTCTCCTTCCTGACTCCCCTACCCCTTTTGCGACATGACTCGCGGTATGAGCACTGAATCGGTCACAATTCGCTGGAATCTTAATATGCATATCCGAATGACTAACTCCTGGAGTGAGCGGAAACTTTCTCACAGGTTGTGGTGTCGGTAAGTTATAATATGCATGTGTTTAATACGGCACTGGCACACACACACACACACACACACACACCACACACACACACACAACACACACACACACACACACACACACACACACACACACACACACACACACACACACACACACACACACCACACAACACACACACACACACACACACACACACCACACACACACACACACACACACACACACACACACACACACACACACACACAACACCCCACACACACACACACACACACACACCACACACACACACACACACACACACCACACACACACACACACACACACACACACACACACACACACACACACACACACACACACACACACACACACACACACACACACACACACACACACACACACACACCACACACACACACACACACACACACACACACACACACACACACACACAAAAACCACACACACACACACACACACACACACACACACCACACACAACACACACACACACTGGGAACCAACCCAAACATCTTAGGCTTGAAGCAAGTTCGCCATGTGACTTGATTTTTGGCTTGCCGAGGAAGCTTGTTGTCTTATACCTGATTCAAGCTTGATTCACGACAAAATTCATATTACTGGCCCTTACTTCCTGAAAACAAGCTTGAATTATACTTAAAATTTTCCAAGGCAAGTTTTACAAATAAAGTTAGCTACAAACTTCTCATGTGGATTTTAATTAGCTCGATTTAGGGTTGATCCAAACCTGCTGGTTTATACAGAGCAAGCTTTCAACTAGCTTGCACGCATATATTTATGAACTTGATTCATGTTCAAGTCACACAGATTCTGCTATCAAATAAACTTTAGTTTCAGGCTTAAAATGCTCTTCATGGTTGATATCCCCCCCCCCTCCTTTTTTCCACACCCTCTCTTTCGTGTTTGTATTTCCATTCCTGATTTTATGAATAGTAGAATTTCGTTCATCAATAACTTATGTTTCAGTATGGATTTAATGAAAACTCTTCAGATGGTATCAGTGAGTGAGTGATAACTGTAGTCATGTAGTAGCTGCTTTTATTTTTATATTGTGAAAAAAAATGTTATGTTCGTGTGTTCATGTTTCATGCTTCGTTGACCAAATTTCACTATTGCCATTGATTTTTTTTTTTTTTTTCAATTGGAATGATAGGTTTGATTATCATGATTTAAATGCCACATACTCTCTGAACCTTCGGAAGCTGTGTTACTCTATGGATGCATGAAAGTTTACCCCAATCATCGTTGCACGATGTATATTTTACTTTGTTTGCTCGAAAACAACTAGTAGGACTGTTAACTACATGTAAACGTTGCTCATTGAAAAACTATAAATAAAGAACGATTCGTGATTTTTTGGTGACGAAAGCATTACAAGATGAACTTTAGAATGAACTTTAGAGGCAGACGCAATTTCCCCTTAGGCTCTTTGTCTAGTCGCCGTTATATTAGCTTAATTCATACAAACAAACTGCAATAGCGGTGGCGTTTTCTGTGTTTAGGGTATTATTTATTACATTCATTATTTAAAGCGTCTTTATTTTAGTGGCAAAACTCCTCACGTTACCAACCATTTTTCGAATTTTCGAAATGCAGCACAAATATTTTCCCCAAAAACTATAAAAACAAAATGCTACTTGTAAGTAGGCTTTGTGATTCCAGATAGCACCAAATACTCACACGTTCAAAAAAAAAAAAAACTTTACAAATTCAATATGCTTAAGGATTTAACGGCCAATCACGGCAATAAAAATGTGTACAAAAGCCATTATGCTTGTAATAGAGCTGCATTATATACACGAATAAGACAAATTTCAGTGGCATCTCAAGTATGACAATACTTTAGTCACTAACAATGTGTAGGTACAGCCGTAATGAACCTTTTACAATATTGTTACGTTGCCAAAGAAATAAGTTACAAACGAAGATAACCGGACACCAGTTGCGGGCAGGTGGAGAGGGAACATATTTTTCTAAAAGTGGGAAAAATTACCGAGTTTCTGAGCATATAACGGAAGATAAATATATTTGTGCAATAATTTAAAATGAAACCACGTTTGCCGAGGGGGAAGAAATGAATGCATATTGCTCTAGAACTGAAGGAAGATAACATGAGAGTTCTGTAGAAGTTGAATAATTTTTAAACAAAAATGAAGACAGTTGATGCAAACAAAATTATGGAGAGTGAAGCTCATATCTTCACAACTTCCGAAGAAGATGACGCTTTGTCCTTAATTGACATATCACTTGTCGTAGAGAAAGATTCCTACGAACATTTCGGTAAGGTATTCACAGAAGGAACTGACTTGTTACAAAACTAATGTTAAATATTTTAACTGAACGCATATGCAAACCTCTATAACATAATTGCTTGCACTTCGGAAATCGTCACAGAAGTTTTCAGTTCATTTACACCAGCTGTTCTTGCTGTTATATGTAGTTCACATTATATTTGAGAACTTTTCCTATACTTACAAGCGTTGGATTTCCACGCCATTTCTACCAGTAGTGGTAGGTATTAATGTTTCCAGTAAATTCCTATGGCAGACAACTATTTAACTTCAAAATAATAATTAAAGTAAGTTCTCAGACTGTGATAACTTTTGTGGTGCACAGCAGAAAATCCAATGTAGTCGCAACAAAAAAAAAATTGTTAGTGAGCCATTTCTTTAAACGTTTACATTGTAGCGAAATTAATAATGTCGTGATAGTTAACAATTTACAAAGTCTTATATTATTATAATGCAAATATACTGTTGAAGTGCTACTGCTAATAAGGCCTGTTAGTAACGTTACCGTAACCAAATGCTGTATTATGCAAAAAATAACAGGAAAAATGTCATAGTTTGTGTTCCTGTGACAGTAAAGTAGTGTACAGGCAATGAAAGTTTACAATGACTTGACGTTGTGAAATGGCGCATGCTAATGAACAGCGATAACCTCGTAAAATGACTTTATTTAAGTTGTAAAGCATAATATCAGAACTGATGTAACTTAGATCAGTTTTCAAGCCTTGTAAAGGTGCCAAACATGCATATATTTCTAGAGCATAAAGTATTTCCATATAACGAAAGAATACTGCAGTTTGTCGTTATACTCTTCTGAATACCCAAAATCTGAAACACGTTCTGCTTGTTAAAATAGAGCAGATGGTAGGACATTAAGTTTCGTAAAGCAAAGAACGTCAACCACTTTGGGAGCGGGTTCGAATCCCCACCCAGCCGGTAATTTTTTTACTTCATTGGTAATATTTATTTTTGTCGCTAAATAATTGTAGGTAATTAATTTATTTTACATCAGAATGTTTTCTTTTAAAGCAAAGAAAATATAAGAATATTTTAAACTCAAATGTTAGCATCAATTCAACACAGACTGTTTTACCGCAGCATAAATAACACCTTAATGTTAACAGTACAGTAAGAAGGCAGCATTATTACAAAAGTTCTTAATGTTACATTTACATTAATAGATTAACAGTACATCACATTATAGGCTATTCACGGTAAAGTGAGAACTTTTTAAGGCCCTCCCAAAAGGCACTAACCTCTAATAAATGTATTTTATTGCCGTCTCAAACATTAACTTTTGAGAGTGAAGGAAAGTATACACTGTGTTTATTAGCGATATTTTAATGTTTATATTAAAAAGTGGCAGAAAAGTAGAAATTAATTGACAGAAAAAATTTAGCAGTGCCTTAAAAAGTGCTCACTTTACCGTGAATAGCCTATAACAACAACATTAGTTACTGGCGACTCACATATAACAAAAATTACTTTAGTAGTAACATTAAAACTTTTGCAACAACATTTAACTTTTATCTGTGTGGTAAATCTAATGCGAAAATAGTAAATGTCGTTACGGTAGTAGTGGAATTGTTCCAGTTAGCTGGCAATAAATTATCTTGTGTTTCCGTGATTAATTTTTACTAGGGGACATTTGTCGTATATGCCTCAGCAGACGGAATTTTGATGCTCTAATGCATATATGCATTTGTTCAGACGCACTTGTCCATAAGGAATGCCTGGAGGCTAGACTAAAATCTCTGTGCACAGACAAATGTGAACTATGCGATTATAAGTACAACTTAAAATGGGACACACACTACAGCATCCCTAAAGGCATGTGGCTGTGGATTATGTTTCATGTTTCGAGGATCCAGGTGAGATATAATCTGAAAAAATTCTAACTTTATTTGTAAATTGTGGTTCCCTCCAAATTTTTAAGAAGGTTGTTTTACGATACTTCGATACCTAAGTAATAATTAAGCATAACCGCACACGCGTTAGAATTTATCATTTTTATATTGCAAAAGAAATGTTTTGTGTAACTGGATACACAGATGTTATCTAGCTTAAGCTTATAGCTGTTATCAGTACCATTAAAAAATGTTCTTGAATATTTTTAATACTAGTTCCCCAGCAATAACGTTTAAATATCCATTATCTGACGATCCGCTGATGAAGTTTACAATATATATATATATATATATATATTTAACTGATACGAGACGACCAAAGTTGTTTATAAATATGTGATATGTAATGTTCATACTTTGCACAGCTGCTTCTCATGGCACTCCTCGGAGCCATAGTCGTGTCAGAAGCAGTCATCTTCTTCCACTTCATTATACACTCCTTGCAGACAACCAGAGAGTCCGGAGTGGGGGAATCTTATGAGCAGAATCGGACGGTCACCGAGTACTGGCAGCACATTGTCAGCGAGTTGTATCTTCCCTCGTGGTTCCTGTCCCTCTCCATCCTGCTGTGCGGCAGGCAGTTGCTGCTGCTTGTGTCCTTGGTCGCAGACATTACCACGACCTTTCTTCGCTGGTACTGCAGCAACGCCACACTCACCATTCTACTCAGTTCACCAGATGGACTTGCCGCTTACCGTTCTTCCCAGCACCTACGCATGTAAACCATTTTCTTCAAATTGCCTATCATTACTAACGTGAAGTTAATAATCACTCTATTTGACGCATCTCCTTTTTTCAAAACCCTTTCTGTGTTCTGGATGAATGAGAATATGATATATACTTTTCTAAATGTTATGTTACATGCTGGGACTCCAGAATTATGACTTTACAAAATATTCACGTGGCTAGTTTCACCTATTATTCTCTATAATTTGACATGAAAACACAGGAAGCTTATAAAAACAGAATAAAATTCATTATTATGTATAAAAACTTGCATTTTGAAAAAGTATATCGTTCTTTTTTTTTATTTTGTAATGCAATTAATAATAATAATTTTATACCTACATCAGATAATATAATTTTAAAACCATCGTCCATTATGCTAGGATATTTTACTAACATTAATAAGACAAGTTAGGAAACCTGAAATTTAAATTTTTGTTTTGTCCAAAGTCATTTAGACTTCTAATTATACATCATTTTCTTATTTTGCCAACAGTGTACACATTGTTATTTTGATGCCAAAAAAATTAACAAATTATGAAATCATTGAAATTTAATATTAAAAATGCAAACTTAAAATAATAAAAAATTATAAGCTAATTTCAAAAATGTAAATAATAAAGAATAATGCGACTGTGGAATTTATATAGCAAAATATAATGCTCAAAAGAAATGTCGAATTGCATAATTATAATAATTGTGTTTAATAACTAAAATTAAACAAATATATTATATATTTTAAGTAAATCAAAGGTTTACATTTTACCATATCATCTGTATACTATAGATAAACATTTATGTATCTAAAAAAATGTCAAAGTTCAATATATAACAAAAGACACATAGCAAAGACGAAATCTTAAAACAAAAAAAAAAAACACTTGGATAAAGTGGTAAATTATTTAGAATATAACGCATATGACAAAATCTAGAAAACATATTTAACTAAAAAATATAATAATTGTTTAAAAAACCGAAGCCCTTAATTTATACTCCTCACATTATATTTTGTACATTCAGAAACTATGGAGCACTGAAAGTTAAGCGAATTGAAATTGGGTAATTTAATGAATGTATAAAATAATACGGTTACATGAAAGAAATGTATTTAACTATAGCCTATCAATTGTTATAGACCATTTACGGTAAAGTGAGAATTTTTGCAAACCCTCTCATGTGGAATAATAGTCAATAAATATATTTTATTTTAGCCTTAGACGTTAACTCCCTAGAGTGGTGAGATATACACACTGTGTTTATTACTGACATGCCTATACTTATTTGAAAAAGTGGTTAAAGGATAACAAATGACTGAAGGGAAAAGTAATTAGGGCCTCAAAAGAGCTCACTTTACCGTGAACAGCCTATAGTATTATATTCAAGATAATTGAGGGTGAGTCGAGCGACATCATCATCTTCTAGGTTTTGAGGAAATATTTACATTTTCTATACATGACATCAATTTTAATTCAATTAAAATAACAACACTGTGAAATAACAACCTAAGTCATACTTACTGGTGTAATTATAACAATTTTGACTAAATCTCACTTCAGAAAAATTTTCTAAAGTTAATTAAACACAATTATTTGAATCGGCTAAAGTTCTAGTTCAAAGAACTAAATTTCTTTGAAGTGCGAAATTTAGTTCGCCAATAAATAGAGCCTAGCTTTCAGCACTTTTTAGATTTGGAGTTTATAGTCAAACTTGTGATGAATTTATCGACATACCACTTTACGGAATTCCAAGAAAATTTTTTATGGTGTTCTGGTAACATTATATTTAGTTTGAACACTAGCCAAATGTGCTTAGTGATATAACCAATGAGCCTACTTTCCTTAACTAGGGTGTATTTTTTAAAAAGTTCCTAAAAATTGAGTTGGTCGGTAGGACTTGACTTCTCTTTGAAAGCAATATCATTAGATAAGAAACAAAAAAAATGCAACAGTAATGAACGTGACAATTACAAACACACGTCTGCGTTACCCGGGACTTTAATACAAAAAATATCATACAATAATCTAGTGTGTAATCACCTGCATTATGGAGGTCGGATTCGGAGCATCAATTTCGGATTCAATCAGTCAAATGTTTAAAATAATAGGGATTACTAGCCGTAAATATTTACAGGGCTGTCATTGTGAAAATGAGTGACTGAGCCACTTCAAAATTGAAAATTTACATGGCCTACCGTAAGGCTATTTGTGTGAAGAATTTGGTGGGGATAGGTTGGTTTGCCTCTGAGGTATGGCATAAATACTTTATTTTATTATTTAGTGCTATCTTACAAAAGTGCGAAAATAGAGACTATGTATGCGATGCTTCTAATACATATATACACTGTCAACATACAAATATAGGTTAAATTTGGTTAAATTGTTTAATATATTTGGCAAAATTACTTCAATATGATCCATGTAGATACTGTAGATAGTTGTTATATTTACTGAAAGTATACCAAGTTAAGTTGGAATAGATTACGTGGTCTCGACGATATAGTAATCTAAACTAAAAAGGGCTATATGGCCCCCATTTTGAGCTTCTGCATGATTAAAAAATATCACTTAACATCATCTGCTTCAGTATTACTTGTTTGCCAAATCTGATAGGAATTGGTCAATTTCTTCCCGAGATAGCACATAAAAATTGTATTAATTCTCATGTAACTGTCTTACAAAATGGCGGTCAACAGATGCTCCATATAGATACAGTTGGTAGTTGTAATTTCTGCTGCCAACATACAAAGATCATTAGGAAATGATATTCTGGTTTCAACGACATAACGTTTAAAGCTAAAAAAAAAAACTGTATATCTGGCTATTTTGAAAATAAGTGTCTGGCATACTTAATACATGGAATTTAACATCATCTTCCGCAGTATTACTTGTTTACCAAATTTGATAGGAATAGGTCAACTGTTTCCCGAGATATGACAAAAGCAGTTATTTTTCCGTGTTGCGCAATCTTACAAAATTGCGGACAAAAGATGCTCTGTGTAGATACAGTTGATAGTTGTAATATCTTCTACTAGCATACAAAGTTAAGTTGGAATTGATTACATAGTTTTGACGGTATAACATTGCAAGCTAAAATGGCCATAAGGAGGTCCTTTTTGAAATTAGGTGCATGACAGGATTAAAACATATCACTTAACATCATCTGCTTCAGTACTACCAGTTTGCAAAATTTGGCCGCAATCGGTTAATTGGTTACCGAGGTATGACATAAAAACTTTATTTATTCGCATGGCGCTATCTCACAAAATGGAAGACAAAATCTGTTATGTATAGTTATGTATGATGTGTGTAACATATATTTTCAGCATACAAAATTTGGTCGAAATTGGCGAGATAATGTGGTAGATATAGCAAATAAAGTTAAAATATTTGTATGGCCGGCATTTTCAAAACATGCCCCTAATCTAGTTCAATCACTTGAGTTTACTTGGCCTATCATATTATTACTTACGTGCCAAATTGAGAGAGAATTGGTGTAATGGTTTTCGAGCTATAATGCAAAATATTTATTTTCTAATTTGCTACTATCTTCCAAAATGGCTGACCAACATTAATATCCATTTAAAAATTTTATGCTTACTTTATGCTCAGCTAGCATACAAAATTTGGTTGAAATCGGTTGACTGGTTCCCGAGATATGACATATCCTAAATTCTAAAATGGCTGCCATTTTGAAGTAAGTACAAGGGGTGGTTGAAAACTATAAAATTTAGGTTTCCTCACTGAGTACTACAAGTGTACAGAGTTGGGTGAAATTCGGTTGACGCATTCAAAAATCTAAAGGGTGGTTTTCACACACACACACACACACACACACACACACACACACACACACACACACACACACATACCCACAGTTAAATTCACACACACACACACACATATACACACACAGACAGAAAAGTGATCTCATAAGCCTTTCTTTCCTTCGGAAAATAGGATAAATATGTAAAAATATTTTCTTTGGTTAATAAAGTCAGCATTTTACAAAATAACATTAATTCAGAAAACAATTATATATATATATATATTAAATTGCATATATATATACATATGTATATATGTATATATACATATATACATGTATTACATATATGTACATGTATACATGTATTAAATTGCATATATACATATGTATATAAACATGTATATAAATATATATATATATATATATATATATATAAAATAATATCGCATTACAAGTGATATTTTAAAAATAAGATTATATTCTTGAAGAATTGTGTAGATGGGCGTAATAACGTCTGGTAAAAATACTATTTTGTACAAATGCATTAGAGATTTTAAACTGTTCTCAGTTGCAAGGCATCTTGATGCAATTTAAAGTTTAGTTTTGTATGAAATTGCTTGTCTTGCGTCAGTCGAAGCGAAATAAGTAAAAATAATGCATAATTTTTGAAAGCGACAGTGGTAAAATTCTTACGCAGCATTCTCGTCTGAAAACTATTCTAAAAGCCTTGAGGAATCATATAATTGTTCGCGTCTAAATGTCCTGTACTTAGCTCACTTAACTTTCTTCTTGACATTTTCTTCCAGCATCACCTGCTCATACAATGCTCTCAATATGGTCCTCGCTGAAGTTATTCTTAGTCGCTGAAACTGCACGAGATCTCAATTTAAAACAGAGTCGGTCCACATGGCGCTTTTGAGTGCGAACTCCGAGGGTCCGCTGCCATCAGCAACCAGCATATGGTAAACCAGCTCTGTGTGATCCAGGGTTTGAAACAAATAGCCGATTACATATGTAAGCTCTTTGAAATTTTATAAACAGCACATGCCATTTCATTTACTATTTGCAGTTTGAAACAATTTTCTTGGCCGTAATCAGGAGGGCACATTACAGACGAATAAATGAAATAACACCTGTCCGTTGTTCATCAGGACCACCAAAAGCTCTCATTTTACTTGAGCCATTTACAGTGAAGATGGCAGTAAATGCCCATACAAATCATTGAACTATAAAACCAGATACATTTATTATGGCGTTCTATTTCAGTCTCATCAAGTGTAATAAACTTAATCGATTAGAGTATGAGAGATGTTTGAATGGAAACTGACTGAAATGTAAAATTAATTAAATTTAAATAAGAACATATTTGCCATAAAATATTGTATTATACTGATAACAATGTCATTCTACTATGTATCATACATCATAATTACTGGCACGTGTGTGTGTCACTGCCAGAGCCAGTTTTCCAGTGGATCGACAATAATACTGTTATAATGATAATATCTATTGATAGTATGATGGATTGCATTTTATAATGGGATGAATATCATTCATTGTGTATGTAAGGATGTTGTGTTTGTACTTGTTAATAATTTTACTCTGATCACAATAGGAAAATATAATTATAACATCGGAAGCCGAGAAAAATCATATTTAAAAAATGCAACACGATAACAACAGAGAAGAGTTTAAAACTTTGACAAATGCATCGATTGCTTTTGTAGCTATAGCCATTAAGAGAAACCAAAAGTAACTAAAATAGCACTTCATTTCAATTTATAACTATACACTGGAGAATCTACTGTGGAACATGCAGAAGGCGAAGAGCAAGTATATAGAATTAGTGTGCAGTAAACAAAAAAAAAAATGGACTTAACATCATTACCAAATTGGCAATGATAGGATGATGACTTACAGCAACATTCTGGTTATAGTGCATTTATTTACTAAACGTTTTTGAAAAAGAAATGCGGTTTGTTTAGTTGTCGACCTTATGTGATTATGTACAGGTTGTTATGTCATCATGAAAACAGGGTACGAATAATGAGATGCGGAACTTAATTCTTGGGGACATGACTCACTCCCTTTTGCTCTGTGCATCCTTTTAAGGAGACAATCTGACTTATAATCCCGACATTTGGGGCCTTTCTTCATTTTCCTTCCCAAGTGTGCAGATGTATGAAAACAGATGCTGCGCGTTATTGTCAGTTACATGCAGTGTATAAACAGGCTTCTTTTCTCAATTTTTTTTCAATTTGTCATAATGAAATGTGTACTTCAAACGATCCTCTAATCAAAACTACGTGGTTTTGTGTAAATACCACTTATCTAGTGCATCCAACCTCCTAGCCAGAGAATTGTGTCTGCAAGATAAAAATAATAATTCCAAATACGAACACGGTTTTGATGTGCATCGTATAATTATGTTATGGTACTGTACCATTGAACACAGCCCTTGTTCAAATCTATTCCTCCTTTTCATGCCTTTCATCCACTCAGATATTTTTCTTTTCACATATTCCCTTAAAGTTTCAAGAGCATGTAGACTTGTGCTTCTTGGCTATGCTTGGAGAAGTTTGAGGAGAATTACATTATGAGTGTAACGGTGTACGAATTAGGACTTGTGTCCTTAAGTTTAGTGCGTAAGGGGTTTCGTTTGCCATCTGAACTGTCACTGATTAATAGGCGGGCTTTTTTTTCCCATTCTACTTTTTTTGTCTGTATTTCTTTATTTCCATTTCACTTCAAGTTATATGCATTTCAAGAATCTCTACTTAATATACCTTTGCTGAATTGATAAAACTTGTTTTTTCTCTAAAAATGTCTCCATATTTACACTTCGTACTTATGACTGTTATACTTGTATGGTTACCAAGATATCGCCTCTGGCCTAGTGATTTTCTCGGGAAATTCCTGCGACCCCCACCTTTGAATTCAACTGTTGCTCCATCGTTGGACCCCAACAGGCCAACAGGCGCCCGCCTGTGGGTCGCCACTCGGAAAACCTATGCGTCAAGTTTTGTGGATTTACACCTACAATGAGTACAATTGCATTATTGTTATTATTATTATTATTATCGTCGCTATCATGATGTTACTTTTGTACCCCGTGTTGAAGTTTATGGAGGCGGTTTGAACCATTTTCTCTTGCCCCTGTGACTGTGTGTCTGAAGAAAACTATGTCATTACAAGTCCTGGCTCTTTGCAGCAACGACCATCTTCTATTAGATCCTCTTCCTGTAAAGTTTCTCCTCCCTCGACACATCCGCACCTGTGCATTGCGCGTCTGCTGTCATGCGAGCAGAGAATCGTTATTTATATTCTCTAGACCACTTAACGTTCTACAGTTGTGGTGAGATAGATGATGCTACCTTCGTAATGCAGGATTTTGTGTGGTGAGCGCCATATCTACAAAACATCTTGACCTATTTCAACTAAATCTAGAATAATGTAAGTACCCACTGTAAGTATTACATACGCTAATTTGCAGCATTTAATGTAGACAAGATAACTAAATCTGAATAAGTAAATCATTTACTATAAACCTTGTAAACAACTCAACCGATTCTCTTCAAATTTGAATACATGTAGTACTATGGTTGGTCACAAAATCTCGAAGGTTCTAATCGAATAGTTATTTATTTTCATAATTGGGGTATTAATAAGGCATACTCGCCGAACAATGTGACCTATTTGGATCAAATTTTTTCCTCTGGCTGTACCTGATACGAGTATTCAGTTCGTTATTTTACATCCTTCTTTTGTCCACCATCACCAGAGAGAGCGCCACCTGCAAAAATAAAGCGTTTACTTCACACCTCGGTAGCTTCTCAAACGATTCCCGCCAAATTCGCCATAAAGTAAGCCACTCTAGCTTTTAAAAATACCCGAATACTTGTTTTCAATTTTACAGTTTAAAATTTGTTTAAGTCTGTTTCGCAACACCTAGTGAACCGCAGTCAAACATAATACGCTGCGGTAGTAGTTGTTTCGAGCGTTAAATACACTTATTCGTAGCTTCTTTTGCTTATAATGCTGACAGCGTTACCTTAGAATAAAGTTTTTCTGTGAGACCTCATGTACTACCGAAACTTATATTGAAAAATTTGCTATAAGGTATACTGAATAGCTAGTACAATGCTAGTCACGCGAACAATGGAATTTTTCGTGGCGAAGGTACTTATTTCATTTTGGTGGCCCAATTATACTGTTGCATGCTTTATACCTGGAATTATTTAACCCATTTGAACCTATATGGTATGCTGGCAGTTCTTTAGTCTACCATGTTGAAATATTGCATCATTGGAAATATTAAGCTTAAATACAATTTCTCAGTAAATTCTCAACTGAATCCCGCCTCTTTTGCCATGGAAATAATAATACAGAAGGCCAACTAAGAATTTTGTAGAACAGTCACTTATTTTAACAATGGGGAACAAACACATTCTTTTAGTGCTATACGCTATTTATCAAGAACCATTATACCTATTAAAAATATACTCGATATGCTGACTTGCCCACTGTATGCACTAAATTAACGTAGTAATAGCTTGAACTGACCGTTTTGAAAGATAGCTTCATAAAAAAAATTAACTATTATTGTCTATGGAACAACTTGTCAATATCCAAATAAGTTGATGAATATTTCTTTATATTGTACTGAATAGACTTCACCAAATTCGATGGACCATAGAAGCGTAGATCCGGAAAGTATTTTTTTTACACAGGCGTTCGCATGTGGCTGCAACGAAGTTCATCTGCCCCCTCCCCTTATGCAAAAGGGCAAACCATCCTAATTATGTAACGGACGTTAACGAAATGCCGGTTTAATTACTGTGCGGAGGAGCGTGTGTGTCTCCCCGGGAGATTGTGGAACTTTTGTTCGCATACTTGTTGCTTATGCGACTATCTTAATAGATACAGCAACAGTCTTGATAGTGAGCACCACCTTGAAATTTCTAAGCATCCCTTGGTCCTTTGCACACTAACTTGTGATACTGTTTCTCCTGCTGCTCCTTCTTTGGCAGAGACACCGACAATACAACACTCCTGCTCTCCTACTTCACCATCAGCAAAACGCCAGCGCCAATGCTACGCTGCGGTGCTCACGAAAAACTGCAGAAGTGCACGAAGACATTATTCGTACCAGACAAACGACTTTGACCGGTGTGATAATTGTGGCGTGCGCTTTTAACTGTAAGGACAAACTGAGTAGGCATCCGATATCAATGCATCTACACTTGCCACGTTGAGATCGATCCTTTATGGACAACATACATCGATGTCCCTAACTCAATTGAGCAGACGCGTGGCAATAAACCCACGCAACCACAGTAGAAATCCCTAGGCGGTAAACAATCGTTACGCTGAGTTGGTGAACAAGTCAGCTCTCAGCGGACTGCTGTTGCTTACACCGCCACAGCAAATTAAGTGGTTAGAGAGGAACAATCCTGGCGTAGCGGTAACGTTTACGTTTAATGATAGCGAAAATGTGGTGCCATAGCGTGTGTTTAAGAAAGAAAACATGAACGTTATGAAATGTTGCTGTTGAATGGTGACGAGAAGAATATTTCGTATTATTTGTTCCAGATAATAACTTTCCACGGGTGGCAAAGTCATATTAAAATTCACGCTGGCACGAAGTCCATACATGCAAACAACAATCAAAACATTGTTTTAATCAACCACGACAATCAGTGCTGAATACAAAATACAAAAAAAAAAAAAAAAAAAAAAAAAATGTGCACTCCTCTTGTCAAGAGTATTAACGGGTTATTTATTTTCATTATGCTGTTCTAAATCAAATTTACGGAATAAAAAATGTATGAAAATTAACGGCCTGTTTCATTTTATTTTTCCCCTGGGTGTGAAAATTAATCTCTTAGTTATATATGACGAACGTTTAAAATAAGACTGGAAAGCTGCTAAATTCGTTCCACTGAATTGCTGAGGAGGATGGCGGTGGAATGAGAGTCTAGGGCAAAAGGGGAAGATACAAAGTTAGTGGTTGTTGATTACGAGTCAGTTGCCAGCAGTCATAATACAGCCGTGTTGAGTGTCCAAGAAGAATTGAGCTACTGCGAATAAGTAACTCTGGTTAGTAGGTAGAGTGGCGAATGACTAAGTCGGTGGTCACATCGAGTTAAGTATAGAACTACTTCAGAAATGCACATGGTTACGTTGACTCCGAACTTGTTCCTATCGCAGTTACTTCTTGTTCAAAGTAATCGGGCCATGTACGTGCATATGAATAACTTTCCTCCAGCGTTGCTCTCATTGGCTGCTATGAAGTAGATAGTCAATATGATTAAAATGACTGGAATTTGCGAGAATTTCTGCATTCGTTGAAATAAATAGTAAACCAGATCAGGAAACAGTATTCGCTGGTACTGTTACAATAAAAATAAGGTAAGTTGTGTTAAAATTAATAAAGCATTCAAATTCAGTGAGGAGTTGAAGCGATTATAAATAAATATGGTAACGTGTTTTCCAGGTTAGTATTTCCTTTTTGTTTGCATGCAGTTATTGAGATGTAAGCACTGAAACTAGTTCCGTAGCAAACATGTTCAAACGTGGCTGCGAAACGAATTTACAACAAACACGTTTAGACCACTCGTGTAACCTCGGCCTAAGTGACTGATTCAGCAAAAAGCACTCGATGTTAAGAATCTAATCATTTTTAAAGACATATCAATAATATTTTTAGCCTATACTTAATTTTTTTTTTTAAATTTAAGTAAGTGGTGCGAAGTGGACTAAATTGACGGGGACAAAAATTTAAAACAGAAAAAAGATTTTTTTTTTTTTTCCGAAAAGTTTTGTTTTACTTTAATTTTTGGTTTTAGGGTCACGGGCAAGGTCCTCTGAGGTCAAGATCCTCTGAGGTCAAGATCTCTATCACATGTATTCAACTTCGTCGACGCCCAACTAGAATAAGAGAGCATGACTACCTGATTGACTTCCCTCATCCGCTACCCGTTGCTGTATGTAGAATTTCCTTAATTGATTCTCTGAACGGCTTTCAGAGCGTCGCCTAACGAAGCATGAATTAGAACTCTGAAACTCTGAGCATGGGAAGGTAATACAGACACAGAGGCACAAAAACTCACCTTGTTTACAAGATGAGCGCCTCAGCGAACCTTTGAAGCACTTAAGTAAACTTCAGAATAATCACAAATGTAGAGAACAAACTGAGACATAAAATAAAATTTCGAGTATACAGGATAGTCTGCCAACTACACAAGATTCACAGAAATATTGACGACCCAAGGGCCCACTATTCTATAACAATATTTTCCTGCAATGGGCTTAACATTATGGCATCAGCACGACCGACTAGGGAAGAGAGTGTTGCACTGATGAAGTGTGAGGAATGCCAAAAAAATGTATCAAACGAGGATTTCGCTTATAAACTTTCGTCCATGTTGTAAGTTACAGAGCAGCGAGAGTGTTAGGGGAGAAAACATAGCTTCTACTGGCGTGGTTCAAATAATGGTCGTGTGCACAGCAAGCGTTCCTAAGTCATGAGCGTACGTGAGACACTTTTGCAGCAAACCACTCTGCTGCTCTGTAGATAACAAGCGCGAACCATAAAACCTGCTCTCCAATATTTGTCCTGATTATTTGCCTCTCATGCTAGGGATTTGCCATACGACCGGGGACCAGCAGTGTTACCAGCACAGGGCTGCCAACTTTTGCACTTTAATACTGTCTTCACCCGTATAGTAACGAACATTGGTCTGCAGTGATGATGTAAAAGGTTAGGAAGTTACCAAAGAGTTCTTCATGTCATCAGTACACTTCCATAAACTTTCTTCACAGATAAAATTTACATTTCTGCCAAAAAACCGATAAACGCTTTCATGAATATTGACTGTAACGTCGAACTCAGATTCAAATCTCGCTAAGTTTTTTTTTTTTTTTTTTTTTTTTGTAAAGCGTGAATGCTGTAATAAAATACGCCAGGTAAAATAAGAATATTTCTGCAGCTTAAATAACGTAAATACATGTACAGCTGTTTTGGACGTTGCGGACATATGTAATTTTCCCTTGTAAACGTTTAGAATTCTTCCTAGAAAAATAAGAACTTTCGCAATTACTCTTAAACCTTTATTTTTATTCTCCGGCGGGTTCTCGCCATTACTGTAAGCTCCTTGCACCTATTACAAGCCAGTACCTAGTATGCTTGCGCGACCTCACAATTGCCAGTTCTCGCCTTTTCCGTACGGAAATTCCTTCACATCGAAACTCCTGTCTTGAGCCCCAAACTACCTGAGTACTACTGGGTTCAACATCTAATGTAGTAGGAGAACTCAGGTGCCATTTGTCTGTTCAAAATATTATATTTACCCATTCCTTTCGTGATCACGAGGGAGCCGGGTCACATAGAGACAACGCGACGTGAGCCCCCGCATTTTGTCTTATCCAGGAGCGGCACACATGTCCAGCAAGTCAGCTTATCTTGCCGCTTGTCTATCCTCACTTGCACATGCACTTCCTCCTGACCCCCCTCCCTCCCACACCACCCCTTCCCTGAAGGTTTCAGTTGTTTTGGTTGGAATCGTGGGTTAGACTGCCGACAAAATGGGCTTGCAGCGACAGGTGGCGGGAATGGTACTGCGTTAGATAACCATACTGTAGTAGTTTAAAAAAGGCGTTTCTGGAGCAGGCGTCAGGTGGTGGACTGGTGGACTGTGTTTACCAAAGTAAGGTCGCTACCCAAAAAAATATCTAAAAGTTCCTCTCGTCCCGCGGAAAATTCCAGAACATGTCTTACGATGCCGGCAACCATTTTGGCAGCCCGGAAGACCGCCTACAGCCACCAGGCATCATGCAGCGGATGGGCGGCCTCCCAAGGTTATTATCAAAAATTTCCCTTTCTTCCTTTTTCCTGTCCAAAATGGCCAATTTTGCATACAAAAACACCATTTTACCCATTTACCTGCAGAATTTCCCGAATTTCCCTCCCTTCAATGGTGGCCATCTTGCCAGCCAGTCCTAGAAAGTGCCTATGCCCAATCCGGTGGGAAGTTAGCTCATATTGAATGAGGTTTGCTCAATGTGGATGAATCGTGCAGAAATTGAGACATTCTTGCAAGATTGAGGCATAACCCTTATCCAGTGGCCATCTGGGAATCGATTACCTATATCTACTCAAGACACTTGGTGGCCACTTGACGATATCGACCGTTTTGGTGGCCAGTGGTGGCGGTGGGTATCAAGACCCATGAACGATCATTTTCGAATCTTGTGTAACACTGCCCTCTCCTGAAGTCTGTGTGTGTATAACACTTGTAAGCATAGTTGACTGTAATTTCCGAACCATTTTAGTTATAGTTGCCAAAATTCATAACATAGACATCAACCATCAACTAGGAGAAGGATCGCGGGGTCAAGTATGCCCTGTGATAACTTATAAGCATAGTTAGCTGCAATTTCCGAACCATTTAAGGTATAGTTGTCAAATCCACAACATATACATCAACTATGACTAGGAGAGTTTCAGGGTAATGTATGCCCTATGTCAGCATGTAAGTAATTGTTGGGTGTGATTTCCGAACTGTTTAATCTATAGTTGTCAAATTCTAAACATTGGCATCCACCCCGACTAGGAGAAGGACTGCAGGGTCAAGTATGCCCTACATCAAATTATAAGCATTGTTGGGTGTAATTTCCTAACCACTTAAGTAATAGCTGTCAAATTCATAACATAGGCTTCAACCCCAACAAGGAGAAGGATTGCAGGGCCAAGTATGCCCTACATAAAATTATAAGAATAGTTGACTGCAATTTTCAAACCATTAGTTAAAGTTGTCAAATTCACAACAAAGGCATCCCCCTGACTAGAGGTCAAGTATACCATTTGTCGATTTATAAATATAGTTGGGTGTAATTTCAGAACCATTTAAGTTAGTTACCAAATTCATAACATAGACATCAACCATGACTATGAGAAGGGTCGTTGGATCAAGTACAGCCTATGTCAACTTACAAACAAAGTTGGCTGTAATTTACGAACAATTATGTTATAGTTAACAAATTCATAACATAGACATTAACTATATCTATGAGAAGGGTCGCAGTGGTCAAGTATGCGCAATGTCAACTTATAAGCACAGTTAACTGTAATTTCCGAACCATTTAAGTTATAGTTGTCAAATTCATAAAATAGATATCAACCCACGACTATGAGAAAGGTGGTCGCCATCAAGTATTGTATATGCTAGACTATAAGCACAGTTAGCCATAATTTCCGAACCGATTAAGTTATAGGTGTCAAATCCATTACACAGGCATCAATTGTAGGTGTTGGATCACCCGATAGCATTTCCTACTTTAACATTCTGGTCGGTGGACTCTGGGTGCTCCCAACCGATATTATTAGTATAGTTTTTCATTTTTCCTTCCTACCTAATGTGTGCATGTCTGCTCACACATTCAGGGGGGGACTCTATTCCAAGACACCCTGACAGCCTCAGGTCAAGTACGACCTATGCTTACATATAAGCATAGATGGCTGTAATTTCCGAAGCATTTGAGATACAACTACCAAAATCACAACAAATGCATAACCCCAATGACAGGAAGAAACATGTGGACATACGTCAACCCGCATATCTCCCCGTTCTTACTCACCTCTCTCCTGTCCCCTCGGCACCACCTCCTGGCCACAATTCCTCGTGCACTCTCCCCCTCGGCACCTTTGCTTGTCACCTTCCACTCGTCCTCTTGCTCTCTCTATCTCTTGTCCTCCCCTCCTACAGCCTCCATCACCCCTCGCCATACTTCCTTGCACGCTCGCCACCACATGGCCAATACCAAAGCATGTAATAATAATTACAGACAGTCATACACGAACCTTCAAGGAATGTACTTACTTCCAGACAGTCGGTTAGTACCACCCCACTAGGGACAACTGGCCTTACACTCATGAGTCGTGTTCCGAGACATCGATGTATGTAATGAGATGTCCCTGGCAATGAATACACACAGTCATTGCTAGACAGCCGAGTCCCCGCACATACAACAACACATGCTAGAATGATAAGCTTCTTATTTCGAAACGAATTATCCCCTACCTTAACTGGTGTGGCAGTGAATACCATATGCTACGAGCACTCCTCATCGTCGATGTGACCTTGTTGGAAGCTGAGACCGCAATGACTGGTACCACCTTTCTATGCATGATATATACCACCCATGTACTACATCCCCACTACCTCCCCTTGTCAATGTACTTATCAGTATACTATTGAAAATAACTAATCTATGTACCCTGAACCATCGTAGATGTAGGTTTGATTCCCATAGAGAGTGGTAATACAAGTCTTTATAAAAATCCTCCATTTTGTCTACAACGGTGATCGTAATTACAGTCAGTCAGTCCTCGACCTGCACTCATGTACCAAGCTCATCACACACACACACATACAATTAGAGAAATAGTCATTTGCATTGCTCTGTGTTCTTTCTCCAGTTGTCCACTATAAGTATATGGAAGGAAATACCAACCAACCTGTGCATGTGTATTGCACAAGTGATGGCTAGACAAGACCGTACATTATATATAAATATAGAAAAGATAAGCCATGTAATTCCATCACTAATACGAATTGTCAGGATGGCTGAGCGGTGTAAGGCATCTGATATAAGCTCTGGTTCCAGTAAAAGGGAGCATGGGTTCGAATCCCCACACCTGACACTTTTTTTCGGTACTCTATGTGAATAAATAAGGTATTATAGGTTCGATTTCCACTGAAAGTGCATGCTGACAGGTCTGCAGACATTCGTTCGTCGTTCGTCCCAATGCTAATAAAGACTAGCATGACGATTATACTTTGTCTCCGACCTGTACTCATGTATCGACCCTTTTGCAATTACATACAGTCATACTCTGTCTCCGACCTTCACTCATGTACCAAGCCTTTGCAAGTACAGACAGTCATACCATGTCCCCGACCTGCACTCATGTATCGACCAAACCTTTGCAATTACAGGCAGTCGTACTCTGTCGAACCTTCAATGCATGATGATGATTTATATAGACATTTGGAACTATGTAAAGGAAAGACTACTGATAAACAACCACAAGATTATTCACCAACTCCGAAGCTTAATGATAATGGATTCTTCCTAAAGCAATTTGGATTCAGGGGTCCTTTTAAAGATTTGGTTGTGCTGGATATGTCAACTACACAACACAATGTTTGCTCTTTCCTGACGAGTATGAGTCCTAAAATAATAAACCAACTTATCCATGATGTAGAACGACATGGTGCTGTCAAATATAATATGTCGCTGGACTGCAGCTATACAAAACCAGATCCTCATGATGATGAATATTGTACCCGAACTTTCAAGATTTCGGCTGTAGCTGCGTGTCATTCGTCTGCAGTAGAAGATGTATTTGCTGATAGTATATGCAAGATATATCAAGAGAAAGAAGAAATGGTAGCCAAGTGTTCGGGTTGAACCTTTGCTTTGGTAAATACTATAGACTTGAGAACATGTGGGTACTATCCAACTAGCAAATAGGTACATACTGATCTTTCAATGGAACTTTTTTTTTTTTTAAGGAAATTTCCTTAGAAAAAAAAAGATCCATTGAGGTTTTTTTAAATTAATAAAAATCAGTAACAATATTTTCAAAAAGCGCCATTTTATTCTGTTTCTTTATCTAATATGTGGATAAAATTATCAGATTCTTACAGAAAAATTGTTGCTTATGTTTTTAATAAAGTTTACGTAACTAAAAAGATTATAGAAAAATGGTGGTTATTAATTTACAATTATTTAGGTTATAATGTTAATTATATATGGACCAGAAGATGGAAATTTAATATGTTTTTGATTTATGTTTGGTAGATAATATATTATTAAATACATAGGAAAATAAAAAGTAATAGAAAAAATCATATCCAGAAATTATGTTTGATTATTTTAAAGAAAAAAATATATAATAATACCAAAATGTTTACAATAATAAAAAAAATATTTAAGTAACAAATACTAATCTCTCTTTACATTTATTTAGTGGTATTTAATTTTTTCTAAATTAAATTTTATTTTAAAATTTAAACCTATTATTTGATCTTCCATTTCTTTTTCCAGCCAATAATTATAACAAAAACAATCTGATAGATTTTCGAATTTTAAAGTATATTTTTCCTTTCCACGATAATTTTTAATGCAAATATTGGAAATAATAAAATCTAATCCATCTTGTAACATTTCTAATCTTTTACAATCTTTTATTTGTACTTTCCCAATTATATCTTCCATTTTATAGTTTTGACTATTTCTTTATCTTCTTCTTTGTATAATAAATTTTCTTTATTTTTAACATTTCTAATTATTTTTATATCCTGTTTTTGGAAAAATGTGCCCATCATATGTTATTTATTTTATTTTTTTAGGAAATTTGTGTTCGTATAAATTGTTGCTTCTAACATTTTAATGCCATTCTCTTTAGCCAATAGAGAAACAAGTGTTTTATTTTTTATCTTTTATCTTGACATGTTAAAACGTCTATAGTATGGTTACCAAGTTGTTTTTTGTTTACTCCTGGGCTTGGTAATTGACAGATAAATTTGTTGTATATTTTAACTCTCGGATTTTTATTAATGTATGTTAAGCAGTCTTTTTCAACAGAATTATAATTATTTACTATTACATTACATTTTTTTTAATATTCTTGTTGTATACAAAAATTAAAAACTATTTATTAACACCTCCAAAATCTTGTGTTATATCCAAATCCAATAAATAATAATGTTATTTTCTAAGTTCTTTTAAAATTTCTGGCAAGTAAGTTAATAATGTTTCTAATTTTACATCTGCTCACTATATTTTATAAGTAATAGCTATTGGGTTTTTGTATTTTTGTCTAATATTTTATATAACTGTGCTAATAATTTGCTTAACACCAATAATTGTTTGTACATCAGAGTATAATGAAAATGGAGTTTTTTCTTTAACACAATGTTTTGTCAAATTAAATTTTGAAATTATGTTAAAACTTCCACAAGCTTTTTTTTTTTTTTTTTTACAAGAAATTGATAATTTTTCATTTTTGTTTTTTTTTTTTTTACTACTTAACAATTCTGTAATTGAATATCTAGTTGCTGACATTTGGTTTTCAGATACTATTTATTAAAGAAAAAATTTAATTATAAAATTTAAAAAAGTAGCAGAAGCAATTTTAATAAAAATGGTTAAAATTTGGTAACTTTGGTTTTTCTACATTTGTGCAGGATTTTTTTTGTAGCAAAAATTGTTAAGATTTGGTAAAAAAAAAAAAAAAAATGGGTAACTAAATAGCATAGCACTGTGCTTTTTTTAAACCTATATTAATAGACTAAACTATGTGACATCGAAATTGATCAGTGGTATGAAGCTACAGAATTTCAAATTTATGAACCTAATTATGGCAAAACAAATTATTACATTATTCTAGATGGTAATTATAAAATCACTTTACCAGATCGTTATGAAAAGAAAATTGATGAAAATAGCTTGAAAATGATAAATAAGGGGTGAGTTTTTATAGTGTATAAAGGTTTAAAAGAAATGAAAAATGGAAAATATGTACATAATATTGAGTTTAATATTTAAATGCTATCAATTAACTTTTCATTTGATTTGCTTGTTCTAGCCTTAAATTTGCTTAATTTTTGCATAATTTTGATTATTTTACCTGTTTTACAAATAGTGGGCGCATATTATTGAAGAACTGCTAAAATTTTCGTTTTTTTTTTTTGCTTAAGATTGCCGTTTTTGAGAGATCCTTTTTAAAAAGCTTTTACAACTTAAGTTGAGCCCTCAAATACCTTGATTTTAGGCTTTTTTATTTACATGATTTTCACGATTTTTTCATCGAATTTCAGATTTTGAGTTTTTAACTTTTCCTGTACTTTTAGACAAAATAACCCTATTTAGTGTAGTGCATTTTTGTTGTATTTTTAGAAGAAATAACCCCAAAAAGTGAGGTGAGCCAGGACCCTGATTATACATCTACTTGTAATGTACGTCGTCATGAACAGAGTGAGTGTACAAAGGCAATCACCTATAGACTATTCCGAACACATGTTATGTATGGTGCAACTTTCAGTAAAGGTGATACTCTCCAATGACACACTGGCACGGGTAAAGATAATGCTCCTTTGCTTGGTAGCAGGCAACATGCATTGTCGCATGACAAGGCTAACCTTCCTGCTAATTCGACATGTAAACTAACGTTCGTTCGAGCGCCCATAACATTATACGGGCCTGCATGGTGTTCCAAACCAGTGTGTGAAGAATGAACTACGAGTGCCGTAGAGCATAAACCAGACAGACCGTCAGGAGTTGTAAATATTAGACCTGCACCACTAACATGTGAAGCGAAAACCGAAGATGCTACCCAAGACACCGACACCGCATATGTGACATTCAATTCTGCTGGTAATGGTGATGTGTCTTCTACTATTGACGATGATGTGTCGACAACTGCAAAGCAATAGTGTACACATGTTGCTGGCGATGATGCATATTCTACTGATCACTAGGAAATGCCAACATTTGCCAAGCGAAGGCGTGCACATGGTTCTGAAGATGCCAGTGACCTAGTTGATAGACTTCAGTTGTTTGTTTCATCGCCACAGAGTGGTGGATATCTTTCTGGCATCGGATAGATAAATGCAATTATTGATGAACTATGAGCCAGAGGCATTAATGTATGGTATAATATATGTATGCATGTGTGTATGATTTGGTTATACGTGTAAATAAATACATTAACAAATACATTTGTTTATTTATTAATTCCTGTTAGCTAAGCAATGTACATACTACATATATGTTAGCAGTCCGCTAGAGTGTTGTATAGATGCTGACCTACACAAGGATGCCCTCTAAAGTGGCTAGAGAGTCAGTCAGAGGTCGAACTGTGAATGAGCTCGTGTGTCTGCACCTCGCTTTATGCATACTCGAAATCCTTATCGAATATGACTTGTGGGCGAACATGCATTGAACACTTTTTATGGTGACATGTATTATTATTACCACTCTCTCCGGAATCGAACCTGCGATACCTCAAGGATGGTTCACTCTCTCCACTGCCTTCAACTTACATACATTAGTTCCTTTCAATAGCATACCAGTAAGTACGTGTTTTGTCAAGGAGAGGTGGTGGTGTTGTAGTACTTGGTCGGTAATATATCTACCATGCACGGAAAGGTTAACCGGTCATTGCGGTCTCCGCTTCCAGTGAGGTCACATTGAGATGTTCTCGTGGCCTACAGGTATTCACTGCTACACCAGTGAAGGTAAAAATATACATCTCCTCTGTATGGTATTAGCGCTTCGTGGATAATTAGTTTTTTTTTTGCAATGTGCATATATTTGCTATCCTACCCGCACAATGACTGTCGCATATTTAGAACCGTTATGTACGCTATTTAATCTCCTAACACATATCATGCATTGGTGGTGGTGGTCGTGTTGCCAAGGCATCGGACTGGTAACAATAGAGCTGCACACACTCTCTCACTCCAATGCACTTTTAGGGACCTGGGTTCGAGACTTGTCACTGTGGGTAAACACAATATCTCAGTTATCATAGTGGATCGGCTTAACATGTAATGCTGGACGGAAACCGTCTAAGTGCTTCTATTAAAGGTTCGGTAATGGTCGACTGTTTGTAATTTCAAAGGCTTGGCGTACATTGAAGGTTCGGGCAGATATGACCGCTTGTAATTGCAAAGGCTTGGTACACACAGTGAAGTTTCGGACAGAGTATGACTGTCTGTAATTACAAAGGCTCGGTCGGTAAATGAGCTCAGATCGGAGACATAGTATGAGTCTGTACTTACAAAGGCTCGGGACATCAGTGCAGGTCGGAGACAGTGTATGACTGTCATACTATTCTTCATGAGCAGTCTGCAGACATGTCAGCATGCACTCTCAATGGGAATCGAACCTGCAATACCTTATTTTTTCAAGTAGGGCACAGAAAAAAAAGATTCCTTTGCAGGGATTCGAACCCATGCTCCCTCTTACTGAAACCAGAGATTATTTTAGACACCTAAGGCCACTCGGCCAACCTGACAATTTGTATAAGTGATGGAATTACATGGATTTTTTTTGTCGAATGACATACGCTGTATGGTCTTGTCTGGTCGTTGCTTGTAGAATACACATACGCAGGTTGGTTGGTATTATCTTCAGTACACTCTAGCAGACGACTGGAGAAAGCACACAGAGTAATATATATGACATTCTCTCTCATTGTATGTGATGTGTATGATGACCTTGGTACACAGGTGCAGGTCGGGGACTGACTGTCTGTAACTAAGAACACAGTTGTAGGCAAACTGAAGGCTTTTTATGTCGACTAGTATTGCCACTCTCTATGGGAATCGAACCTCTGATTACTCGAGGATGGTTCAGGGTACATGCATTAGTTCCTTTCAATAGTATACTGATAAGCATGTGGACAAGGGGAGGTAGTGGGGATGAAGTACTTGGTCGGTATATATCATGTACGAAAAGGTGGTATCGGTCATTGTGGTCTCTATTTCCAGCGAGGTCACATTGGCGACGAGATGCTCTCGTGGCCTACAGGTATTCACTACTACACCAGTTAAGGTAGGTGATAATTTGTTTCATAAAAAGAAGCTTATCATTTTAGCATGTGGGGTTGTACGTGTGGAGACTTGACAGTCTAGTGATGTCTGTGTATTAATTGCTAGTGACATCTCATTACATACACTGACGTCTCGGTACACGACTCATGAAATTACGACCTATTCCCCGTGTTGGGGTGGTAGTAACCGACTGTCTGGAAGTAAGTATGTGTATTGAAGGTTCGGGGACTGTCTGGATGTAGGTACATGCACTGAAAGTTCCGGTATGACTGTCTGTAATAATTATTTTTACCTGCTTCGGTATTGGCCAGGTAGTGGCAAGCACACAAAGAAGTATGGCCAGGGGTGATGGTGGCAGGTGTAGGGGGAAGACAAGAGATAGAGAGAGCACAAGGACGATTGGAAGTGGAAGGCAGTGGTGCCGAGGGAGAGCATATGAGGAATTGTGGCCAGGAGGTGGCACTGATAGGACAGGTGAGAGGCGAGTAAGAACGAGGAGACATGCAGGTCGATATATGTCCACACATCCCTTCTCGTCGATGGGTGTTATGCATTTGTTATGATTTTGGTAGTTGTATCTCAATTGCTTTGGAAATTACAGCCATTTATGCTTATATGTAAGCATAGGTCGTACTTGACCTGAGGCTGACAAGGTGTCTTGGAATGCCCCCCCCCCCTTGAATGTGTGAGCAGACATACACACTTTTGGTAGGAAGGAAAATGAAAAACTGCACTAATAATATCGGTTGGGAGCACCCAGAGACCACCAAACAAAATGTTAGAGTAGGTAGTGCTGTCAGGGTGATCCCACACCTACAATAGATGGCTATGTTATGAATTTTACACCTATAACTTAAATGGTTCGGAAATTACAGCCAACTATGCTTATAGGTTAGCATATGCCATACTTGACTGAGACCCCCTTCTCATAGTCGTGAGTGATATATATGTTATGAATTTGACAACTATAACTTTAATTTTCGGAAATTACAGTCAACTATGCATATAAGTTGACAATGCATACTTGACCCTGCTATCCTTCTCATAGTCGAGGTTGATTATGTTATGAATTTTGGAAACTATAACTTCAATTGTTCGGAAATTACAGCCAACTATGCTTATAAGATGACATAGGATGTACTTGACTACACGACCCTTCTCATAGTCGTGGTTTATGTCTATGTTATGCATTTGGCAACTATAATTGAATCAGTTCAGAAATTACACCCAACTATGCTTTTAATTTGACATATGGTGTAGTTGACCCTGCGGCCCTTCTCCTAGCCAGGGGTGAATACCTGTTGTAAATTTGACAACTATAACTTAAACGGTTCGGAAATTACATCCAACTATTCTTATAAGTTAACATAGGGCATACCTGACTGTGTGACCCTTCTAGTCGGGGTCGATGCCTATGTTATGAATTTGAAAACTATTACTTTAATGGTTCGGAAATTACACCCAACTATGCTTATCAGTTTACACAGGTTGTACTTGACCCCGTGGCCCTTCTCCTAGCCGGGGTGGATGTCTTTGTCTAAATTTGACAACTATAACTTAAAAGGTTCGAAAATTACACCCAACTATGCCTATATGCTGACATAGGGCGTACTTGACTCCACGACTGTTCCCCTAGCCATGGTTGATGTCTATGTTGTGAATTTGACAATTATACCTTAAATGGTTCAGAAATTACAGCCAACTATGCTTATAAGTTATCATAGGTCATACTTGACTGCACAACATTTCTCCTAGTCGTGGTTGATGTCTATGTTATGCCTTTTGGCAACTCTAGCTTAAACTATTCTGAAATTACAGCCAACTATGCTTACAAGTGTTATGCACACAGACAGACTTCAGGAGGGGGCAGTGTTACACGAGATCCGAAAATGATCGTTCCCCACGACTTGATTCCTGCCGCCGCTGGCCATCAAAATGGTAGACATCCTCATATGGCAGCCAATGATCCTAAGTAGACATATGTTATCGATACCGAGATGGCCCCCGGATAAGTATTATGCCTCCATCTTGAAGGAATGGCTCAATCTCTGCCCGAGTCATCCAC
Source organism: Dryococelus australis (assembly GCA_029891345.1). NCBI lineage: Eukaryota > Metazoa > Arthropoda > Insecta > Phasmatodea > Phasmatidae > Dryococelus > Dryococelus australis. The sequence goes on along the minus strand of CM056996.1, from coordinate 244,238,611 downwards.
ATTGAGAAAACCTGATTCACTTTCTGGCACTGGCTGCCAAGATGGCCGACATCAGCAGGAGGTAAATTAGGTAAATTCTGCATGAAAACGGGAAAAAATGGCATTTCTATATGCGAAATCAGCCATTTTAGAAGGGATAAAAGGGAAAAAAGGAACATTTTTGACAACAACCATGGGAGGCTGCACGTCCTCCGCATGTCGCCTTGTGGCTGAATGTGGTCCTCCAGGCTACCAAAATGGCCACCGGCATCGTAAGGTACATTCTGGAATTTTCTGTGGGACGAGAGGAAACTGTTGGATTTTTTTTTTTGGGCAGGGACCTTAATTTGTTAAGACTGTCCACCAGTTGCCCGCTCCAGAACCACTTTTTAAAACTACTTACAGTGTAATTATTGATTGTGTAGTTCTGCAATTTGCAATAACACAATGAAAGTACTTACACATGTTCACCCTTCGACTGCCGAACTGTAAGTGAGAGGTTGGAAGGTTAGGGTGTGGGTAAGGTGGTATAGGATGATGAGGACGAGGGGAGTATATGGTTGAGGTTTCGGATCTTGGCTCGAGACTCAGTGAAGGTAAACATTGTTTTTCGGATAACAACTATGTATGGGAAAGGAGGTATAGGGTTGAGGTTTTTTTTAACACAGTTCAAGTCGCCCTCAGCAAAAAAAAAAAATAAAAAAAATTATTCATGTAGCAACTAAGTATGGATGAGGAGGTATAGGTTTAAGGTTTTTGGTACGAATACCCCTCAGGGGTATTACATAGCAAATTACACATATTCCCCCGTAGGCTAATGGAGAGAGACTGAGATGTGCCTTCGCCTGTCGAATCACAACTGACGATGTTGAAAGGGTTGGAGAGAGGGTGTGAGGGTTCGGCAACTGTCTAAGGAGAATAGCTGTAATAAATAATGAATAATTAGAGTAATTAATTATGCAAGGAAATACCTTATCATGAAATGGTTAAGTGCACACTTGTGTAACAACTTATTAAATGTATCCAGAGTCTATGTAGGTACTTGCACAATGAATATTTAACTATGCAGTGTACATTTACTATGTACAAACCCTAAATGCACGACCTCTTGCTAGGACCACTCACTTTAGAATGATCTGTGATTTCATATATTCTTAATTTTACCCCGAATTAATATAATGGAATCCCATCAGGTATATGCCACTAACACACTGAGCAAGTCGCTGCTGGGCCTAACATGTTCGAGTGTGTCCAAGGCCATTTTTTATAATTATTCAAGGGAGGGTGTATTGCAAATAGCTGACAAGTTCTTGCATGTTTCTAAAGACTGCTGTTGTTAATTGTTATCTGTGTAGGCTAACCTTTTGATTGATAAAGCACCTAAACAGTATTTTGTCTAAAATGTTAGTGATGTGGTATAGGCTTACATGGGGAAAGTTGAGGACTCACTTCATCACCCATCAAGAATAAGTATATGTATTCGCATAAAATGTAATGAATATACCGAGGGAGTATTTGCACATAGTGAAGTAACTACATGCCAGTAGTATTTAAATATTGATTCGAGAAGCATACATGGTAATTGAATTTTTTAAATCTCATAACAAGTAAATTATCGAGAGTATTTGCGAAATGAATATCCAAACACAAGTAGAATTTGCGTAATGAGCTGAAACTAACTACACATCAGCCGATGAAACACAATGAACGAGGCTAGAAGGCAACTGTAGGATTGAGGAGATACTCCTTGCTTCATATTGTTACGATGCTGATTTTAGGGGTTGGTAATTTTTTTTTTTTGTCATTTCAATTTAAATTCAGTTTTTTTGTTAAGCTCGATGCCAGTACTGGTATTTTTGATTGCTCTTTCTCGTTTTTGTTCGGAAGCCCTAAATGTTGTGTTTAGGAAAGTTTTCTAACCCTTTGTTTTTTTGTTATGAAGTACTAGGCCTACTCTTAATTTAATTTTCTTTATTTTCAATTGGCCTATCCTTCATTGTAGATTAGGTAAGGGAATTAGACTGTTTTGGTCCGGTTAAGCCTTCATTTTTACTTGTTCATTTCTTTTATGTTCAGAGGCAAATATTTTATTTTTTTCCTTAATAAGTAATGTGGTGAGGAATAATTTAATGATTTTATTTCAAAATTGGTTTTGGGATGACATGTTCGAAAGCCGTTTTGTTTTTTTGTGGTTTTGTTATGTTTTGGAAATTTTTGACCTTAAACTAGACGTCGAGGTTTTAGTTGAAAGTTAACTGATAGTCTCTCCTTTAGAATTCGTTCCTTTTTTTTTTTTTTTTGTTGTTTCTTTCAGTTTGAGCAGATATTTACAATTTGCCGAGGATTTTATTTGTGTCATTTTTATTTTTTAGCTAGGTCATTTAAGTTATGGTGTAATTGGATTAGGAATCGGCTATTTTTCCGATTGTTAGTTTTCTTAAGAATAATGGCTTTTTACTTTATCGTCGAGGTTCTTAAGGACCTAAGGTCATGTGGTGTTTTAATTAGAAAGAGTTTGTCACCACTGGCATAAGCAGACCCCCACTAAAGTGACTGCAGATGGCTGTATTTTTCTCGGCCCAGGTGCTCGTTGAGTTTCCCTTCAGCAGTTTGGAGGAACAGTTATATTCCTTCATTTGATATACAGAGCCACAGCTGTGAGCTTAGCCGATGTTTTCTCTGGTGTAGTGGGACTGTTTTGATGATCACTGCACTTTGCCGCTAGGCTAGTCCGGGGAAGGGGGCATTTTGCCGTCCGGCTGACGATCATCAATCGCGGCGGTGGCTGGCTCTGATTTACCCTGAGGATTCGCTCTGCAAAATTTAAAAAAATTCTTTTGAGTTTCAATGGACTTAGAGGTATTAAAGACGGGCAGACAGACAGAGATTGTCTACTTATTATATAGGATAAGGGGCAGATTGTAGCCGACTGTCAGATAGTGTGCAACAAGTGTAGAGAGGTGATGTGGGGAGGCGTCGAGAGAACATGGTAATTATATCCTGCTCATCAGCTCTGGCCGAGGAACTAATGAGATTATGTTTATTTGGTTTTAAATTTATTTTTTTGCACGGGATGGAACCTTAGCTATTGCAGTTGTTTTGAGAACTGATCAGACCTCTTGGGGAAACTTAAAAGTAAGTCTAATGGTTGTAACATGTGTTTTTAATGACTCTGCATTCCTTTTGTGTTTATTCAGGGCGGAGTTGGATTGATACCACTGCACTGATGTGATCAGAGGTCTAGGATACAAAATACAATAATTTTTGACAGGTTCCTTACTGAAGGTAAATTTGTGTGTTTTGAATTATTAATTTTAGGGTAATTTTGAACCTTTAGTTATATCTCTGAGTTAAATTTTTTTAAGTTCTCTAAAGCTTATTCCAGTAACCAGGCCAATTAATCTATCAATAAATTATTTCACCAGACATAATCAGTAGTAAGATAAGCTGAGAGAGATCAACAATCACTATTAAAGTTGGTTTTGTAATATTCATTTAAGCCCTGGGTGGCTAATATTTGTGAGCTTTGCTATAGCTAATTTGATCTGGTTATGAAACTAATATACTGATGCATTGATCTATGTTAGTTCAGTTTAGTAACTTCACATTTGTGAAAGATAATTTTTACTGTTATTTAATATTTTTGTTGTCTGCTCCACTTGCAGTGTGGATAAAAGGGGGCAATCTGAACCTGTTTGTTTTGCAGACAGAAACTATCAGTGTTGTTTTTTTTTTTCTTTTTTTTCTGAGTTTTGAATATACTCAAATTTGGTGAGTTAACCCTGGAGAATGCTAGAGAAGGGCATCCTGTTAGCCATACAGTAATTTTTTTTTCTTCGCCAATTGAACACTGGCTAGGCCAGTGGGTTTCCTAGTTTTAGATTGTTTATTTATTAATTGTTGTGTATAATATAGCATTTAGAAGTACGTCCGCAGAGGACTAATGGAAATTATTAAAGTAACCTTCTAAATTTTCTTGTGAAAAACAATACTGTATTTACAGTTTTGCTCTTGCAAAACCCATCTAGTTGAATACTAATTTAATTTGTTTGATGAAACATAACTTTAAAATTTAAATATATATTTGTTTATGATTTTATTATTATTTGTTTCTCTTTTTGTATACATTTGTTGGAATGAATAAAACATTATATTTATTTTTTTAATACTACTTTTACTTTTTGTTATATATTTTAAGTAACCTTCCCCTTGTTTAAGGTTATGAACATTTTATTTGTTTATTTATACTTACTATAACATTTCTCGACCCTCAACACTAGTGGGATTGGTTGCACGGTATACAACTACTTGGTACAAGGTAATATGTAGTTTGTCTAAGTGAAACACATCGCTGCATTACTTCGTCATTGGTATATTTTGTTGCAAGTCGAGTAAAACCCCCCACAACCACCATCTTCTACCACCCCCACCTTTTTTTACCTCTTCCTTATTTTTTGGCTTTTGGGTTAAATGAGCCTTTTCTTTTGTTTTCAAGTGTGTATTTTTAGGGCACAGGGTATCTTGCTGGACCTGCTGTTTTTGAATTTACAGCGCGTGGTAGAGTCCTCACAGGTAGATTTTGGTGTTGGCTCATCTTTCTTTTACTGTAATTCTAAATTTTATTTCGCTCTCTCCCTACCTCGTAACAATTTTGTTTGGGGCGCCGGGTATCCTATGGTTTCTTTAAGCAATTCCTAAGGGAGTATTGGGTCTGACACTGTCGAGGGCAGTGCATGATGTTGTATTATCTTATCTTATGTATTATATTATTAACTTATCTATTAAGGTAGTAGTACTGTAGAATAATTAGGTGGTTTGGTAACAGTTTCAATGTAATAGTTATTCTTATGGTCTAGTGCAGTACATAGGGTTAGCCTGTTATTTTTGGATTGGTGGTTTTCTGGGAATAATAATTTATTGTCAGTCATGGTGGGCCTGTGGTAATGTTCCCAGAAAGGTAACTGAGAAGTCAACCGAAAATCTTAGAATTAAGCCCGACAGTAAGTGATGAGATAACTGGGGCATCTGCATCTTCCGAGAGTGGGTCGGAAGGGGAACAAGGTGAACACTAGGAATTTGGCTAGGAGTCCAGTATGAGGAAACTAGGAGTTCATGTAAGATACAGGATCTCACACGAGCCTGAAATGTGGTAGTATTTTTTTGTGGATCCTGTGTTTCAATTTAGTTAATATACCGTAAGTGTTTGTGAGGAAAAAGCACAGTAGGTAATTGTGAGGTTAGCCCTAAAGGAGATAGTAAAATTGAAGTTGTGAATGTGGGTTTTGCTAACATCTTTTTCCCAAAGTGAACTAAGGTTAAAGGTGCAGTGGCTTTGATGGGAATGAGCAGCTGAAGTAACGGACTGGACCAACCGAGGGATGGTTGGACAGAAGGGGACGAGATTGTGGAACCCCTCACTCTGCATGTGGTCAAAAAGGGTCTGTTCGGGGGGCACGAATAACCTGGAAGTTGTCCGGCCATGGGATAAACAGGGTGTGAGGAGAAGAAACAATCACCCCTATTGGTGGTGCTCACCTGTTCATCAAGGTTCGTTAGTATGTTAATGATAGACTGAACCTGTGTTTGTTGTAAAAATTATCGCTTTTGTTTTGGTATTTGTTTTTTAATAAAATGAGAGACCACAAGATTAACAGGGACCTTATGTCCAAAAGCAGTTTTTCATGGGGCAACTGCTGAAAAATTTGGTGAAGTATGTGCATTTAATTGCCAGTAAGGTACCCATTTAATTGTTACTCAAGTAGGGCCCGAAAGATATTTTTGACCAATGCTGATGGTAAGTTAGAGTAGAATGAGGCTAGAATGTTAAACTACAGTAATAATCCTAGTGCTATTGATGTGTTTGTGCCACGTGATTGCAGGTTGTATTTAAATAATGAAATCCAGATACATGAAACTTATCTTTGCGACTACAATACACGAACAGCGTTTAGCCTTATTAATGTGATTCCTGCTACTCGGACTAAATTCAAGAAATTACACTTCCCTGCACAGTCAACATCTACTAATACTGTTTCCCCTTTTTTAACGATTGTCTGGCAGAAGATTGGCCTTCTTCCATACCCCTTTTTAAACATTTCTATGGGTACTAGAATCCATAGATTGAAACCTATTGTATTAGATGCACCTTTGGGGTTTAAAATTTTATAGATAAAAAATTTACAAATCTTGTCTTTAGGCTTGGTGATCATTGTATCGTTGTTTGTAATTATAAAAAATCCTTACTTAATTGGATTGGGTATGGTACCGAAAGTTAAAGCTGTAACCTGAGACAGGTAGTCTCATTTTCACGTATTTTCGGCCAGTGCCGCCCCCCTCCCCTCCATGTAACGATGGCTCCATTTCACCTGGGCTCAACTAGCTACCAAGCTATGCTATGCAATACACAATTGCATGGACTAATTACTGTCAGGAGAAATCATATTTTTTTCTGTTCTATACCGGAAATCACAGATAAACTTAAACACGCTTATGCTTAAGCACTAACCTGCAATTCCTCTGAACCCTCAAAGATTAGCACTGGACTTTGTAACGACATAGTGGACGAACGATGCAGCAGCAAAACATGACCACCATCACACCCAGGTCTTTTTCGACTGGGGCCTTTGGGGGTGGCCGGTAGGGGCGCATGTGATGACGTTGGCCATCCACGAGGCTCCAATTCGCCAGAAGAATATGATGTCAGATCCGGCGCAAGAACATTACCGAATGTTCGACGGCCTGTGATTGGCCGGTCATTGCGAGGTATCCCTCCAAGATACAATTGTGTATTTCTCGTGTATTTAAGTCCTGGGTGCAGGCTGGTCGGCGAGCACTGCAGCCTGGGAGCTTCACTTGAGTTAAGTATGAACTTGTAGAAACTGAATATATCTCTGAAAGACCCTTAAGGTATCAGATAAGGAAGGACATGTTGAAACTCCTTACGTAGGATTCCTTAGGAATAGGTGCTCTGCTAGAATCACTAGAAAACCTTTAAAATTTGCCATTTCTCTTTTTAGAAATGCGGCATTTGTAATGAAGAGAAATATTGTTGTAATTTTTTTAATTCCTGAAAACGTCCGTTTTTTTTTAAATACCAGAATTTTATTGAAACTTGGGTGTAGGTTGTTCGCCAGTAGTTCTGGTATAGGGATTTTAAATGAAATCAATGTGCAAATTTGTTAGAACATCTTTGAGAAATTGTGATAAAGTTAAAAATGAAATGGCTAATATGCTTTATACAGCCAGTCAATTATTCTTAAAGAATAAACTAGTTTTGTAATGTTGCACGATTATGGTAAAAGCAAATATTGTTTAGGAATTTCATATGAGGTAAAATCCTGCAGTAACTTTAAGTGGGAATTAAAATCTGATCCTTGTTATTTCCACTTAAAAGAAATAAATCATCATTGTATTTTGAGTTTTTCTAGAGATGTGACAGTATTTTATGGCTCTATGTGTTTAGCCAGAATTCGTATTATTTTCCAATTGTGTGTAAAATAAATAAAATTAAACTTTCATAATTGTACGTGAAAAGATGCAAACTTAGCAAAAAAAAAAAAAAGTTTTTTAAGCCCTGCTTTTGCTTGTTTGGCCAGAAATGGTCATTTTCAGACTGCAAGGAAATTAAAAGAAGGTTAGATATAATATTTTAGAGGATGCTCTAAAAATCAGTATTGCCAATGCTCTTGATATAGAATTTTGTACAATTTTATAGATTTCTCTAAACGTAAAATTTATCAGTATTGTACAAGTTATACTTATCAGTATTGATTAGATGATATCGCACCTTTTATAATTTTACACTCAACTTTGATATCGTGTTTGTATTGGAAAAAAAATAATATACAGAAAGTTATATATTTGTATAAAGAAAATAACAGAAACGAAATATTTACCAAATAAAGGAAAGTTACAGTTTTTCACGTGTTTTGCTGTTAGGATTTTACACCTTGCATTGAAGGGGTTTTTGGAATATTCAGATGTTTCTAATATTTTGTTTGTGATTCTGGGCTTGTTTGAATGCCCCTTTTGCCACACCCTATGGCTAGGGCGTCGCAAACCCTTGATGCTATTTTAGGCCTAGAAATTGGTTCCACTGTTGTAATTTTTCTTTTGACAGTTCCGTTTGTGTCTTGTATACTTTGGAGATGGTTTAGTTTATGGACATTGAAAAAGGGAGGTGCCTCTCCTGTTGTACAGGAAGTACAGGAAGGTAACCCCCCAGAGGAACAGAGTGGTCTTTTATGGACTCAGTACTTGGCCATATCAAATATATTAGAAGAGACAGAGCCTCTATCAAGGATGCAGCTGGCCGTAAGGTGGTTCTATTTTTTCATTAGAACATAATATTTAATGCCAATCAAAGGTATAAGAGCAAACAAAGAAAAACAATTTTTGTATAAGTTTATAGGTTATTTATTATTTTTGTGGCTGTTGGAATAGCATGTCTGAGGAAAATTTATGTCAGCTGTTTATTTAGTCTTTAGAAATTATCCAAAAAGGGTTTTATTGTTTTTGTTCTGAAGCCAGTCAAACCTGGGATTGGTATATTTTTTGTGACGATTACAGCACAGTTGAGGTGCTGCAAGATGAATTTAAGCAACTAGATTTTCTTGTGTTTTGCTTCAGTTTAGGGGGGAATTAAGTGTGTCATTACGAGATGCAATAGGTATAGGCATGTGAAGTATTTTATTAGATCTTGACGATTTGTGTGTTTTTTTTTTTTTTTTTTTTTTTTTGCAGTTTTCATAATTAATTTTTTGGGGTTAAACTATGACATGAGTAAGTGGGTGGGCTAGATCAGGCTGTAGATCTTCGCTTCAACCCTGAAATTCCGCGATGCAATGGGCACGGTATTCTGGTGAACCCCTACAATTAACGAAAAGTTATTTGAATCAACTAGGACAATGGGTGTAGTGCGACATAGACTTTCCACAATGAACAGTTTTTAGTCAAACAGTGGTGATTCTGCTTTATAACTTTACAGTAAAAACTTTCTTGCAGCTAGTTACGAGGGTGTTGGGGGCGATGGTCACTCATATTTTTATTCTTCATCATCATGGGGAGAAGGAACTCTTCAGCTCCACCGATTGAACTTTGACTTAGTGTTGAAGAGTTTTAGCTGGAGTATGGCTCAGAGGTGTTTTGGACGTTTCTGTGAGTGCCATGGTACTCGTAGCTCTCTGGATCTTCCCCTCCCAAGCAGCTGTTTAGGTGATAGCAAGAATATTCCCCCACCCCGGCTCGCTCAACAGATGGTGACCAGGACCCTTGGGCAGCTGACGTCTCCATGGAAGCAGATTTGTGACTATGGTTCCTGTCCTAGCTCGATGGAGAGACCCTGTCTGACCTGGACTGCCGATTCATCCAAGCAGAACCACATTCCAGAAGAAGAAGGTGGTCTTGCCACTACCCGGAACTACATGAAGTGTGTGTATGTACAGAATTCCATAGCATGGACCTTTCCTGATGCTAGCTTTAAGGATCGGCCAGCTTTGAAGAATTGTGTTACGAGAGAGAGAGAGAGAGAGAGAGAGAGAGAGAGAGAGAGTGTGTGTGTGTGTGTGTGTGTGTGTGTGCAATCAGAACTGTCTTTGTGAATTTTTTTTTAAATTTATTGTTTAGGTAGGCCAGATTTTGAAGTTTTGGGTGGTAGTTTCAGATCGTTTTAAGGGAAAAGATGTTTGTTTTATTTGCACAGTGTATGGATAATATAATGGCACCTTAATCCTCCCCGAGATTATCTATTAAAGATAGGGACTAAATATTGTAGGATGTCGAAGGCCTATCGAGATAAATTAACCTAAACTAAAGGGACTATTTATTGTCAGTGTTGTGTTGTTGTTGTGGTGTCCCTGATACAAGTACCCTATGTTTTCAGTAACAGTGATTTACCGAAGGTGAGCGGCTCATCGTGCAGTAGTTGGCGATGGTAATGGCTATCCTGGAGTCCCCCAGAGCCTGTGTGATCTCGCTGCAAATCTAGATGTGGAATAAGGGAGCTCCTGGAAGCAAATACTGCATGCAGCCAGCACGAGAGTGTCACAAGTGGTTTCTTTTAAAGTGGTTGTCCACCTAATTTTTTTTAAATATGTAAAATTTGGCATTGAAACCCAGGCACATTGGTCACCAACCACAATATTAGTTGTAAAATGCTTGGAACTGGTAGTTTGCTCCATTGCATGGGGATTCGTGTTGAGTGTTCATTTTTTTGTCATTAATTAATCTTAATAATGAAAAAAAAAAGTTCCTGTAGAAAAACATTGAATCTTTGCATCGGGATAACTTTTAAAAAAGATTGGCCTGATGGTTAGAGAGGACTGTGCAGATTTGGAGACCCTCTCTTTAATATCTCGACTTTTGTAAACTTTAATATTTTGTTTTACATTTGTGATACACTTGGCATTTCTATTGTTGGACATATCTTGCAATTATATTTGCTATATAAACAACAACAACGAAAAAAAAGACCAGTGTACTTGTACGGACATATCTTCCAATAAAATTTGTCTTTTTGAGTTTTGTATTTGTTGGGGTACGCAAATATGTACAAGGAGACAAATATTACAGTGCTGATTGTTGGGGTAAGAAAAATTTCTTTTGTAATTTCTATTTAAATTATGCTTTTTTTGTTAAGCTCGATGTCAGTAATGGTATTTTTGATTATTCTTTCTCCTTGTTTGTTCGGAAGCCCCAAATGTTGTGTCCAGGGAAGTTTTCTATTCCTTTGTTTTTTGTTATGATGCACTAGGCCTACTCTTAATTTAATTTTCTTTATTTTCAATTGGCCTATCCTTCATTGGAGGTTAGGTAAAGGAATTAGGCAGTTTTGGTTGGGTTAAGCCCACCTTATTACTTGTTCAGTTATTTTATGTTCAGAGGTAAGTGTTTTATTTTTTCTTTAATAAGTAATGTGGTGAAAAGTAATTTAATGATTTTATTTCAGAATTGGTTTTGGGATGATAGGTTTGAAAGTCGTTTTGTTTTGTGGCTGTGTTTTGTTTTGGACCTATTTGATCTTCAACTAGAAGTCGCGGTTTTAGTGTCAAGTTAACTGATAGTGTCTCCTTAAGAATTCATTCCTTTATCTTTTTTAATAGTTTTTATTTAGTTTGAGCAGATATTTTCAATTTGCCGAGGATTTCATTTGTTTAGTTTTTATTTCTTGGTGAGGTCATTAATGTTATGGTGTAATTGGAATAGGAAACAGTTACTTTTCCGATTGTAATTTTTTTAAGAATAAAGGCTTTTTACTGGACCGTCGACGAAGTTCGTAAGGAACTGAGGTGACGTGCTGTTTTAATTAGAAAGAGTTTCGTCACCACTGGCATAAGCAAACTTCCACTGAAGCGACTGCAGCTGGCTTTATTTTTCTCGGCCCAGGTGCTCGTTAAAGTTCCCCTTCAGCAGTTTAGAGGAACTATTGTGATCTTTCGTTTGAGATACAGAGCTGCAGCTGTGAGCTTAGTTGGCATTTTCCTTGGTGTAGTTGGACTGTTTTGATGATCACTGCACTTTGCTACTAGGTTAGTCCGAGGAAGGGGGCGTTTTGCCGTCGGGCTGACGATTATCGATCGCGGCGGTGGCTGGCTCTGATTGGCCAGCCATGATATCGGCCAAGGCCATAACATCAGGCGCAGGCAGGTGGTGTTTTGTGATGTAAGTGACAAGGTCGCGGGAGTCATGAACCGTCGGTTGGAGTGTCTGGCCAGGAGGAGGCCTCGACAACACGACTGTGATAAGTACAAGTTGAAATCTTTGGTGTTGTGCGTGGTCGGGATATCCTTCCTTGCTACACAAGAAGAATGGCCCCGACCATGCCTTTCAGTTGGTTAGATAATAGTAAATAAGAGGCAGATTGTAGCCGACTGCCATAACATGTGTAGAAAGTTGATATAGGGAGGTGTCGAGAGAACATGGTGTCAGCATGACAGGTAATTATGTCGTGCTCATCAGTTCTGGCCAAGAAACTAATGAGGTTTTGTTTATTTGGTTCTAAATTTTAATTTTTGTATGGGATGGAACCTTAGCTATTGCAGTTGTTTTGAATACTGATAAACCTCTTGGGGAAAATTAAAAGTAAGGTTAATGGTAGTACCATGTGTTTTAAATTGCTCCGTATTCCTTTTGTGTTCATTCAGGGTGGAGTTTGGTTGGTACTACTGCACTGATGTAATCAGAGGTCTAGGTTATGAATTCCGATAATTTTTGATAGGTTCATCCCTGAAGATATATCTGTGTGTTTTCAATGATTCATTTTAGAGTCATATATCTTAGTTAATTTTTTTTAAGTTCTCTAAAGCTTATTCAGTAACCAGACCTATCAATCTATCTATAAAATATTTAAGCAAACATAATCAGTAATAAGACAAGTTGAGAGAGAGATCAACAATCAATATTAAAGTTGGTTTTGTAATTTTCATTTAAGCCCTGGTGGCTAATATTTGTGAGCTTTACTATAGCTAATTTAATTTGGTTATAAAACTAATATTCCGACGCATTGTTCCATGTTAATTCTGTTTAGTAACTTCACATTTGTGAAAGTTAATTTTTACTGTTAATTAATATTTCTGTTGTTTACTCCACTTGCAGTGTGGATAAAAGGGCGCAATCTACTCCTATTCCTTCTGCCGTCATAAACTATCAGTGTTTGTTTCTTTTTCGTTCTGAGTTTTGAATATACTCAAATTTGGCGAGTTAACCCTGGAGTATGGGGGAGAAGGGCATCCTGTTAGCCCCACAGTAAATTCTTATTTTTCTTCTCCAATTGAACACTAGTTAGGGCAGTGGGTTTCCTGGTTTTGGATTGTTTATTTATTAATTGTGGTATATGATATAAAATTTAGAAGTACGTTCTCAGAAGACTAATGGAAATTGGATTAACTTTATAAATTTTCTGGTGATTAATTTTTTTGATTAACCAAAAACAATGTTGTATTTACAGTTTTGCTCTTGCAAAACCCATCTATTTTAATACTAATTTACTTTGTTTAATGAAATATAACTTTAAAATTTAAATATATATTTGTTTATGATTTTATTATTATTTGTTTCTCTTTATATACATATATATGTTGAAATCAATAAAACCTTATATTTATTTCTTTAAACATTACTATTATTTTTTTTAGATTTTAAATAACCTTCCCCTTGTTTAAGGTTATGAGCATTTTGTTTGTTAATTTATATTTACTGTAACATCTCTCGACCCTCACTGCTGGTGGAATTGGTAGCATGGTATACAAGTACTTGATACAAGGTAATAGGTAGTTTATTTAAGTGAAACACATCGCTGCATTATTTATTACTCAGAGTCAGACCTATGAAGCGGTTTTGGTATATTCTGTTGCAAATCGAGTAAAACTGACCACAACCACCATCTTCTACCACCTCCCACTTTTTTCCTCTTTTTTTTTTTTTTTTTTTTTTGGTGAAATGATCTTTTTCTTTTGTTTTCAACTAAGTATTTAGGCACAGGGTATCTTGCTGGCTCTGCTGTTTTTAATATCACAGCATGTGGTGGATGCCTCGCAGGTAGATTTTGGTGTTGGCTCATTTTTCTTTCACTGTAATTCTAAATTTTATTTCCCTCTCTCCCTACCTCGTGACAATACCCTAACAAGGATTCTTATAGTTTATTCGCATAGTGAATAAATACATTTAATTAGAATTTACATAATGAACAAAACCAAGATAAATTACAACATAAGTACACATCCTTCCGAACCACTCCTCAGTTTCAAACTGTTCCGAGATTTGATATTGTGTATAACTTATATGCCTGCGATGTTGTAATTATCAAACACACTACATATCAGGCAGGCATATGATACAACATTCCATTACCTACCTCAGGCTGTCTACAACTATTGTGGAGGTTTACCGGAGACTTAAGGTTGTCGAGCCACAAAGGTCTACCTATACCCCACCCATCCTTTCTACGTCAGTCTGAATTTATTTCTCGACACGAGAGCACAGGTGAGCACTTTGGATAGGGAAGAATACACCAACATTCATCTACATGTTTACAATATCACAATCTGCCTTACACATATATTTAATAAAAGTATATCAATATAACAAAACCTTTTTCCAATATTTTTTAAATTATTACATATTATTATATAAAAATAAATAAAAAACCCCTTACATTTCCTTAAAAATAAACTTGCACCAATATGTTATTAAAACCGAATAGCCATTACTGTTTTAGTTAAAAGTGAATACTTTCTGATGTTAACCTAACTTCCAATACATTTACCAAACAGACAAAGAATTTATGAAATTCCCATCGAGGCTAAATACGATTTAAAACCTAGCTTCTTCTCCCAATGAAAGTTAAAATATATTCACTGGGATATTCCTACTTCAACCCTAGCAATGGTATTTACATTTATACTAACACATCCCTTGATTCAAACCGCAGCGAAGGCAGATACACATAAATCAATTAGTAAAATTCACATTGGGGACAAATACACATAAATGTAGGGAAGAATTGAACATCCATTCATTTCAGAACATGTATGCAAACATATTCTAAAAACAATATTGGTCATCCCAAAAATCCTAAACCTTAAACATTATATAATTTTTTTAAAGCAATGGACTCTTTATCAAAAAGTGTGTTAAAGATGTGTTTATATAATATTTAGTGTATTAAAAGACATGGCGACATTTTGGTGAAATAATTTTACAAGGTAAATGTGCTCATGTCCCTAGCAAATATTCATGTCCCAAACCGGCGTGAGACATATAATTTGTTTCGCCTAGGGACGCATAACACAGAACAATGTGGAGAGAGAGAGAGAGAGAGAGAGAAGAGACCCGCCCACACGACCTTGTAATTAAAAAGATTTTAGAAAGCTTTTATGAAATACCCAACATTCCAAACTCCGATCCAACATATGCAAACAAAACATTAGCGGCCTGCTGGGATTATCATTCGTCCTACAACACTCGTCCAAAACACGTCGCCGCATGCAAGCTTCTCAGGAGACGAGTGACTGGCCCTGCTCGTTACGCTTTTTTTTATAAACGATTCGTGCGAACAAACCAACATCACTCGCCTCGCATAGACTTATGTAAACATTAACACAATAGCACAGAAAAAGTGACCTACATATATTTAACTGAACTATAAAAAAATTCCATTTTAAAATCTTATTTTTTCCATACTTTTGCATACTAATATTTAAAATAAATTTAAAACCCATTACATTACAATTCCCGTTAACATGTGAACCAACATATCTAGGGTAAAAAGTAAATATCCATTCTTACCAAACATTTTCCTACATACACCACATTCTATAACCAACCAATATTCATTGAGCTTTCTTAAATCTATAATCACTTTTCATTCCATCACCTCATTTATTCCACAAATCGTGAACATATACCTAGACATTCACTATTAATACGTCGTTGTTTAAAATGGTTTCTATACCCAAAATTTTAGAACTCGCCCCACGCTAACAACATCAACTCAAACCATTCTCTAAACAAGAAGATATAGTAGAAATCTCGCAGGGCAGACTGTAAAAAAATGAATCCATCTGACAAAATGCATGCGTAAAGAATAAATACTATGTCTCCAATCGTGTTTATTACATCCTTAAAATATTTTACATAAGAATACATACTATCCACAAATACAGACCTTGTGAAAAAACAAACACTAAGGCATTTGTCCTTGCCGTAAGTCAGCAATCATATTTCAAGATGCATTTGGGTGGTAACACACACTCACATTTTTCGCAAGATTATCTATTTCTATCAGTTTTTTCCCTAAACATTAATTTTTTTGTTGCCTCCTCAATTTGCAAAGTAAGGAAAATTTCCGACCACAGTATATACACGATAACATTTTTGCGTATTTTGTCTTCTATGGTGGAGACAGCTTTTTAAGGAAAAAAATATTGCACTAAATATATATTTCCTTACTGCATTATCATTCTTGTAAACAAACAAAGACATATAATAGATCGGTATACTTTCAATTAAGGATTTCCTGGAAAAAAAACCCTCATGTTATGTCAAACCATATTGCGATTATGCTTAAAGTTTATATAACATTACTAACATTGAAATCCAAGCTAAGGTCTACCCCTTGCAGAAGTAAATCTGCAACATATTATACCAGGCAGATATACTATCAAACAAACATCAACATTTCAAGCATCGATGTAGATGGCGGGTAAGTTTATTGCAACATTATCGTTCATTTGAACATAATTTTCTCACGTCGAGATACTCCTCATAATAATATAACTTTCGTTGCGAATTCATTGTTTACTGTGAAGTTAGCTCCGAAGAACGCTTATACAATATATTATCCTCTAACTTAGCAGCCTATGGTGGTGTATCCACCTCCCTAATCCTATTTTTTCACGTTAGGGCTGTATATTTTTCACTGAAAAATACTTAAAAATTCGCTTTTAGCAATTATTAAATGTAAACACATACACACATTAACAGAATGAAGTAACTAACACTAAACTTTTATACTTTTGGAAGTAACATACGAGGTCAAAACTGTGTTATCATAATCAACCCCAGGAAAATTAAACTATTCTTATAATGTAACATGCAAGGCGAAAAAAATGATATTCATGAAAAACTCTTAAAAGAGTTTCTCATATGCAAATTTACATACAAGAAACAAACAATGTTTATTTCTTACTTATCTATCATGCAAAAGCAAATGCTGGATTTATGTCAGTATTCAGTAGAATGTGGGCACGAATCCACTCCAAAACATTCAGATTTCTTTATTTTCGCGCAATGGTTTCCCAATTCATTCCTGGAGAATGCTGTGATATTTACACTCTACCACCATACCATGTTTTCATAACAGAGTAAATATAGTTAACCCCTTCCCGTCTCGCTGAGATATATGATAGAATGTTAATTGTATATTGAGAACCGCAAACATTTGTAAACACCACATATCCACGTGGATTAGTTAAGTATGAAACTTACTTAACAAAATGTCATCCTGTCTTTTCGTTCCAACATTCCCTATCTCTATCATCACATAGGAAACATTACGTCCATATTTCTGATGAAGCAGTGATCAAAGCACTCACCTCTTACCAAAAACACGCAATATTATTCAACCCATCATACGAATTTTCGTTCATTTATCAGTCATCCAAACAAGACCGATGCTAGTGGGAAGAGAATATTCTTTCTTAATATAAACAATCATATAACACAGGGAATTCTCATTCGATTACCAAGTTATAGCAGAATACAAGCCGCGAAGTTCAAAGTATTCCCATATTAATCTATTACAAGTTAATATAATTTAATATCTGCATTGTACCTAATATACATATTTGTTAAAGTAATAACCAGAGGAGATAGCCATAATTTTGTATTTCCTTTATATATTCCAATCCATTTCACCTACACTAAAAAATCTACGCTTCTGTAAGCAAACATTTTTCCCTCCTAGCAAAAAAAATGTTCCCCTCATTGTACATATTTTACCCTCCTAGCAAACGTTTTGCCGTCCTAACAAATATTTGCCCCCTCTTAGCAAACACTTGACCATTCCTAGCAAACATTTTACCTCTCATAGCAAACATTTTGATCCCTCCTACCAACATTTTATCCTACGAGCAAACAGTTTACCCCCAACTAGCAAACTTTTGCTCTACTAGCAAACATTTTATCCCCAAACTAGAAAACATTTTACCCCCTCCTAGCAAACATTTTGCCCTACTAACAAACATTTTACCCTCTCCTAGTAATGATGTTGCCCACGCCTAGAAACATTTTATTATAATTACAAGCAAATAGTGTTAAAAATAGGCGAAATATGTTTACAAACAGACAAACACACACACATATATACATATACATAAATATTCATGCATATACTATATTTTACATTGACGCGGCGCGCCCCAGAGATAATGATGGTAATGCATGTCCCACCTGGGAGCAGATGGAGGACAGGAACTGATGATTTTGCCCGGAGCCACGTTCGGTAGAGCGAACTATGATGATGGGGTCGTACGGCCGACGGCCTGCGGCGATCTCTGGATACGCCGTCGATTTGAAGGATGCGTACTGTCATATCAAACCCTTTTCTAAGGATCAAAGTTGTCGGCCACTTCACACGCTGATACTAGCACTGAGTTTACCCTGCTTAAGGGAGGCAGGCCCCGTAAGAACAAAACTTATTACACTGAAAATACACTTACTACTGTTTCTGCTATAGGGAGCTGTGCCCAATGTACTCAGGAGAGTAAAGTCAATAAAACCTGCCTCGTCAATGTGTGACAGTTTTTTTGATGAAAGGGTACAACATAATGTTAATGTACAAATGAATGCTACCCTTTGAAAAGCGAACCCGGCACTCTAGCTAGACCTGCCGGTGGTCGCTACTGAAAAATAAGGCGAGTGCCTTAGGTGACGAATAAATGAAAAACGCGTATCGATGCGAGAAGTCGTGGAATGTTACCTCAGGATGCAGGAAGTCCCCCCCCCCCCCCCCCGGCTATAAAAGTGAAGTTAAATGTTCCTGAACTAAGTTAAACTATTGGAGTGAAAGTATACAGCCTAAATTGAAGAGCCGAGGAGGGTAACGCGGGAACTTGCCGTCTGCCCTGCCGCTCGTCACGAGTGCTGAGGCCTGACAGTATAGAACATGGCAGCGGCCTCGCCATAAGTCTGGCGAGATCGGTGCCAAATGCAAACATGAACAAACGTAACTGCACATCTTACATGATTAAAGAAAGTAACACTGTACATAATTATGACTAATGATTGAAAACATGCTGGTGACTTACCCGTGAACGCCGGAGCCCCAGATATGGCTAAGAATGTGACGTCACAAGTATGTCACCATACTTGAAGGGAGATATTAAATGAAATGATGTCTTATGTGGCTGATTCTCGATGAATGAAGACATGCATGCTCTTATAATCAATACATAAATATTGGCGTGTGTCGTTATGGCGAAAAATGAGAAAAAGTGTATGTATTTCACTTCCCGTGACTACACACGTGTTTTGCTGAAAAGAGGCAACTCTCTATGATAAACTGGGAGGCTTCCCTAGTTAACTATGCTGCAATACTTGCTGAAACTCACTGTAATTACTCTTATTAAGTGATGCTGCAAGGAGCCGCTCGCCACTTTGCACTTTTGCTGGAAATATTATTCCCCATATTTTGACACCTCTTGGCACCACATCGCACTCCGGATTCGGCCACGAGGCCCGTCGACATCGCACACACAGAAAATCCTTGGAATAAAGCGGCGGCGCTTACCCCAGTGTTCCCTCGAATGGCTGTCGCGTCTAACAGTCGTGACTTTACGGGAAACACCCATTTGGAACGCATATCAATTTATCACGAGAGTTTACTTTCGTAATAAATTAAAAATATGGTGGCTTGCGGTCCACAGGTTGCAGAGCGGCAAGAAAGGTGTAAACGCCGTTCTTGTCCACCTGCACTGATCGGGACCACGACCTATGATGATCGATCGAGTTCTGCTGCGTGGTTGATGCGTATGCGATGGTACAAACGGTCACAAGGGATACGTGGACGCCTGGAACACGTCAACATTAAATATTTAAGCAGTTGCAGAAATTGACCAAGCATATACCATACTAGCAATCCATATGAGCAGACATTTTGGTGATACCGTTTCGAAATACATTACCGAAAACATAGCGTCAAAGCATTCCTACGAAATATCGCAATCTTTCTTATCACCCTAGCAAGTAACATAACATTTACAGGGCTTGTAATATCCCTTCAGATTGTCATCTCTAATGAAACGCTCCATTTAGCATTCCAGGAGTAGCGCTAGCTCACTATAAAAACTAGAAACATTTACTCTATCAACATACTTAGTAAATGTAAATTTAAAATTAATACTAGAAATATATACCGCAACAACAAAAAAATGTTTCAGTTTTTTTATAGAAATATATCCTTATTTTAGTTATCATGTTATATAACATCTAAAAATACCATGAAAATTATATATTTTGTCAATGTTTATCATTCATCAGGAAGCGTGAGCACAGAAAATTGCTGGAAATTTTATAATATTCCTTGAAAGTATCACTCTGAGTATACTAACAGTGACAAGGTTATGCACCAATTGTTTAAGTTTGCAATACTATCATAACTTTATCCCATTATGAAAAGTATTATCAATTTTTAAATTGATACATTAATTCTTTTCCCACATCCTAATAAGTCAATGTTCAAGATTGCTAGAAACAAAAACCTCGCCCCTAACACCATATTGTTAATTAATTAAATATGTCGGCCGGCATTCCCTACCACCCTATCATAATTAATATCATATTATCCAGTATATATCCCAAACCTCCAACTACCCATCGAAAAATGTTCAAATTAACTCATAATATTTTATGTAATTTCATACTCGATGCTAAAAAAACATACCAAACTGTTATTTCCAGATACACTTAACAAATCATAACATCAGTCATTACCTACACCATATTTGCTATACTAAACACTTCACGTGGGAATGAATAAAAACAGTAGTCTTCCGTGCACATTAACTTTATCTAACACACTTGTCAAAATACTTATTAAAATCACGAACTCAAACATATTCTTCATTCATCAAAATCATTTATGAATTTATCTAATTTAATAGAACAAATCCTGTCGTGCGCCATCAAGGTACTCCGATTCGCATTCATCACACTATAATTAACACACTGGATACATCTTTTATGAGGTGCTGAATAAGTTACTGGCTTCATGTCATTTGTCATGAGAGCTATTCGTGAATGTCTTGCCACAATATTTCCAGATTATAGCTAATCTTGTGTAACTTCGACTCCCAGAGTCAGAAGGTTTTCGCGTTAGAATTGACGCTGTAGACATATCCTCACAAAAAGTTTTCTTATTCATATTAAAACAGCTTACGCTATCACTAGATGAATCTACTCGTGACAATCTGCCTTCCATCACAACCACCAAAGAAGTGAAAACATTTTTACAGGATGCATGTTTATATACTGTTAACAATACAGAACAATCAGTTTATGTTATCCGTTTCGACTGCCTCAGTAATAATCTTCTGAGTAAGAATATGTAAAAGTAACATGGTTGATGAATTGTTATATGAGACATAAGCATCATATTCCTTATCTAACCTGTGAATTAGCCCATCAGAAAACCACTTTTCTTCACACTTATACATCTTTCAGTGTTGGATACACCTTTTTCACTTACTACTTCAACACTCTTTCTACGTGCATTACACCAGCTCTTAGAATGTGGCGTGTCAGCAACGGTAGCACATCCTTGACAACACTCTATACATGGAAAATAGCCAACAATCTCTTCGCCCTACTGCAGATAAGTAGGTAGATGATTGTAGACATATTTTATTTCATTTCGTGCATATGTCAGAAGGAGTTCTTTAGGTAGGTATGTGAGTTCAGTTTCTTTGCCGAGTGCTGCAAGTTATTTAAAATTTCCATATGACACAATAGCTGATAAAATTGTCTGTCCGCTAGAACAGCACGACATCATTATCACTGAACACTTACGACAAGATAAATAAGTTTTGGTTGATTTGTAGCAGCGATAGGAGGTGCTCTTATAGATAAAAAAGATACAGCTATTTCTCAAGTCACTCGAACTCAGTCAGAGAAAGACGACTCTTTCCCGAATGACAAACAAATTGGGAATGAACCAGGGAGATTGTGCGTCTGCATATATAGCCTCACTTTCCACCCACTCAAACTTCCAACAGACTCCTGAAATTTTTTACACAATCTCCTAGAATGTGTTGCGTCTTGGAAACCTCAAACATGGGTGACATGAAAATCTACTTACATGATTCATGCTTATGTAAAGTTAATATTACAGAACAAACAGTTTACTTATGTCAACCATCTCGACTGCCTCAATGTATGTCTGAAAATTTTTGTTAGGTATGAGATTTGAACCCACACTCCCCTTACAAGGAACCATAGCTTAAATCCATCATTTTAGACCACTCAACCAACCTGCCAATTTGAAATGTTGTGGAAATATCTTAAATTTACTGTAATGAAAATTGTTACCTTCACCTTTATCAACATATCAATCAAAACAAACTGCTAAAAATGAAATTTAAAAAAAGATCCGCAATTTTTTAGAAAAATTTTAAATTGCAGAAAAATCGTAAACCTTAATCAAGTCCTCAGCTTTGTCGATCGTAGAATCGACACTGGCAACAAACATTAAGCAATGGTGGAGATCGCACTACCATGCTTGTCTAGCTCAAAAGGCCGAAACTTCCTAGTCCCAGTTCGTCTTTGTAGAATTGGATCACTCTGAGAAAACCCAAAGTCTTGTCCAACCCTGAAAACACATTATATAAAATTATGTGTAATCTTATCTTATACATTCCTATCTTATATATACTTATGTATATCCCTATTTATATAAAACATGTTATCTTATAGGGTGAACAAGTATTTGGGTTTTCTCGGAGTGCTCCCATTCCACAAAGATGAAATGCGATTATCAAGGTCCCGCCTTTGAGCTCGATGAACATGTTAGTGGGATCTACATAATTGCTAACTGGTTGTCACTTGTGTCGATTCTCTGATCGACAAAGCTGAAGACTTGTTCAAGAACTTATGATTTTTCTGCGAATTAAAAATTTTCTAAAAAAAAAAAAAAAATGCGGATATTTCTTTTTTGTTTTAAGCAGCAGATTTTGATTGATATGTTGATAAAGGTTAAAGTTAAGGTAGCAATTTTCGTTATAAAAACTTTTTCTGAAATTTCCACACTGTTCCTATTTTGTCAGGTTTTTCGGGCGCTCTAACACGCTGGGTTTAAGCTCTGTTTCCTTGTAAGGGGAGCATGCAATCGAATCCCACACCTGACAAAGAATTTTCAGATATATATTGAGACAGTCGAAATGGTCAATATAAACGGTTTGTTCTGTGGTGTTAACAGTATATGAGCATGCATCATGTAAATAGGTTTTCATGTCTCGCATGTTTATAGGGTTTTCAAGGAAGTGTTATGATTACAGACACAATATATTCTAGGAGATGGTGTAAGATATTTCAGGAATCTGTTGGGAGTTGGAGTGTGTGGAAAGCGAAGCTATATACGCATACGAACAAGCTCTCTTGTTCATTCCCAGTTTTTTTTTTTTCATTGGAGTAAGAGCCCTCTTTCTCTGACTGAGTTCGAGAGACTCGAGAAATGTCTGCATCTTTTTAGATCTGTAAAGGCAGTTTCTATCGCTGCTACAAATCATCCAAAACTTCCTTCTCTTGTCGTGAGTGTTCAGTAAAAATGATGTCCTGCTGTTCTAGCGAACAGAAAATTTCATCAGCTATTGTGTCATATGGAAAGCTTAAAATCACTTGCAGCACTCGACAAAGAAACTGAACTCGCATACCTACCTAAAGAATTCCTTCTTGTGTATTCTTATCTGCAACAAGATGATGAGATTGTCGGCTGTCTCTGGTGTATAGAGTGTTGTCAAGGATGTGCTACCGTTGCTGACACACCACATTCTAAGAGCTGGTGTAATGCACGTCGTAAGAGTGTTGAAGTAGTAAGTGAAAAGAGGTGTATCCAACACTGAAAGATGTATAAGTGTGAAGGAAAATGGTTGTCTGATGGACTAAATCGCAGGTTAGATAAGGACTTAGATGATTAGGTCTCACATAACAATCCATCAACCATGTTACTTTTACATATTCATACTCAGCAGACCATTACTGAGACAGTCGAAATGGGTAACATAACTGATTGTTCCTTAGTGCAGCCTGTAATAATGTTTTCACTTATTCTGTGACTGTAATGGAAGACAGAATGTCACAAGTAGAATCATCTGGTGATAATGAAAGCTGTTACAATATGAATAAGGAAACATTTTGTGAGGATATGTCTACATCGTCAATGCTAACATGAAAACCTTCTGACTCTGGGAATCCAAGCTACAAAAGAAAATCTATTAATTGCCAATATTGTGGAAAATACATTCATGGATAGCTCTCACGCCAGATAACATGAAGCAAGTGACTGTATATTCAGCACCTCATACAAGATGTATTCATTCTGTTAATTGTGGTGTGGTGAATGCGAATCGGGGTACCTTGATAGCACATAACAGGATTTGTTCTATAATATTAGATAAAATCATAAATGATTTTTTAAATGTTGAATATGTTTGAGTTCGTAAATATTAATATGTATTTTTGACAAGTGTGTGAAATAATGTTAAAATGTATGGAAGACTACTGCTTTTGTTCATTCCCTCGTGAAGTATTTAGCATAACCGATATGGTGCAGGTAATGAATGATGTTGCGGTTTGTTCATGTATTTGGGGCAACAAATTATAAGGATAATTCGGTTGTAACAACTCGTAAAAATAGCTGTTCAGTCTGTTTTTTTTATCACCGAGTATGATATGACATCAAATCTTATGAGTTTGTGACATTGACTTATCAGGATGTGAAAAACGAAATAAATGTATTAGTTTAAAAATTGATAGTACTCTTTTCATAATGTAGTTATGATGGTATTGCAAACTTAAACAACTGGTGCATAGTCTTGTCGCTGTTATTTTACTCAGAGTGTGTAGTTTTAAAGGATATTATAAAATTTCCAGCAATTATTCTATATGCTTGCTTCCCGAAGAATGAAAAAATGTATAATTATCATGGTATTTTATAGATTTTATATTATGTGATAACTAAAATAAGGATTCATTTGTATAAAGAAACTGGAACCCTTTAGTGCGTGTGGTATATATTGGGACTGCTAATTTTAAATTTACATTACTAAGTATGTTGATAATATAAATGTTTATAGTTTATATTTCCAGCTAGCACTACTCTTGGAATGCGAGATGGAGCGTTTCATTAGAGATGACAATTTGAAGGGATATTACAAGCCCTGTAAATGTTATGTTACTTGCTAGGTGGTAAGAAAGATTGTGTTATTTCGTAGGCATTTTTGATCTATGTTTTCGGTATTGTATTTCGAAATGGTTTCATGAAAATATCTGCTCTTATGGTTTGCTAATAGGGTATATGCTAGGTCAATTTTTTGCAACTTCTTAAATATTTTATGTGAAATATAATATACGCATGTATATTTATGGGTGTGTGTGTTTGTCTGTTTGTAAACACATTTCACTTATGTTTAACACTATTTGCTTGTAATTATAATAAAATATTTCTAGGAATGGACAAAATGTTTACTACGAGAGGGCAAAATATTTGGTAGTATGGCAAAATGTTTGCTAGTCGGGGGTAAAATGGTTGCTAGTAGGGTAACATGTTTGGTAGGAGGGGTCAAAATGTATGCTATAAGAGGGGAAAATGTTTGTTAGGAAGGCAAAATGTTTGGTAGGGGGGTAAAATGTTTGCTATGAGGGGGCAACATGTTTACTTTGAGGGGTGGGCGGGTGGGAAATGTTTGCTAGGAGGGGTAAAATGTGTACTAGCAGGGAAAATGTTTGGTATGAGGGTGCAAAATATTTGTTAGTAGGGTAAAAGGTTAGCTAGTAGGCCAAATGTTTGCTTACAGGAGGATTAAATGTTTGAGTGTAGGAGAAATGGATTGAAATATTTAAAGGAAACTACAAAACTCCAACTATCTCCTTTGGTAAATATTTTAACGAGTATGTATGCCGTGTACAATGCAGACTTTAAATTATATTTACTTGCAATAGTTTGGGATGGTAATCCTTTGAATTTCCGGGCTAGGATTCTGTTATAACTTGGCAATCTAGTGAGATTTCCCTGTGATATATGATTGTTAGGTTATATTAAGAAAGAATACTCTCTTCCCACTCGTATTGGTATTGTTTAGATGAGTGATAAACGAACGAAAATTTTCATGATGGATTGAAAAATATTGTGTGTTTTTGGTAAGAGGCGAGTGGATTGATCGCTACTCCATCAGAAAGTTAGCCATTCTGTTTACTGTGTGATGATAGAGATATTGAATGTTGGAACAAATGTTATGATTATATTTCCTTAATTCGATTTCATACTTAGTTAATTGACATGGATACGGGGTGTACATATATGGATTTTTGCAGTTCTCATTTTACTAAATTTATGTTGAAATGTTTGCGAGGAGAGTAAATGTGTTCAGTTCATATTTTGATAATGGTTTTTATTACACAAATTGGTAAATGTTGTGGGATTAACATTCTATCATATACCTCTGCGAGATGGGAAGTAGTTAGCTATATTTGCTCTGTTATAGAAACGTGGTATGTTGTGTAGTATTTAAATATCATAACATTCGCCTGGAGTGAATTGGGAAATCATCGAGAGAAAAGAAAGAACACTGAAAGTTTTGGAGGGGATTCGAACCCACGCCCTTCGAATATGGGTATAACTATAATATTTGCTATCGCATGATAAACGAGTAAGATATAAACACTGTATTTCTTGAATGTAAATTTGCTTAAGAGAAAATTTTTTAAAAGTTTTTCATAAATATAATAATTTTTGCCTTACATGTTACTTTAATAGAATAGTTTAATTTTCCTGGGGATGATTTTCATATATGACAAATTTGACTTCGTATGATACTTATTCACAAAATGTATCAAAGTTTAGGTAGTTACTTAATTCTGTTTGTGTGTGTGTTTACATGAAATGATTAGTAGAAGCGAATTTTTAGGTATTTTTCAGTGAGAAACATGTAGTCCCAATGCGAAACAATAACATTTGGGGAGGTGGATACACCGACATAGGCTGCTAAGTTAGAAAATAATATGTTGGATATGTATTCTTCAGGAGTTACTTCACAGTAAACAATGAATTCGCAACAAAAGTGATGTTCTTATGACGAGTACCTCGATGTAGGAAAATTATGTTATCGTAAACGATAATATCGCAGTAAACCTACTCGCCATCTACATCGATGTTTGAAATGTTAGTGTTTGTTTGATAGTATATCTGCCTGGTATAATATGTTGCAGATTTACTTCTGCAAGGGGTAGACCTTAGCTTGGATTTCAATGTTAGTAATGTTATATAAACTTTAAGCATAATCGCAATATGGTTTGACATAAAATGAGGGTTTTTTTTTTCCAGGAAATCCTTAATTGAAAGTATACCGATCTATTATATGTATTTGTTTGTTTACAAGAATGATAATGCAGTAAGAAAATAAGTATTTATTTGCAAAGTTTTTTCCTCAAAAAGCTGAGGTTCGTAAAAGGCCCCGCCAACTACCTAAGAAGAGAAAATACACAAACATGTTATCAGTGAGTAAACTGTGGTAGAAAATTTTCTTTTTTCTTTACTTTGCAAATCGAGGACACAACAAAAAATTAATTGTTTGAGAAAAACCGATAGAAATAAATACTCTTGCGAAAAATGTAAGTGTGTTTTCTTCCCAAATATATCTTAGAAAAACATTTGTTGACTTGCGGTGAAGGTTAATGGCTTAGTGATTATTTTTGGACGAGTTCTGTATATATATTTGTGGGTAATACGTATTCTTATATATGTTTTAAGGATGTAATAAGTATGATTGGGAGTTAGTTTTTATTCATAACAAACAAGGTTTGACGGATGGATATGTTATTACAGTCTGCTCTGCGTGATTTCCACTATATCTTCTTGTTAGGGAATAATGTTTAGAGCATTGTTTGAGTTGATGTTAACGTGGGGCGAGTTCTGAAATTCTGGGTATGGATACCATTTGAAACAAAGACATTTTAATAGTGTATGTCTCAGTATATGTTCACGACTAGTGGAATATTTGAGGTGATGGAATGCAAAATGATTATAGAGTTAAGAAAGTTAAATGAAAATTAGTTGGTTATATAATGTGGCGTATGTAGGAACACTTAAGGTAAGAACATATATATTATTTTTTAACCTAGAAATGTTGGTACACATGTTTACAGGAATTGTAATGTAAAGGATTTTAATTTATTTTAAATATTAGTATGTAATAAATTATACAAAAAAATTTTAAAACTGAATTTTGTACTTTCTTCTTATAGTTTAAATATGTATGTGTAAAGCACTTTTATTTATAAAATTGTGTTAGTGTTTATGTATGTATGTGCACGGCGATTGATGTTGGAGATCACTATATACTTCTGTTCGCACGAATCGTTGATAAAAAAAAGTGTAATAAGCGAAGCCAGCCACTCGCCTGCTGAAATGCCTGTGCAAGGCGGTGTGTTTTGGACGAGTGGTATAGGACGAATGATAATCCCAGCAGGCCGCTAATGTTTTGTTTGCATATGTTGGATCGGAGTTTGGAATGTTGGGTATTTCATAAAAGCTTTCTAAAATCTTTTTAATTACAAGGTCGTGTGGGCGGGTCTCTTCTCTCTCTCTCTCTCTCTCTCTCTCTCTCTCTCTCCACATTGTTCTGTGTTATGCGTCCCTAGGCGAAACAAATTATATGTCTCACGCCGGTTTGGGACATGAATATTTGCTACGGACATGAGCACATTTACCTTGCAAAATTATTTCACCAAAATGTCGCCATGTCTTTTAATACACTAAATATTATATACACACATCTTTAACACACTGTTTGATATAGAGTCCATTGCTTTAAAAAAATTATATAATGTTTAAGGTTTAGGATTTTTGGGATGAACAATATTGTTTTTAGAATATGTTTGCATACATGTTCTGAAATGAATGGATGTTCAATTCTTCCCTACATTTATGTGTATTTGTCCCCAATGTGAATTTTACTAATTGATTTATGTGTATCTGCCTTCGCTGCGGTTTGAATCAATGTATGTGTTAGTATAAATGTAAATACCATTGCTAGGGTTGAAGTAGGAATATCCCAGTGAATATATTTTAATTTTCATTGGGAGATGAAGCTAGGTTTTAAATCGTATTTAGCCTCAATGGGAATTTCAGATATCCTTGTATGATTGGTAAATTTATTAGAAATTATGTTAACATAAAACATATTTACTTTTAAGGGAAAACAATAAAGTAAATTTGGTTTCCGAAACATATCGGTGCAAGTGTATTTTTTAAGTAGTGTTCTAGTTTATTTTTAAATGATAATACGTGACAATTAAAAAAACTAATATTTGAAAAATATTTTTATAATACTATATATATATATATGCGTGTATGGCAGTTTGTTATATCATATATGCAAATACGAGTTTTGGTGTAGCCTTCTCCATCCAAAGCTCTCACATGCATTTTTTTGGGGTCGTGGAGACCATTGTTCTCTCATCGAGAGATGAAGACAGACTGAAGTAGGAAGGGTGGGTGGATATAAGTAGACCTTTGTCGCTCTACTACCTGCGGTTCCTAGGTAAACTTGCTAGAGAAACGATGATCGCATCATGAGAGTTGTAGATAGACTGAGTTATGTAATGGAAAGTCATATCATATGCCTGCCTTATCTGCAGTGCATTTGATAATTACATAATTGCAAGCATGTTTGTTATATATAATATAAAATCTCGGAACAGTTTGGAAGTTGGATTACTTTGGGTATGAATTGGATAGTTCAATTGGAAGCACAATACCTTTTCAAATTCAGTTACATTTATTGCCAATAAAATAACAAGTGCAATAATTCAGGTACATGATCAACTAAATTCACAGCCTTAATAAGTAACATTTCTCACGTGAATATACTATATGAGACCAATGGCTCAAACACCTCAACTTTTAAGAATTAATACAATTTTAAAATAATAATAATAAATAATTCTGAGCCACAAATAAGAGTCACACTTTCAATGATCAAAAGCTCTTTAGTGAAACAATGCTCTGCTTATATCCAACAACCCCAACATTGGGTAAAATAACATGTTTTAATACATAGTGAATTAAAACTTACTACAAAGCACACTGCAATTAAAAATTTGACAGCAATCATGGTGTTACGAGCACAGAACTTCAAAATAAAGTCACACTCTGAGGCAAACAACTCATCGCTTACTTGGAAGAGCAACACATGTCTTAATAGAAATAATTGACATGCTAATGTACAAACATATAAAGGGCAAGCTCGTTAAGATGGTATCAAACACTTGATTTTGGTGTACTCCGCCTCGGAAAATTTCATTAAGGCTCCTTCATATCTGAACCATTTCAAGTCGAAAAACTCATTTAACCAAGAAACCATTAAAGGTGTAGAATTTGTACTAAAGGACAACATACAATTTATGGTACCCAAACTATGACTGTGCCTCAAATAAAATCTAATCGTTATTTAATACAAAACTGCGGGATTCGCCCATGAACCCAGCCTTAGACTTCATCGTGTTTCAGGGTGCCCTAAAAGACGCACTATTTCTTTCTTTCCTCGCAGTTTATACGCAAGAATATGCGACACATTAAAATCCAAGCATCCAAAGAATGACGTGACCTTCAAATTTTGAAGTACACCTGGATGCGTCGCTAATAAAATGCCACTCGGCACACACTAAAAATTATGCTAAAACTTTCAAAATTTATTAAAAATATTCCAACCACGAAAAGGCGAGTGGCGCGTAGCAACTCTAATAACAAATGGGGCAACAGAGTGAATGGTCCAGAAAGCTGATTTAAAAAATGAACAAACTATGAAAAACCAAAGTAAGCCTCTGCAAACTAGCACTGGAAAAAATCACTGAATTTTGACTATGCAAACTAAACAAATTTTACACAATATAAAACACAAGCTAAGGCACATTTCTACAAAACTCTCAAACTACTTAATTGGCCTGGCCCCATAATGATGTAATAAATCATTAAATGCTTGAACACACACACAACACTCCCACTTGTCTCCCTTCTAGTAAATGGCGCAACAAATAATTCATAATACTTCACTGAGAAAATAATCGCCCGAATTTTTTATCCTTGGTCGGCTTGCTGGCCCTCCAGATTATTTCGTTGCACATATTTGAAATTCGCTTCAGTCAGGCGAAAGCAGAAACAACTCGATGGAGGAGTGGCCAGTTGCGGTTAAATGAATCCCAGTTGAATCGCTGTCAAATGCAGCGTCGAAGACTCCAAACGCAGGAACCTCACACTCAACTAAATGCACAACTGCACCATCTGAAGTCATCATTGGAGCAGAGCCGGCACCCACGCAAAGGTTGCCGATGAACACTGGCCACTCCCCTCTCAAACAAGTATGATGTCAAAAGGAGGGGAAGGTGGAGTGGGGATAAACCACGAAGTACGGTGTATGGAGACAAATAACGACAAAGTCAGAGGTGGGGGCGACACAATTGAAAGTTCAGGAGCATATCAAGAAACAGCGAGGACAGCTCTGTTTCAGGTAGGTTGTGTACTTATGTTGTTATTAATATCGTTTCTTGTTCATTATGTAAGTACTAATTACACATATATAATCATTATGTGAATAATTTCTCAGTATCCTTAATGGGATATGATGCAAGGAGTATCTCTTCAGCCCAACATTTGTCGTCCAACCTCGTTGGTTGTGTTTCATCGACCGATGGTTAGTTAGTTTCAGCTCATTATTCAAATACTGCTTGTGTGTGGATATTTATTATTCAAATGCTCTCTATAATTTACTTGTTATGCGACTAAAAAAATCTAATTACCCTGTATGGTTCTCTAATCAACATATAAATACCACTTGTGTGTAGTTATTTCATTTAATTTAAATACTACTGCTACATAATCATTACTTGTAAATGAATACATTTATTTACTCTTAATGAGTGATGAAGCGAGTCCTCAACTCTCACAATGTAAGTCTATACCGCATCCCTAGCCTGACATCCTCAACAAAATATTTTTAAAGTCTTTAAAAACCTTGTTTTGTGTGTTTTATCCATTAAAAGGTTAGCCTACGCAGATAACAATTAATCACGGCATTCTTCAGAAGCGCTCGAGAACTTGTCAGCCATTCACAACACACCCTCCCTAGAATAAATATAAAAAATGGGCCTTGGATGCATTCGGACTTGTTAGGCCCTACAGTGACTTGCTTGGTGAGTTGACAGAGTGCATCTGATGGGATTCCATTATATCAGGTTGGGCTGAAATCTTAGGATATATGCAATCATAGATCATCCTCGAGTGGGCAGTCCTAGCGAGAGGATGTGTAATTAGTGTTTGTACATAGTAAATCTTCATTGCAGAATCGTTGGTGCAGAAACCCCTCATGTTCAAATATTGCGATTTTTCAGGAGATCAATAAAACTGTATTACTCTACACACAACATATTAAATGGGAACACACTCAAATGTATGTACACTAGATGGGAATCAGATGTTTTCTGCAATGTTTCAAGTATCCGGTCGTTACTACCTCTCGGGAAATTTAATAAGTAAATTGTTGGAATGAGGGGTTTCTGCAGAAAATGGTAATACACTTTATGTACAATAGTATAATGTATTAACACACCATTATAAAATGTAAAGTTCAGTCCAAAATAACTTCAGGTATTTTTGTAATTCACATATGTAGGTTTTGAGTACAAACTGCCATCAAATGTTTTAATAACTATTGAGTGAGGAAGGTAGGCTCAAATTTCTTCAAATCAGTCACCTTCTTGTGACTAATCATTGGCACTTCAAAAGGAAAAGCTTGTTTTGATGGTCAATCTGTAATAAGTTCAGATTATACAAGTCGGAATGTATGTTCCAGCAAACCAGCAATGAAATTGCGAGCTTTCATCACACCAGGATAATATTTGCTGTAAGAGAACTCCATGAATTCTGGTATTTAAAAAATGCTGCTTCGTCTCTTTTGGAACCTTTTTCCATTGCGATTCCACTGATAATACTTTCTTTTGTAGTGTGCTGACCACCAAGATTTATTGACCTTGTGAACTGTGATTGCACTTTTAGAGCTAGAAGAGATGATTAACTGCGTGTATTCCATCAGTAAATACACTCTATTTTCCTCAAAATTCGCTTCACTACAGTGAAGTCTCTGTCACAGGACAGATAGCTGTGCCCTCTGATAGGAAAATATTTTTATTTTAGCCATCACAATCATCAGAGAAAATATATAAATGCCTAATATTTGGTCAAACATATTCGTTGATGTAAGTGAGGATGAGTGAACATACTTCATTGGGGCTATTTAGCTGGTGTTTCATCGTATGTATATGATGCAGCCTTGTCATATTTTAAATTATGTATATTGAAGACATTCGCAGTAAGCTGATGCAAACAAAAAGTGTCTTGAACATGAATAAGAGGGAGCATAAGGTTTTGCATATATTCAATGCAAATTCCAGAAATGTCCTCACTTTCTCGGCATATTTACTTCACATGGTCTTTTTTTTTTTTTGGTAAAACTTGTCTGCTCTTCTTTTGTGAACTATCTGTTCTGCCACAGCTAAACGTTTTGCATTGTCATTTAAGCTGGGACTTTTTATTTTCACATTCAATTGTTCACACAAAACATGTATCACTTGAGGTTGACGAAATTTTAAATTGAAATTTTCATTCAATATTTTCCAGTAGAACTAATATGAAACATTCAATTCTGCATGTTCTGACTGAAACAGAGATCATTTATGTGATTCTGTTAAACTCTAGATACGTTTTTAACATTATTTTTTAACATTAACCTAAATAATTTGTGTTCCTTTTTAGGTTCTTGTATAACATTCATCGGTTAATAATTTTTTATAGTCAACATAAGAATCACAGTGTTATTTTATGTTTCTGTAGTTAAGTTCATCACCAAGAGAAAAATATAATTACTTAAAATATACAAATTAGAGCATTTTAACAAATTTGATCTATTAAAAAAATATTGGTCGCAAATAGGCCGAAATAAAATTAAATAATTTAAGTTCAGAAGTACTCTAAATGTGATTTCAAGTTATTCTGAAGTTTCCAATATAAATGTCTGACTAATAAACATTATAAACAGTTAAGTTAAATAGAAAGTATTTTATATAATTCCATCATACTATCATACAATGTCGAAATTACATTGAAAAATATTTAAGCCTGCAACTTTGTGTAATTCATCAAAAATAAAAATTTAATAAATTGGTATGAACATAGTAGAAAAGTGAGAATGTTGAATGGTTTCGGTATTCTAAATGCAATTTCGCCATTAGTTCAATGAATCGGTTTTAAAATCTTGCAAATTTTATGTTTTTAAATTAAAATTACATTTACTTAACGAATGGTTATGGAAATAACAACAAAAATAGAGAATTTTTTGTAGCCTACTTCCACCATATTATAAACATAATGTAGACAAAAGTATGTGGAGTGGTTTGGGCGGCTCTTAATATCGGGGTCTTGAAAGCAAATAAGGGTGAAGGTGAGAATGGAGCAGCGCTGGAATGCAAGGGAGGGGGGCAACGGGAGTTCCCCGAGAAAACTCACTGACCAGCGGCATCGTCCGGTACGATTCCCGCGTGCGAAAATCCTGTAGAGATGACGCCGGTATTCGACAAAAGAATAATTTCTCTAATCAAATGACATATTTTATACACATATTTAATATATTTTGTAAGAATGTTAACAAAATGTATATTTGTTATTATTTGTTCACGGTCAGTTGACCACTTTTGAAAACCATCTTTCAGCCTTATACATAATTAACATCGCCATGAACCTAGTGACTTTGTAACACTGTGAAATTTCAGGGTTATACTTACGGTTAGTCACATATATTATATATGATTACAGATTATTAGCTTATGTTGCCAATTCATTCAATACAATTTCCAAAGTCAGTTATATTACACGAGGTAAACAATATACAGTATAATCTTTGGTTATGTTGATAGTTTATTGGCATATGGATCATATGTAAGTATATTTAATTTGTTTCTAGACGATATTCAGTATTATATTTTGTTTGTTATTCTTCATTTATTCCCTAAAGGGTAGGAAGTATTGAAGGTTTATTAGTCAAATGCAAGAAAGAACATATACTTGCTTTCTCTCATCTCGCCATCGCTGGTTGGTGAAGCGATGTGGCGTGGTCAGACAACAGTAGTAGGGGCGTGCCGATCCTAACTCAAAGGTAAAACCGCTTTTATTAGTCGGATTAACCCCTTGATATTAAAAGGTTAATATTTAATCCGATTTTAATCCGATCGAAATTTATTAATCCGATTTTAATCAGGTGGATATTTTTTGGATTAATCCTTAATCCAATCTTAATCGGACAAATTTTTAAAAATTTATTGAATATTTGTATTTTCATCGGATAAAGTGGCATGAAACATTGATTGATCCAATTAATTTAATTAAATTAATCAATCAAAAATAGTTGTGCAATAAGTGCATAGTTGTACTTATTTGTTCTTTCTTTTGTGGGGAGCTCTTGTACATTCTCACCCTTGGAACTCTGTCACACGACTGAGGTACGGCGTGTTGGGAACTGGGTATATATTTGGTTAGTTTTGTGCAAGAGTGGTCTAAGTGTAGTTTTATTTGGTTTGTTAGTGATCTTGCTCATAGACATTGTTGGTAGATAGGCGACTTTGAAATATGGTATTATTCCAAATGCAATTAAACATTAGAGAAATTCAGAGTGTTCTATGTATGAATAAATTACAAGCATCGAACCACAAGTTTCAAACTATAACAAATGTGTGAATAACAAGTGCAATCATGTGACTTCAGTATGAAATTAAATGTGAAGAGATGGATTATTCTACCCCGAGCTGTATACTAGAAATATAATTTACACGAGAAGAGTATAACAAACACAACCTCCGTGAATTTGCAGTATGAAATTAATAAAGCAAAAAAAGTCCCTATAAAAATGGCTAACGAACACAATAACAAGATATATGTGACAATAATTAATGCCTCTCACACATATCTTACACTTCCATCCGCCCATGAGCCTGGCGAGGAGGAATTTTAGAAATGTAATCCACAATTTAAAAGAAATTAATTTAATAACATACATAATGAAATCGCACCTCTCCCAAAACACGTATGTCCGGCTTGTACGCTGGTGAAGGAATGGCGTCAGTGTATGGTGTGTGCCAACTTATATACTTGGGGGTTGCAGGCGAGTTGAAATTAGGGGAAAAAAACTCTGAATACGTTTAACATACTACTCATACACATCCTTAATTATATATAGATAAAAATGTATCCCTACCAAGCACTATATGTAATTTAACTAGCGAAATGCACAGACAATGATTTAGCACTTCCAGTTAACATGGACAAATAAAAATTTCCAAACTCACATTTTGAATTTTAAACAGACAGAATAGAAATGCACGTAATGAAATTGTACAAGGAGCTCTCCCCAAACACCTCGGAGATCAGTCCATGAATGACTGAATTGTATGACGTGTGCCTGCTTATAAGTTGTTATATACATGTGGAGCATGGCTGAGTTGAAATTTATGACTGACAGAACCTATTTCCCTACCAAGCTACTATTAACGACTTGATTACACTATTCGTCCTCCAAGTACATGAATGTACAAAAGTGAATTATTTATAAAATAATGGACATACTATAAATTTTTCTGTCACGTCTGTGAAATTCACGGCTCTTCGTAACAAAAACATGAGATGAAAATGCTACGAAGTTTCGTCTAATGAACACAGAAACGGGATTTACATGATAAATGTACTATTAAACGAGAACTTATATTTTTTCCCCAATAAATTAAATACCTATAAAAAAAAATTCACCCTATAATATACAAAGACTGTGAACGAGATCTGAACCCTGGAGCATATAATATTGCTGAACGAGAATCGCAGCTATCACACTCCGAAGGCCGGTGAAGTCGAGAGTTCCAGTGTTGTGTCTATGCAGCGTGAGGGTTGGCGAAGAACTAAGATGGTGGAAACCAGCAAGAAGCCTGTGCTTCGCTCCTACCCAAGGCCAACCACCCCCTCCCCTTACAATGGCCAAGAACACTTTTTTCAGAGGGATGCTCTGTCCAAAGTCACACAGCCCTCTATCAATCCGATGACGCTGTCTGCAAAACCACTACAAGACCACACAGTCCCAACCCATTAGCCCAGAATATGTATTTTGTCAAACAACTCTGGTGACTCTTCAACTGCCAGACACCCTTCAAGACATCAAGTTGGACTCTTCCAAAGCTTTTATTTGTTTGTAAAACTACACTTTACCCATGAATTGTGGACTCTCCCGAAAATCTGCCCTGGCTGGTTTTGTGATAGGAATGGTTATTCCCCCACCCACCCCTTCCCCTGACTCATCATACCTAGAGCTGGTCAACAGCCTTCAGATCTTTGTGCCAGGAGATGTTAAAAAATTCACGCATTTTGGGTCTCAACTGTCTGATCCTTTATTTCCATCATATAAATATTTCACAACATTTGCTGAAAAAATTATTCCCCTTAACATTAATAACGAGATTGAAAATAATAGCAGTAGATATGTAAGTGTACATACGGAACAGTAATTTACTGTTTCTGAATAACTTTTCGCTATCACTATAAATAATTTTTTTACAATTCTTCTGTCGAAATTTATCAACTCATGCATGGCAAAGCGAAAACGTTTTATAAATCTTTGATGAAAATTTTCCAAAAAGTAATTTTAATTTCTTCAATGGTTATTATTAGCGAATTTATTGCTGTGGAGGAAATGAAATTATAACATTTCTAACACCATAACCCATGCTTACATGAATGCTTGTCTAAACCCATTCCGATTGTTTAAGAGAAACTAGGTGAAAGTGTTGTTAGGAACACGCAATAAACATTGGCCCATGTTTAGTTCTATCTCTCGTTCATCTATCCTCTTTCTTTTACATCCTTGAATCCGACCATTAATGCATGTTTAATACTCCCTTTCCTTTGTAATAGGCAACGATATTGGAAAACTTAACAGTCTCCCCACAAAGACTTCTTTTTAGGAAAAATCTAAGTTATGAAATAAGTTTGAAATATTTAAAATAAATGTAAAATTATAAGGAATCAAACACAACTAATTACATCATAAATAAAAGGAAATAAATGTTATGGAATATTGCTTAAGTGCTAATCCAATCAACAAGTACATTAATTGATTGGACAATAAATTGTACATCCAAACACCATCCAAAGGATTATTAAATAAGATAAAACACCAAATATTATTAAAAACAATTATTAAGTATCATAATTTTACAAACATTGCATTCCAATATTTTAAGATCTTGATTCGTAACCCAGGTGTTGTGTGCTTTTGAGAAACCCCTCCATCGAACCAAGGACATATCTTTCTTCCTTTTAATGATTTTATCAACCAAATATTCATTTGGAGAACTGACTTTATGCAGTTCATGTTCGTTAAATCCGCCTTTTATTGGTTCTCTGTCATAGGTTTCTTGGTAATACACTCTGGGATGTTTTTGTCTAATTGAAATCATTTCAAATATTTCATAAGACCAATTAACCATATTTTTTTTATCAAATATCCCATTCTGCTTCGAGATACGTATCAATTCACCAACTTTGAACTTTGGTTTCTTTCGTCGATGACTTTAACATTATTATAAATAGATTTCATTAAACAATTAACTGTAACTCCTTTGGGCGCCATCCTAATAGTTCTATGATATCTGGAATTATAAAACTAAGCTATTTCAGTCAAAACATCAACCCATTTGTAAGTCCCCCTCGATGTGAAATGTTTATATATTAACTTCTTAATCGATTTGTTGTAACATTCCACAACACTGACTTTAAGCTCCGAATATGTTGTGTAGTGATTAATACCATATTCAGGCATTAGTTTCCGGAATAGTGTAGAAAAATATTCGGTTCCTATATTGGTTTGAAGTGAATGTGACTTTCTCTCTTTCAATACAATCTTCATTGTATCGGTAACAACTTTCTCTGTTTTGTTTTTCACAGGTATAGCCCAACCATACATTGAATAAATGTATATTACAATTAAACTATACCTGTAACCCTTATTGTATTAGGAAAGCAATGTCATTTCACACAAATAGGATTGAAAAAGATCACTTAAACCATGAGTTATAACTCTTCTTCTAGGATATCTTATTCTTGCAGGAGTATGAAGCTTTTCAGAATTATTACTAAATTTCATTGGTAATATAACAGTTTTCTTTCAACTCTTCAATAATAGAAACAATTTTGTTTGTATGTGAATCATTCCCAGACTCTCTCAATTCATTCGGATTGTTCCAATATACAGGATAAAAACAATCACCAATTGCATCTTTATATATTCCACTTCCGACAATATCAATATCGGTTATTAAATGTATTTTCGGGTAGTTATCATCTCCTGAACGAATGTTAGCATTTGTTCGACGAATAAGTTCTTTATATTTATGCAAATCAGTATCGGAATATCCATTTGGAAAGTTTTTAAACAATAATTAAAACAATCCTTGACTCACATCAGTTAAGTAATCACCAATTGTAATTTTATTGTCCGACAGATAAGTTATAACCAATCTCCCAGGAACCAGACGTCGTCATGTCGATAAACACCAAAGGTCGTATCGCGCATATACAAAGATTGTTTTAAAGCTAAATAACATTGTGTTGAATGAGAAAGGGGTTGCTATTTGTTTTTCTGTATTAAAGGTTCTTCAATTTTAATTTCCAAAACTGTTTCATTTGGCTTATTCAACACAGAATGCAATATATCCATTTTACTCGTAAAAGTTTTAATACTTCTAATTTTGAAACATCCTGTTCCATACAAGCTCCTTTGACTTGTAAATATTTTTTCTTCACAGCAGATATAACGTTATGTAATTCTGAAGCAGAGATGGGCATGTTTTGATCATATTACATTTAATTCAATATATTTATATATGAATTAAGCCGTTATTTTTTTCTAACTGATGCAGTAGTTCGAATAGTTTGCATTTTTTCAATCTTATTGACTTTATTTAAAACAGCATCCAATTTAGTTATAGTTTTAGCTTTCAAATCATTAATAAAATAATTTATTCATGTTTCCATATCATTATTTTGTTTTCTCAAATCTGTTTGCATTACTAAAATATATTTTTTATTAACGAATTCATCTCATATATTGTGTTATTTGTTTCATTCGTGTTTCAAGTTGTTTTGTAATAGTATTCCTTACACTTCATTAATTG
Organism: Dryococelus australis; assembly: GCA_029891345.1. Taxonomy (NCBI): domain Eukaryota; kingdom Metazoa; phylum Arthropoda; class Insecta; order Phasmatodea; family Phasmatidae; genus Dryococelus; species Dryococelus australis. The sequence continues at coordinate 244,198,609 of CM056996.1, read as the reverse complement.
CATCTCTTAAATTTTCTTGCATTTCTGTAAGTTGCGTTGTAAAAACTATATTTGTCATATCATTAAAGTCTTTACTAAATTCATTTAAACGTTCTTCTATTCTAAAGTCATTAATCTGCAAATCATTCTGAATATTGGTTAAAATGTTTGCATTTACACTCGTGTTTTTATAACCATTATCATTCCCACCATCTTACTTGATTGATTTCTCTTGAATATCATTTTATTGCAATTTAAATATGTTTGGCATAATAGTGTTTAAGTATTCCACATAATGTTTATTTACCACATCGCTATCTTTCAGAGCCATACCCATATTACATAATATTTGTCCCTTCAAATCACAATTCCCATCGCGATTTTTGGTTAAACAGCTATTGTAATGATTGTGTTTTATACTGCTATGTCCAAACTTTGAAATACTCACTTTTCTTCACCTGGAAGTAAAACACTGTCAAAACCAGACCTATATCTGCCTTTACATAGGGGAAGTGTTCGTGTAATCACAAAAAAAAAACATATTTTTCTTTGCAACAGTAAAAACACATATCTTTAAACATTGTAAATGTCATATCGCCTAACACGTGATCATTGTAAATATGTTGCAGATTCATATTATCCATTTTAAACACAATTACCATATTTGCATTACAACAAAATTATGTTTTGGTATAGTTGTGCAACTTTGCGATATATAAAAACCATCAACGTTTGAATGTCGACCAAAATTAAATATTGCTGTATATCACCCTGCGGTTCACACCAAACATCGTCAAAAATAAACACGGAATTGGGTAATGCTCCATTCGGAGGAACTCTATCTTCTTTATTTGCAAAAGGAAAATGTCGCATTCCTTAAATTAAAGACAAAATGGTCGCTAATCGGTGATATTTCCCTTGTTGTATTGTTTTGGAAAACACATATATGTTTTCAAATTTCCATTCGGATGTTGCAACACCGACATAATAACACAAGTTTTTCCACATGAAGAAGGACTGCTTATTATAAAACATATATTTGATGGTAAAAGAATACCCTGTTTCTGTTCAATTACGTTTTCTTTCATATTTACAATTACCATCAGATGTACATTTTGTTTTATAACCTTTATTTCTACACAATTACACAGTATTATGCAAGATACTAACGCAAAACTCTAAATGTGGGTCTGTATAGACTCACGTTCAATTGTAAACAATGGCTTGTACTAAATGTATCAAAAAAGGATGTGGTGTATTGAAGACATTGACTAATAAATTACCATTTGAATTACATTTACCGAAATACAATTATTGTGGCCCAGGTACTAAACTTGCCAATCGTTTCGCCCGGATTGTACAAGGAATAAACTCTTTGGATCACACCAGTAAAGAACACAATATAGTTTATGATTTGGAAATAAGACATATAGCAGATACGATTCTTGCCGAAAAAGCTGCAATTGTAAGGAAGAATCCATCCACATCTACAGGTGAAAAACTTGGAGCTCGGGTTGTTGATAAAATTATGTGGGCAAAGGTCAAGAAAGGCATGCGCTTAAAATGTAAAAGCAATAAAAAACAAAGAAAGGAGGAATCATTCCATTGATATTTCCAGCATGAACAGCACTTGGATCAATCCTAGGAGGAGTTTCGGCAATTAGTAGAGCAGTTCAATCAAAAGGTAAATTAATAAATTTGAAAACCTATAAAGATGGACAAGGATGAAATATTCGAAATTTGAGGGGGGGGACACACAAAGGCCTACATATTCCTCCAAAACATGCATTAAAAAACAAATATATTAATGTATTTTTAAAGAAACTGGATATTCCATATTTCTGAGGTGTGTATAAGAGAGACAACCAAAGAATCCAAATCTTCATGAATGTATGATTGTCAATTTACATTCGAAACAAAATGAAAGAACACATTGGGCATCATTAATCAAAAACGATATCAATCATTGTATTACGACAGTTTCTGTGATTTTCATCCACCCATTGAAATATGCAATTATTTAAAAAATATGCATTATGGTACAATTACCAAATTGAACAATTACCAAATACAATAAATTGTGGATATCTATGCTTATGTTTTTGACGATGAATAGTATGTATAAGTAAGTGCAATATTAAGGATATTAGTAATATGTCAATAATGTTGATATTAAGTGGAAAATCGTCGCAATTGAGTACAGTATAGTTCTCTCTGTTGGAGTTATATGGAGAATGGCAAATAAGTCTAATCGAAATTCGTAACTTACAACAGCATACCAAATATTGATATGCATGACCAAACATTTACGATTAACATTGGTGAAAGAAAAACCTGCAAGATTGTAATACCAGTCGGATCTTATGAGTTGTATGACTTAAAAACATTCATTAAAGCAGCATTACCTGAAAATGTACATTTCCGATTACGTGGAAATCGAAATATAATAATTAGTGCAATATATAGTAACCTCGATATCGATTTCTGGGAGGACAATTCAAATGCAAATATGTAATGTGTGTTGGGTACAATATTAAATTCAGACATAAAGTAGGCAGTTCTTTTAAGAACTATGTCACTCAGGAACGTATTTCGGACAAAGGAAGTATAAAAAGATGTAAACACAAGCATAAAACACTCGGTTCAAATAAGTTACCTGTGAAGTTAACACGAGGCTACGAATTGTATTCAAAAGAATTAGGATACACTGCTAATAGAAATGGAAGACATACTTATTATTGACGAACTGATCAGCTATAAAAATGTAATCACCAATACGGAAATACATGTGTATGGAACATTCCTTATACATTTCCTTCAAAAATAAGGATTTCAATACAAAAGCATGATATTTACACTTTAACATCGAAATCAAGTTTAAGTTTTAGAGGAACAATTAAAAAGACAGCTGGTGCAAGTAATACAGCACCTACAAAAATAGTAAGACATGGAATACTTCATTTAATCGATAGAATTGCTTATCTCCTAAATGGAGTGGAAATTGATCAAACACAAAATGTTGGAATTACTTCCACGATAAAGAACTATCTCTCAGGAACTGTAAACGATCTTTATATGTGGCTTATGGCTGGGTGGAGCAATGCTAGTGATTACTCACTACAAATAAACCCAGGTGGAAAATACAAAGTTGTTATACTGTTAAGTATTGCCTTAGGCTTTGCTAAAGATTACAAACATGTTATATTAAATGCCAAACAAGAATTATTTATTCTAATCGGAAATACACATTTGAATGCCATATATGACACAGCTAATAATGAGAAAGGTGTAATATTTGAATTAAGCAGTGTGGAATGGTTAATGCCGCATATTTAAATTAACACTCATGAATGTGTAAAGTTTTTAAAATTTATCGAAAAAGGGAAGAATGTAAAACTTGGATTCATAGTGTGGGGTTTATATGTTTTTCCAACTCTACCATTAACTCAAAAAATAGTGTGGAGTGTGAAATCAAGTTTTTCGTCGGAAAAACCAAGATATGTTGCCATTTGTTTTCAAACAAATCGACAAAACAATTTAAAAGCTGATATATCAGTATTTGATCATTGTGATATGAAAAATATTAAACTGTATCTAAACAGTCAAGCTTACCCCTATGTGGGTTTAAATATGAACTTTGCTAAAGGCAAATTCCTTAATTGCTATTATATGTATACAAAGTTTCGGGAAATGTATTATAACAAAAACAGTTCACCGATACTAGAGCCTGAAACATTTAAAAGTAGAGTATTATTATTTGTGTTTGATGTAAGCAAACAAGACGACATGGTTACAAATAGTGTGATGGATTCACAAATCGAAATTATTCCAAATACACCAATTCTGGCAAATGCACAAGCTTACACTCTGATAAATCATGATAGATTAGTGAGGTACAATGTAAGAGATAAGCTAGAAAAAATACTGAATTGAGTCAGTAGATGACTAACGACAGCTAGGACGAGATGTTTTGCAAACTGCAAGGATTTCAGTCTCCAGAAAAAATTTATCATTAAAGAATTAGCTATTGCTGACATGGAAAAACATACAACTGTATTCAGCTTCAAACCACTGTTTGACAGGAAATATAGAACTTCCAAATACAAGAAAACAAATAGATGGGTTACTAAGCATCACCACTGTTTAACCTGGTAAAGTAGATGTATAGAGTATGAGAATGTTGAAGACATTTGTAAACATTACCTATATAATTGTGAAATATATGTAGGTGGAGTTATGCAAAGACACATTTTAGAAATTCTGTATAACAGGAAAGTAATACATATCCAAAAATAATACAATTGCCCTGTGTTCAAACAATTGAGGACTTTACATTCAAAATGGGCTAAGTGCCATTTTCGACGAAAATGAGTTAAATACGTAGGAATGTGCAAACTAACATAGGTAATGATGTACTAAGAGGGCTAACTGCTACTGTAGTTCATGCAGTTTCAATCAACACAAACAGTTGGTAGCAGTGGCAACTCCGCAACCAGTATAATATTATTTACTCCAAGAAGTTTGAAAAGTTTAATCAAGGCATTTCATTGTTCTTTTGTTTTCCTCTCATAATTTTGTGTTTGCATATCGTTGTTGATACTTTTAACCTGTGGACACAGCAGTTTAATACAAGCGACATAAATTTGCAAACCATGCCGAAAAGAAAACTAAACTGTGATTTAAGAGTCAGTGGTGAAGAATATAAATCAACAAAAGGAAATGTGAGTGCAGCAAAAATGAAACCTATGCCTGAGGTATGAATATAAACATATTTGTTAGGGCATGTGATTGCTTTCACTAGTTTCACAGCCAACTGTCACTATTCTTGTTGTTTACTTATGGAATAGTGTTGTGCTTTTATATATATATATTCTTGTTTAAGGCACAATGTACCCATTTGAAGTGAAAATTGCTGTCACCTGAAGTGAAAAATAAACTTCTTGAACGATTTTATGCCGTAAATGTAAAATACTAAGGCACATCCCTAATGGGGTCAATTCACGTGATTCCTGTTGCACGCAGATGTCATAACAAGAACACAAGCCCGGGATAAAGTCATAGGTAATCTACTTTAGTGTTTACAGTTCCTGATGGTCAGGGGAATTATACACGTGTGTGCTAAAAAAACCTTCAGGGATATATTTGCAATAACAAGAAAAAATTTGAGACACTTTCAAAGAAAATGAAGAGAGGAGACACCATGTACTCTGACAACAACAGATCATGGAACGTATTAGCTACATACCATGAGGAATCGTGCATTGATCAAGAAAGAAGTCGGCTAAAGAGTATCTTACTCCAGACTTAAATATTACTAGGTTGTATGAAGCATTTAAATCCAAATATCCCAGAGATCAAGGTAAAGTGTGCCTACTACAGAAGAATATTTATGTGTATCTTCCCACAGCTATGTTTTCGAAAACCGAGAAGTGATACATGTAAGAAGTGTGATCTCTATGATTTACAAGTTAAAGTAAAAACAGAAAAATCCCCCAGAGCAAAAATAAATCTAGAATTGCACCTTAAGAAAGCAGAGGCAGCAATGTATATATTGAAAAAAGACTCTATAGACTCACGTATGCCAGGTAAAAGAGTTTGTACACTGTCAATTGACATGCAACAGGTATTGTTGGTACCAAGTTTGACACATTCAGACATGTTTTAATTACAGCAACTCTCCTGCTATAAGTATGGTGTACATGTCCATGATACAAGTGATGGCTTTATGTGTATGTGGTGTGAGGGCTTAGGCGACATAAGTGCCAATGCTATCCTAGCATGTCTATTTAAAGTATTAAACACCGCCAAACATAAAATTGTTGTGTGGAGTGACAACTGCTGCTGTCATAACAAAAATTGTGTGCTCATTTTTATGTACATGTTTCTGGTATCAAGTAGTGCATATGAGTCAATAGAACACAAATATTTAGTTTCGGACCATAGTTTCCTATCTTACGATCATGACTTTGTGCTAATAGAAAAGAGGAATAAAGTCGTGAAATGCTATGTTCCAAATGACCTTACGGAAATAGTGAAAAAAGTTCGCACTACACAGCCATTTAGATTGCTGAAAAGGTGACAAAATGACTTCATAGACTTCCAGAAAACATGCAATAATGTCATTAACATTACAAAGATTAATATTACTTCAGTTTCATGGATTAAAATTACAACTCCTGAGGTAATACACTATAAGAAAACTTTCAATGAGATGGAAGACTGGACGACTTTTACTGTACTAAAAAAGCGGAAAATCTGTTCAGGATTTTAAGAACTCTGAAATAGATCTGATGTAGCCAACCAAAGGCATGTCAGCTGAGAAAAGGAAAGATCTTGTTACTATGGAGGAACATCTGCCAGAAGAACACAACAGTTTTACAGTGATTTGCGCAAAACAGGAATAGCAAATTAAAGTTTGGTGTGAAAATAATGCCTCTAACTGAACAAAGCATGGACTTAGACATTATTCATTTAAAAGGTGTTTTCAATTTTGGGTGACCTAATTTATTTTGTTACTATATATGTTGCTGTGATACCATGAACAAAGATGTGACTTGTGCAAAGCAGTAAGAACTAATTAATTGCAAAGTGAAACCATGCCTATTGAATAAAACATTAATATGTGGACTTAGTATTACCGTCAATTCAGTTGTATATCCATTTTTTGTTTGAACCAGTCTTTTGATTTATTACATATTACTTAGCTAAAGGCAACAAATACAATATTTGTTCGAAGCCCTGAAGTATGGCATTAACATTGTGCCTCGTAACATAAAATTCATGTGTGAACTTAGTAAATTCTTCAATTAAATCATATTTCTTTTTTTATTTAGCTTTAGGATTCTGCTATAACATATATTAAATTGCTATAGTCAACAAAATGTGTTATAACATTCAGATAATTTCTATGTATGTTGTTAATCAGTGTAAATATAGTTTTAATTTGTTTTTAAATATGATGGCCATAGCCCTTAACAAATATTTTGTTCGAAAAATATCTCCACTGACCTTAATTTGCTTGGCACCAGAGATTTGCAAGTACTTTACTGCTTTCCTAAAGTGACTGAATATATGAAATCATAAAGATAATAGATATCCTATTTGTTTGATGGTACAAGTATACTATTTTCCTCATTATCTCAAAATTTACTTTTTGGCAATTAGCCCATTTTGAATGTTCAGTCTTCAATTGCGTAAAACATATGGATCTAATTCGACATTCTTCTCTGTAGAGAAAAACTTAACATTACTGGGGTGAAACAATATGAGGATTCTCCTCCCGAATCACCTGTGGTCATTATTCGACTCAAATGGCATTATTTAGGATGAGTGAAATTTAATATAAAAAGTAATTGCTTGTATGATATCCACTAGTCATAAAGAGGGATCAAGAGAACTAAATCACATGCTCGTGCATACAGAAATCCAAATGAAAAATGAATATCAGCAAGTTATTAGAATGTTGGCGCAAACAATCTCAACATTGTTTTGGAAATAAATAGTTGTGACATCCTATATTTGTTTAGGTGCTTAGAATAATTCTATACTTGTTTCATGCTATGTTTTGGGACATACTGTAGTTACTTGTGCATGTTTTGAACATACTATGCTGCTTCAGTGTAAAAATTATTTTTTGAAATAGCTTGTGTTTGTATATATTTTGTATCTTGTATCTTGTAAAAATGAATATATTTTTTACTTTTATTTAACCCATTCCCTATTTAACTGAAATTGTTTTCCTAAGAAAAATATTTTCTCGACAGAGAGAAAGATAAAAGTTCTGGAAGTTAGCACTCTAACAACTTTTCTATAACTAACAATAATATATACCATGCCAGGTAAGACACACTTGATAATACTTAGTCTTCAAGTTACTGGCCATATAATCATAAAAGGAAGAAAGAACGAATCACTGTTAATCAAACTAACATAAATTTGTTCCTGCACGTGAAAAAGCTAGATATGCTCAATTTCATAGATCTTTAACCTTAAATGGTTTGTGTGGAATTTTTCTGATCAAATAATATTAGTTAACAAATATATACTAGCTTCGAAATCTTAGACTTATAGCATACGCCAATGTCTTCAGATGTGAAAAACCTGCTGTGTTTAGAGATCTACGACCTAAGCAGTGCGATTACACCTTCTCCAGAGTCATAAACTTTCAAGGTTAAATTTCAACATTTTTTCAATAGTACCAACTACAAAACCCCAGATCCCAGAGGTTGCCAGCCCAGACTCCAACAAACCCACGCAGAACACATTTCGGTTTTATTGTTATACCCAAGGGAAAGTCTCTTCTCACAAAGCAAACTGCCAAGGTCTGTCCTGGAAGAAGGAGAGTTCAGGTCAACGATGTTAACTGTCATGGATACCAAGGTCGAAACATCTTCCTGGCTGTTTGAAAATTCTCGAGCAAAATATTATATTTTGTACTTGATAAAAATCAATATTCTCTTTGCAAGCTCCATTATGCAGGTAAATATAAATAAATAAAAATACAGAAGACTTATGTTAAAAACGAACAAATATTTATGAAATAACTCATACTCCCCCACACACAGTAACCTTTCCTAACAAATTTTAAACAATAGTTTATAAAATATAATTTTAACAATATTGAAAACATGTCCGACACATTAACGGAATACCTGTATATGTATAGCATACATATGAACAATATTCGCAATATGAAATGGGAGCATATGTACTGAAATTAGATAATAAAGTGTAGCATGTTTCTTGTTTAAGATAAGATATATGTTGAATAAAAAAATATTTTAAGAAAAATTTAAGGTTTTTAAGGTTTACAGAAATATTGGGTGACGTCATAATATTACAAAACATAATACTTCATTCTATTAAAAATTAATTACATTTAAAGTTTTGAAATCAAAAATAAATTAATAATAATAAGTTTAAAAGATTAAAGTAATCTTAGAGAAGTTTAAAGAGGGACAATAGCAAGCGTGAATGGTAATTACGTAATATAATACTTTTTTTTTCTATAAATTATATATTGCTTTATTTACTGTGTTTATCTCTATTACATTGCTCATCCTTTTAATTGATTACTAAACAGAATTAATTTGTTATGAAGCAGAAGTTATTGTAGTGATAAATAAATGTTATTCAATTCTTCGAGGAAGAAACAGAGAGGTTTGTCTCAGAGGTAGGGGTGTTGGAGTGAAGATATTTGAAAGTCGGGGGTGTCGGAAGGGAGGGCGCAGGGTTTGTTGGAGGGGATAAATCAGGCTTCTCGAACATTTACCTGGGAATTTTAAATTTTTATAAATAGGGCTCTAGCATCTACGCCCCCTTCCACTATTTCCAGTTGTTTGTCAATTCGGTTTGCCTTAGCATGTCATGCTTGTATGAATATTATTTTCTTGGCTTATTTACCCAATATTTTAACAAGAACTAACAGATTTTAACTGGGATTATTACAATGATCTATTTAATGGACCCGATGCTGTGGCAAAAAATTTATTCGATTTTTTGGATGATGACGAATAAACAGGATCTATTCTACAGCAGTTGCTCTTGTCATCACCTTCAATGTTAAGAACAGTTACAGTGACGAATCCAACAGTGATACATTCGATGACGAAACCAAGTATATTGAAAGCTGCACTAAAGAGACCGACAGTCACACCTTCCACATCGAGATCTACAGTGACACCTGCGATGTTGAGCTCTACAACAACGTTGAGAGCTACAGCGGTGCCTGCAGCATCGAGGTCTACAGCGATGCCTGCAGCATCGCGGTCTGCAACGCCGCCTGTGGCGTTGAGGTCTACAACAACATTGAGAGCTACAGCGATGCCTATGGCATCGAGGTCTACAGCGACACCTGTGGCATCGAGGTCTGCAACATCGTGGCGTCGAGCTCTGCAACGTCGCGGCTTCGAGCTCTGTAACGTCGCCTGCTGCATCGAGGTCGATGCCTTCAATATCAATGCCTTCGACATCAACGACTTCTAGATTGGAACCTCTAGATTTATCATCAGTTATCAAGTCAGGTGACGTACATATACAAAAAACACCAATGTGATTGTGTTTCACACGACTAGATTTGACCTCAAATAATGTGCAGGAAGATATGTCAAAAAACCAGTTATACCAATGTTTGAAAGAGTTTTTAGAGAACAAAACTGTGATTTCACCTGAGTCAAGTTCTCCATATCCTGAATTATTGTTGTCACCTGATTAACTGCAGTGTAAATTAATTTCCTTGTCCCCTCCTCCTTTCATACCTTCACCACAGGAAATTATTTATACTCTTATAATATAACCAATATCATCACCACCATCACCTGTTGTTCCGGTAAAGAAACACAAATTCAGCTTATCTCTTAATGCTAAACAAAATTTTAATGAAGAAATTCAAACTTACTGCGATGCTTTCTGATGCAACATATTTCAATATATTATTTCAGTTTTACAATTGTAAGTATATTCAAATGTGATATGGTGACATCGTTTTCAGGTGTAATGTGATGTGTAATTTAAAAATAAATAAATTTGATGATATTTCACTGGTTATAGGCTGGGAGATTTACAGTTTTAATGATTGAAAGTATCACATTGGGATGATTTAATAAAATTTTCATTCAGTTTTAGTTAAAGTTTAATAATTTTAAAGAGTTGTTTTACAATTTTAAAGAAACATCATTAACTTTGTTAAAAAGTTTCAGTGATTTTAAGAAAAGTTCTCTTAAGTATTAAACTTATTAAAATATTTAGCAAACTTAAGAAAAGTTTCTGAAAAACCACTAAAAGATTAATGATATGCTAAGAAAGTTAATGAAAAACTGGTAAAAGATTAATGATTTGCTAAGAAAGTTAATGATTCATGGCGTAAAATGTTGGAAAGTTTTAATAAACTTTATTATTTCAATCATTAAATGGAGAGTTTTTTTCAGTCGCAACATGAAATGTGATTTTTTTGCAATTTTATGACATAAGATTGTTTTTGTTTAAAATGCTTGCATGGCTTACACATGTAATGATAAATATATTTAATGATTTTCAATCAGTCATAACAGGACATTTTATGACATGATTTTTTTGTTAAAAAGCCAGAATGGCTTTACACATGTAATGATAAAATATGTTTAATGATTTTTCAGTAGCAAAAGGAAAAGTTGTGATTTTTTGTAGTTTTATGACATAAGATGGTGTTTTGGTTAAAAAGCTTGGATGGCTTTCAGTGCTAACACGTAGATAAAGGTTTGTAATTAACTGTATTATTTGTGATGTAACATGAGGAAGCAATATTTTTTAAAGCTTGTATGGTTTTCATTTGTAACATGTTTAAAGTTTTGGGATATTAATATGTTTGATGTGAATATGTAAAGAATTAGTTTTACGAATGTTAACTAAGCTATGTTTTATGAATTAAAAGAATAAATATCATTCAATAAAATTTTATATTTTAAAATTATATGCTGTGACTTGTTATTTATTAGTTTGAAAATTTTCCCTGTGTCATTACTTTGTGAATGATTGGATAAGTAGTTGTATATTAAGTGAAAAAAAAATGTTCTTGAGGCTAGTATGTGAGGGTAAGTTGTATGTTTGAATTTTAAAGTCAGATTATCTGTTTGGTCACCATTACGAATAAATTTTACAAGTTCGTTGGTGTTAACTTGAAGAGGGAGAATAACTAACATTTCAATTAAAACACACTCTGAAGAGCTGAGGAGAACTTACATAAAATGATGGAGAGAAATGGACATGTCTGAATGAATTAATTTTGAAACGGAAGGAACAGACTTGGATATCTCGAGAAATCTTTGCCGGGCCGCTGGTAGAGAACCCTATGGAATTTAACACAACTGAATGTTACACACAAAGACTTTTTTAGGGCCAGGTAGAAAGAGCCCTTAGCGCCACAACACAATGTTTTTCTACTGCCCTACAACTGGGAGAGTTCAACCAACTTAAAAATATATTTTTTTTTCTCACAGAAACAAGATTAGAACTGCTGCAGCTGAAGAATCAACACCAAGACCCTTGCTGGTGACAAAACATAGTCATACTTTGAACAAACTCAGAAAAACTAATTGGAAAACTTGTTAAAAAAATTATTTACCATTCCTTGCATAGTAAATGGATACAAAATGGCTGCCATTTTCCTTTAAATTTACGTTAAATTGGCCCTTTTAGGAAGATTATGTGCTATATAATGAAATTTAGCAGATTTCAGCTTCGACGACAGTCACTTCAAGCTGGATACATGTTATTTCAGTAATATCATGTCGAAAAATAATTTTCTAGGGGAAAACTATTTGTAAATAAGTTAAAATATATACACATTTTATGGTAGAAATTCAGGAGTGGGAAAACCACACGTAAAAATACGACAAATATTTTTAGAAATATGGCTTGAAAGTAAAAAAAAAACATTTCGAACAAGTTTGTTTAGCATAAATTTTTAATGTTTGAAAATAAAGTTTAACTTTGAATATTTGCTTACAGCTAATAATGATGCTCTAAGTTTTAATTTGTGTAAGTGGAAAGATGCGTGTTTTTCGTTACTTAAAAAAAAAAGTCATATAGCTGTGTTGGTATGAAAATGAATAATTTATTAGTAAAAAATTTGCTGGAAAACGGGAATAATGTTTTCTGGAAATGGGAAAACATTTTGGTATAAAACTGTTTATATGTTAATTGAATTTACTCTGTATGTGTTAAAAACATTTGGAACGTATTTCTTAGTGACGAGGAAAAATAAAGTTTTATCGGCGGGAATTGTGAAATTTTTTATTTCGTAGGGAAAACGCCAGGCTCTTGTGTATCGAAAAATAGGAGGAACCTTCAATGTTCCAGTGAAATAGCAGCTTGTCGAGAGGAGGGGAGAGGGGCAGGCAGTTAGCATAGGGCTGTTCAAAATCCGCTGCTGCCCCTAGGGAAAGCATCGCTTCGGCCTTGAAGCAAGCTTCCTTTCATAGCCGACGAAGCAGCGTTCTGGGGGTGAAGGGCCGGGCCTTCATGGACCGAGCACTTCTTGGGTGATGGTGAAGGGAGGTGAGTCGGGCTGTGTAACCTTAAATCGATAACGAAGGCTTCGCAGTACTCTCCGAAAAAAGATTTATGACCTTGAGGAGGGCAGGTTTTGCGAAGCACGGTGTTGGAAAGAGCAGTTCTTGGCTGGTGTAGGCGGAGGGGGTGTTTACCGCTAAACAGGTTTTTGCAGTACTGAATCGATACCAGGGTGCGTGGTCCGGAGCTTTGGAAAGGGCGAAAACGAACTCTGTGTTGGAGGGGGGCCAGGGCTGTATCGACAAGGGCAGTTCTTGGCTGGTGTAAAGGGAGGGGGTGGTTAGCATTGGGCAGGAGTGACGCTGAGGCTTCTGGCTGGTTTCTGCAATCTTTCACGCTGCATAGATGCGACACTGGAACTCTCGACTTCACCGGCCTTCGGAGTGTGATAGCTGCGATTCTCGTTCAGCGATATTATAAGCTCCGGGGATCAGATCTCATTCACTGTCTTCGTAAACTATAGTGTGAACCATTTTTTTATAAGTCTTTAATTTATCGGGACAAAAATATAAATTTTCGAGTGATAGTGCATTTATTGTGTAAACCCCGTTTATGTGTTCTGTAGACGAAACTTCGAAGCATTTTCAACTCAGTTTTTTATTACCAAGTGCCATGAATTTCACAGACTGATGGAAAAATTTATAGTACATCCGTTATTTTTAAATAATTCGCTTTTATACTTTCACATACTTGTAGGACGACTAGTGTAATCAATTTGTTAATAGTAGCTTGGTACAGAATTAGGTTCTGTCAGATGTAAATTTCAACTCAGCCGCTCTCCACATGTATATAACAGCTTATAAGCAGGCACAAATCATACGATCCAGTCATTCATTGACTGACATCCGAGGTAGACAGATGTGTTTTGGGAAAACTCCTTGTACTATTTCATTATGTGTATTTCTATTGCGTCTGTTTAAAATTCAAAATGTGAGTTTGGAAATCTTTACTTGTCCGTGTTAACTGGAAGTGCTAAATCATTGTCTGTGCATTTCGATAATTAAATAGCATGTAGTGCTTTTTTCTTTATATAATTAAGGATGTATATGAGTAGTGTGTAAATCATAATCAGAGTTTTTTGCCACAATTTTAACTCACCTGCAAGCTCCACGTATATAAGTTGGCACGCGTCATACATTGACGCCATTCCTTCAGCAGCCTCTGAGCCGGAAATATGTGTTTTTGGAGAGGTGCGATTTCATTATGCATGTTATTAATTAAATTATTTTGACGCGTCGATTACATTTCTAAAGTTCCACCTCACCAGTCTCACAGGCCAATGGACATGTAAGATATGTGCGAGAGGCGTCAAGTAGTGTCACATATATCTTGTTATTGTGCTCATTAGCCGTTTTTATAGGGTCTTTTTTTTGCTTCATTAATTCCATACTGCAAATTCACATAGTGGTGTTCGTTCACTATACTTCTCTCATGTAAATTATATTTCTAGCATACAGCTCGGGGTAGACTAGTCATCTCTTCACAATTAATTTCATACTGGAGAGTCACGTAATTGCACTCATTATTTACGTATTTGAAATTGTTGGAAATTTGCTATTCTATGCATGTAATTTATTCATACATAGAACACACTGAGTTTCTCTAACATTTAATTGCATTTGGAATAATACTATCTTTCAAAATCGCCTATCTAACAACACCGTCTACAGCAAAATCACTACAAAAAAATTACACTTAGACCACTCTTGCACAAAACTCACCATATATATAGTTATATATATATATACCCCATCCCCAACACGCCGCACCTCAATCGTGTGCCACAGCTCCAAGGGCGAGGACGTACAGAGCTCCCCACAAAATTAAATACATAAATAAAGAAAAAAATAATATACAACTGTACACTTATTACACAACTATTTTTTTGGTTTATTTATCCAATTAAATTAATTGAATCAATCAATCAAAGTTTCAAAACATTTTATCCGATGAAAATCCAAAAATAAAATAACAATCGATCGGATTATGATCGGATTAAGGATTAATCCAAATTTTCATCGGTTTAAAATCAGATCAACAATTTTGATCGGATTAAAATCGGATTAAGGATGAACCCTTTTAATATCAATTTAATATCAATGGGTTAATCCGATTAATAAAAGTGTCATCCCCTTTGAGTTAGGATCGGCACGCCCCTGCTACTGACGCCAGCCAATTGGAGAACAGGTGACAACATATGTAACGCAGGAGTAAATTAGAACTTAATTTTTATAACAGAAATCATACCACCACCTGAAGGAATGGACGTATAAGGAAAAACTTGTAAAGATGATATAGCGGTAAATACACTTAATTAACAGAATTGTTGCAAGATGTTTATCATCTTAATCGTCTATATATTTAGAGAAGATGTACGTTACTTAATTTATCTGAGAAGAAGAGTGGATTACTTATTGAATTTGTTTGAGAATTGTCTACTTTTGTGTTAGAAGAGGAACGAGAAAATAATTTTGTTGAAAAGAATTTCGACTCACTGAATTCCCTTTAAATATTATCATTTAAGTAACTTCTGCATATTTGATACAACTGAAATGTTATAACTTCATTCGTGCATCGAAAAAGTGGAACTGTAAACTTCCTAGGAACATAAGTACTGTTTATTACTAATATGAATTTCATAATTTTATATAATTAAAAACAAAAGATGATAAATGAAATGAATATAAATTCAGGGTCCATATAGTTAATCGCTATACGTAAACTCGTGGAACTTCCCGATATCGTTGCCAACCTAACTCGGTATAAGTTAGTAAGCTTTTTTTAAAAAGGCATTTGTGAGTTTTTGTAATAATTATTTTAATGTTGCTCAATTAATTTCGAAACAAACTATTAATGTTTTACACAAAGCCACACTGCTGAATGGAAAAAAAAATACTTTTCAAACTCGAACAAATATAGCAGATTTTACTTTTACCATACATAGTGCCTATAAAACAAACGTGGCCACATGCTTGCATAAACAGACGAAATAACGTATGCTTGTTGATTCGCCAGTCGTAACGGGTAACTTATTTTCGGGAATGCCAGGTAATTCAGAATCTACAGGAAGTAGGTGGCTTTAGAGGCCCCGCAGTACCACGCTTTAAATATATTATCTTAGAACCAGCTAATTTCTGCTATAGATTTTTATCAAAACGAAAATTATTTAAATATTTTTTATCCTTAACCGATGCAGCAATGTGTCAACGGACAATGTTGGAAACAATAACATGCCACTGAATCTCATAATTATAAAGCCTTTTAACTGTTTTGAAAAGTTAGTATTCGGCTTATATGTGATTTGTAATTTATAGACATTAGTTATAGTAGTTCATCATCAGACAAAAACAAGTCAGTTCTCTGTGATTTCAAATAATTAATACCATTTCGTTATAAATGTCCAGAATGTACCAAAAAACAATATGTTTAAAAATAAAAAAAAACAGTTTGGCAGTGCTAGGAATCTAAAACATGGCTTTGTAAGTGTTAATTCTTCTACTATGGACTTAGATCTAATGCTTTACGTGGATAATGTATAGATATAGTCTATTCGCGGTTGTCTACACACTTTTCCAATCAAACCTTTGAAAATTCATCCTATGTATGACGCGTTTGGTCGTTTCCTAAATATCTCATGCATCACACTCTTCTTATACTTGTGTTAACATAAAAATGCCTTACTTTTTGTTAAACTGAACTTTTACTTAAATTGTGTGTATAAATGACAATATTTGATATATAATTACTATTTAATTTTGTAATCAATACGAATAGAAACAGCTAAAAATAGATGTGTTTGTAGTGGCCAGTAAGAAATAGTTTTTATGCAAAATATTACCAAACTGAGTGCGCAGGAATGTGTGCGTTGTCCCTTTCGTGTAATTTACTATAGGCTATTCATGGTAAAGTGGGCAATTTTAAAAGCCCTCTCATTTGGAATAATTGTCAATAAATATATTTTATGATAGCCTTAGTTGTTAACTTCTTGGTGTGGTGGAATATACACATTGTGTTTATTACTTACATGACAATATTTATGTAGAAAGGTGGTTAAAGGATAAAAAATGGCCGAAGGGAAAAAGCAACTAGGGCTTCAAAAGTGCTCACTTTACCGTGAACAACCCATAGACTCGGTTAAGCTTTGTGGACATGAAGCGGAGGAATATCCTGGAAGTAAATATTTCGCAAGGATTCAGTAAAGTTGTAAGTAACCATGCATTGCACTATATGTGTGCAGAAGAAACCTACTCAGGAGCGGATTTAGACTTTCGGTTTTTAGGTCGGGGAAAGGCGGAAGAGGGATAATTTTTCCATTGTATACTGATATAGGACTAGACCTTCGATTCGTGCCATGGAAGGAGGGCACTGTCTCATTATAATCTGAGAAAACAATATTAAAACAATAAAATTAAATAACCTATGTATTTTATACAATTCTAATACCACTTAATATCTGTTCCGAACATTCATCAAATAGTTTCATATAAATGTAAAGGTTTTTTTTTTTAGGAGATGTAGGAATTGGGGGGGGGGGGGGGGTAATTAAGTCCGCTGGGAGCCCCAACCGCCGCGGAGGAGAAGCGCTGCGCTGCTGCACTGTAGAGAAGCTTCCTCTGGCCGCGTCCAGCAGTCGCCGCAGCTTCCTGCGAGGTGCCGCGCCGCACAAGCTGGGCGACTTGTCTCTGGAGCGCGCGGAACCGCCACCTGAGCCGCTACAATGGGACGTCATTATGCCGTCGCCGCTCGAGCGCTGTTGGTTTTTCACACGGCCTCCTCGCACGGCGACCGCGCTGCGCAAACCGTCACAGTCCAATCCCAATATCTTCAACATGCTCTAACCAACACTTAAAATTTATTCTGAACTTCGGAACAAAATCAGACATTGCGAAACCGGCCCTAAACACCATCACTTATAAAATCTGACTTAAAACTATCATAACTTAGAACACACACAACTTAGAACTATCATAACTTATAAACACACAACACAGAACCACATAAATTAGAAACACCGTAACTTAGAAAATCATAACTTAGAAACACACAACTTAGAACTGTCATAATTTAGAAACACACAACTAAGAACTATGATACGTTAGAAACATATTAATTTGAAAGTTCACAAGTTAGAACAACATAACTTAGAACGGGTAAAACTTAGAAAATTCTATCTTCTGTTTTTTTAACTAGCAATTTCTAAGTTACGACTGCACCCCGTAGAATTACATGCATGTACATAACAAATGTTTTATGAAGTGTGGCTATCCATGATCGAACTCGCTACCGTCAGTAGGAGAGACCTTCAGTGCAACAATGTTCTGCCCTACAAAACACTGTCAACACTTCAACAACATACAGAGACTTGTAAACAGAACTGGGCTATCAACCCACAAAATGTCATCGATCATCATGCGAAGAGGACGAGAGCAAGAATGTCATTATGTGCTGAGTGTGTGCTGTACATGTGCATGGGCGATATTTACAATCTGCCAGGAGACTGACTGCAGAGGCCGACAAGTTCGTCTGCAAACCAATGCACCGCAACAGCAGACGACGTAAACAACACCATACAGTTTGCTTATTCCATGCCATACCAGCCAGCCGTGTCATCAGCACATCCTCTTAACCCAGTGGCGAATCTAGTAACCTATCAATTTTTTTTTACAGTTTGTGTTGTATTCATAGTTAACTTTACTTTAAGATGCACATAATAAGAATAACTGCAATAAAATAGTCGTAAGCAATAATTTGTTTAAATATGCGATTTTCATTTATTGATTTTAAAATAGGTACTTGTTAGAACTTACTACTCTCTTTATGGATACAATATTTAGTTGTTAAAATATATTAACCACTAACGGTAACTTTTAATTAGAATTTTTAGCTACATGAGTAATAAAAGAGAAAGATTTTGCTTAGTTACGAAGTTATTTTATATTTGAGATATAATTATTGAGATCATTTTGTTTTTTAACTTAAAAAATTGAGAATACCCAGTACACATGCTTCACTACCGCTTACCAAGTGGCGAAAATTTTTGGTTGCTAAACTTTTAACATCCATATTTCCAACCTGTAGTAGATTAAACTTTAATGTTACTAACCACGTTTTAAAATTAATTTTTGATCGACTTTTTTACTCTAATGACGAGTGTATGCAGTCGCGACTTATTCTTGAGTATGGTCATACAGACATAACACATTTAACATTCATGTCTTGCCTGGGATTCGAACTCAGAACCCTTTCATGCCACACACAGGTGTGCTACTGAGTGTAGTACGGAGGTAGACGCCACTACACCACAGGGGTTGGCATTATCAAGATTGGAACATAAAAATGTTTAAATTATTACATAACTCCTACTTTACATTTAGGAAAAACAGAACCTTGATTTGCAATACCCGCTAAAGGACCTTAAAATTTCATTTTGGTTTAAAGCAAGATTTATTTACTGCAAACCAAACTGCCGCGAAGAGAATTTTTACTTTGCTATAAAGAAAACACTTTCACTGTGTAGCAATATTAAGTGATTTATGCACATCAGTAGGTTAGATCTTCCTGTTGTTGTGGCGCCTAGCCAGGAGTACGTACTATCTATATCCTTGCACAATACTCTATGTGCTGTCTGGCTTAAGGCCCCCAACTATGTAACAGGATCAATTATATTAACTCTTCTAGATCACTACCACCAAAAGTTGATCAATTCAGAGCTTTATTACATTAACAATAATGTCCTCAATTACAATTTACTCTGATACAATAAATGTTACTCTTCTTGACTCTTTCTAATCTTAGTTTATTTTCAATTTTCCTCGGCGATCTTTATAATTACTGTAACAATCACGTTAAATTCTTCTCTGATTCAATAGTTACTTTATGTTTATATTTGTCGCTCTTCCCGACTCGTACCGCATCCTGCTCGCCCTTGCAGTCTACTCAAATTCACCTACCACTGACAGCCTCGAATCGACCGGAGCTCCTCCGTCGGCTAGTGTAGCGGAGATGTGGCGCTGGAGGACGGCTTGTCTAAGCCTGGACTCGACCCTGCTCCTGGAACACCTCTGCTCTGGCTCCTCCCGACACTGGCCCATGCATCGGCAGACTCGCTGATCGGGGATCACTCCGGCCTAGCTGGACGACCAACCTCCGAGATGCACCAGGTTACGAATCTCCTGGAGTGGGGAGTGTCAGCCGTATTAACGTTCATGCCCTGCCAGTCAGCTCAGCGTCAGCACCAACCCCACTAACCCCGGGTGAGCACTCCGGCGGGGCGTCGCCCTCGAACACGGGCAGGCTTCAACCTTGTTGGCAGCTCTCCTCTCACTTGTGCCCCGCAACAATGCCCTCATTTTATCAGTGCAGACCTCCCCTGCTGCTATAGAAGGTGCGGTGAAGAGGCGACATGGACAAGCAAGGAATAGCGGCAGCTGACCGGAGCTCCTCCGTCGGCTAGTGTAGCGGAGATGTGGCGCTGGAGGACGGCTTGTCTAAGCCTGGACTCGACCCTGCTCCTGGAACACCTCTGCTCTGGCTCCTCCCGACACTGGCCCATGCATCGGCAGACTCGCTGATCGGGGATCACTCCGGCCTAGCTGGACGACCAACCTCCGAGATGCACCAGGTTACGAATCTCCTGGAGTGGGGAGTGTCAGCCGTATTAACGTTCATGCCCTGCCAGTCAGCTCAGCGTCAGCACCAACCCCACTAACCCCGGGTGAGCACTCCGGCGGGGCGTCGCCCTCGAACACGGGCAGGCTTCAACCTTGTTGGCAGCTCTCCTCTCACTTGTGCCCCGCAACAATGCCCTCATTTTATCAGTGCAGACCTCCCCTGCTGCTATAGAAGGTGCGGTGAAGAGGCGACATGGGCAAGCAAGGAATAGCGGCAGCTGACCGGAGCCCGGACCACCGAACGCCGTGGACAAGGAACCGCCTTCTTCCCTGGCGACGTGAGACGTGCAGTGTCTTCTAAGGCGGTATGCAAAGTGCAAGGATGTGCAAGGAGGTCAACGAGTCGTGAATTTATTTTAACGCAAAATAGTGGTGATATGGTATAAAGGAGTATGAAAGAAAATAATATTACATTGAAGTTGGAACTCTATGTCCGTATACAATTGTTATGTGACTAATAATAAAGCACAGAAAACAAATACACAAATTATGAATAGCAATGTACATAAATTATAATACATTAACTGTGTCATAAACCCCAACGTGGGTGTTGCGAAATATACGATTGAGTGAAGTTATGAATGAAAAGAATGCATAAAAAACTACATGTAACAACATGATTAGCAGGAGCGTAGGGGTTCTACCTCACCTTTATTTGACCTTGACCTTTTAAACATAGTCACATAAGATAAACATAGAGCCGAAATCACTGTACTTTCTACCCCACTTTCTTCCTCCTCAGTTAGCTCCGCAATTGAGGTGCTAATCCTGTGCTGTCAATGGTCAACACCTACCACCTCAATCTCCTCCTCCCCCACCAGAGCTGTGTCGTAATTACTTCTGGAATTAATTTGTTTCCTACTGCGAGATTCTAGGCTCTCTTCTCCTCCTGCTATTAATTCTGAATACATGATACACTATCACACCCTCTCCCCTGCCTACACCCCCTCCACACATCATCCTCCTCTCCACAGATATGGTTAACATCTTCCCCACACCTCCCCCATACACTAATTCCCAGCGAGATAGACTGTGTTCAGTTCCAAACTTGACAGATAGGCAGCACTGCTGCAGCAATCGGCCGCCATGTTAGTTGTAGAGTTGACCACTAGGAGCGTTGATATCTCTTGATGCCATCATCAGCTGGTAGGTAGTGCACAAGTTCTCACATTGCCTGCCAGAGAGCAGGGGAATCGCTCGTACTCCAAGACCCAATCTTGGTAATGCTATTAAGTGTAATTTACTATAAACTCTGAGATCAGCTGGAAGCGTAAGACAATTCTCTCCATCATGTAATGCATTAGTATATATATATATATAACTTTACTTTTGGATGGTTTTGAACCGGGGAACCTTGGCTCTTGACCACGAGAACTTAGATCCCAATAGAATTTTTAATGTTGTAGATATAAAAGAATCACGCAAGTTAACTCGCACATTCAAAACGGAGTCGTAATAAAGTAATAAATCGTAATTTTATAAAAAAAAAAAAAAATTAGGAATTTATATTAATATATGTATAATAAATTTTAAAATTTTCAAACATAAATGTATGAAGCTATATATTCAATAACTCGTATTTTAAAGGAAATTTAGTTTAGAGACTCACAACAGCCAAACATTCAAAACGAAATATTTTATTTTAAAATATGTCAATTAAAACTTTATTTATTAATTTGTGTTACAAAACAATCATACCCGATGACATATCAAAATATTCGTATTTATTAGTCACTTAAGAACATATCGATAGAAAAAATGATTATGTAATTATAGCCATCGCCAAATTGAATTTAAGTAAGTATAGAAGCATTTTTATTTTTAAATTAATTATGTAACAATTCCAGACATCAAATACAACACATCGTTTACCTTTCAACAGGTCACTTAAGTCCTAAACCCTTTCTGACAAGGATAATTTTGAGTTAAGCCCTTTTATAAACATAGTCATAATTTCCGATCCATTGATGCTATGGTCATCACATTCGTGACATAGACACAATACCCGACATACAACATAATGGTAAGAGCATTTAAGCCCTAAGGCATTTCTGACACGGCCAGTCTTAAGTTAAACCCTTTTTATAAATGTACTCATAATTTCCTAACCATTGAAGATATAATAATCAAATTCATAACATAGGCATTGAATCCGATATCCATCACTGTGGTGAAGTCTTTTAAGCCCTAAGGCCTTTATGACAAAGTCAATTATGGGTTTAAGGACTTTTGTAAATTATAGTCAAAATTTCCGAACCGTTGAAGATATGCGATCAAATATATTCATAACATAGGCATCGTATCCGATATCCATTAAAATGCTAAGGTTATTTCAGCCCTAAAGTATTCCTGACAAAGTCAATATTGCATTTAAATCCTTTTTATAAACATACTTAGCCATAAACTCACCAAGTACATACTCATCAAGGACATATTTACCAACAGAATATTAATTCATTTCCAATTTTAAGTAAATTTTATTTGTGAGTTGTGTATGTGCTAAGGGTAGTTAATGTAATGTTAATATTGGATTTGAGGGTTCGATCCTCGGTCAGGACATGTAATATTATTTAATTTCCGATTTTAACTAAATTATATTTATGACTTAGGTAGGTGCTAGGGTAACTAATTTAATGTTATTTGCGGATTTGGGTTCGATCCTTTGTCAGGGCACAAAATATTAGTTCATTTTCGATTTCAATCTAATTCTATTTTTATGCTGTGTAGGCTTACTTAATGTAATTCAAATTTCGGATTATCGAATTCGAGTCTCGGTCAGAACACCTAATATTATTTTATATCCGAATTTAACGAAGATTTAGTTTTATTTTATATTCCTGCTTATAGTAATCTATGTAATGTTATTTTTGGATTACCGAGATCGATTGCCAGAAAAATAACTTAATAGTTTTAAAAAAGTTTCGGGAAATGCATTCTTACGCATTCGCTTATGATCGCTGTCTATCATATTACCTGATCAATGTATACTTCTCAACCAAAGTGTTATGTTCGATGTCAACTGTCGAAGGTCGACAATAGTGGAGGGGAATGCAGTTATATGATGTAATCGTGTAATTAACATAATCGTGAAAATCCGTATTTGCATAAACATGCAATGAATATTTTCTAGGTATGCACGTACACACACGAATAATAAACAACTTAACATTCACGAAAGTAATATATCCTCTCAGCAAAACAGCCAAATTTCAACTGCCATATACCTTTTTATTTGTTTCAGAATTTGCAATTAGTATCATTTATTGTTATTATTAGGTGTCGAAGGTATTACATTACACTAGCATTCACTGTTCACACTTATCACGTACGCGTATTATATGTAGAGAGACATATGTCCGCTCCCGAGGAACGTCAGTTCAAGACTAAAGCACTACCCTAAAACCATAAACATAGTTTCGATAGGATATTTCCAAGCAAAAACAGTTCCTGCTCTAATCTTATCAGGGCAACGAGCCCTAACAGGAAAAACAATCGTGTATGCGGTTTCAACATATACCAACAACCACAGACCGAATATTTCAATGATTTACTCTGATTAACCATACCACACACACACACACACACACACACACACACACACACACACACCACAATCCACACACATGTCCAAACACACACTCACACAACTCATTTGCACATACCATAACGGGCAATTGCAAAACCCCATAAAGTCAAATTTTATAAGCAAACTAAATATTTGAAAACCATATTAACATATCATACAACTCAACTGAACAAAACATACAAAAACAGTCACGATCATAATATGGAACCACTTCAAACTATATTACTATCAACTTAACACCCATTTGCAAAACCCCTAACATCAATCATCACAAGCAAAACTAAATACTTGACAAATATTTCAACATATCATACAACGCAAATGAGCAAATCCTCATCATCTGTCTTCCACCACACATATTTAATCTAAAGTATAATGATATACAAAAAGAAAAAAAAAGCGTCACCAAAATTACGTTTTTCTAATTTGCTATATATAACATTATTTAAAACCAAATTAAGTTCCAAATTTACCACTCATCACACTCAAATCATGCTATTCCATAATACATACAGTAATCACATCTTGTTTATTACATAAAAAACCCTTAATGAAGTATTTTGTTAAGATCTGCTCTTCTTAACACTTGATTCAATCCTTATAGGATACTTAGCTCTTATCTGCGTAACAAGTATTTACACAATTAAACCTTCTTTCATCACACAAGAAGCTTAAGTTTTGTTTAGTAACTATGTTTATCTACTTCGAATAGCATCAAAATTCAAGCATACATACTGATTACGTCAAAACTTCAACCTAAACGCAGGCATGGACAGTTATACTAACATATTCCTTATTACAATTCCCAAAGATGTAAATATGCATATATTAATTACTTTACACGATATTTGTTTAAACCCATTCATTTTAAACATTAAATATTAAATAATCTTTGAAAATTATTGTTCTTTTTATCTGTCTTAAGACATGCTAAATTAATATAGTGTAATAACACAAATGCTTAGTACTCATTACGCAACAAACATCAGCTTTACATAGTGAAAATCGATGCATTACCTTATATACCCTTTTATAACCAATAACATTTTAATATATACAAGACAAATTCTCGCAAACTCCCGAAGAACTCAATGTTTAACTTCTATCTATACAGCTTAACATTTTGAGAAACTCTAAAAATTGTATCGAATATGTTAGGTTACGCTTTCATTGGGAGAGTTGACCACACACACACACACACACACACACACACAACACAACACACACACATATACCCATCAGTCAAACATCATCTCTGGTAGGAAAACAACGGTCTCACAGAAAGATGCAAGTGAGTGCTTTATCTAGGAAGGCTACGCAACCACAAACTGCATTACATATATATGTAATTAAAGCATAGTCTTATACAAATATATTTTTTTCAAAAATTCATACAAGCATGTATGAAATTACTACACTTCATATCATTCCTCATTCCCCAATCCTCAGTATCAAAAATCATTCCTTATTCCTCAAAAATCGTTCCTTATTCTCCAAAGAACACATCTAACAAGCTAACACATCAAAACAAAAAATATATAGATATATTCCAACACACACACACACTCTCTCTCTCACACACACATGATATTCCATTTAATAGAGAACATTTTCTATAATAAATACTTATGTTACACTCAGCTCATCTTCTACACAATATTCCCTTATAAATTTAGAATTTTAAGTTTAGATATCATTGGACTTGTTTAATACACTCAGTTATTTATTCATACTGATATTTATAATAATTTCTTTCATTTTACATATCCTGTTGTCAAAGCTTCATTTACAGAAACCAAGAGCTCATAATATCATCAAGTCACACACACACACACACACACACACACACACAAAATTATACATGTCGGTAGAATGAATGTTATGTAGAATGTGTATATATATATATATATATATATATATATATATATATATATATATATATATATATACATTTTATATTTAAGTCATTATTATCATTCTCTTAACTTTTATAAGCGTTGCTCATAGCAACACTTAAAAGTTGGAAGGGATAAAATGAATACAAATAATAGTATTTCATCAACTTTATCTTTATTTCACACAATTATAAAACAATACGTAGTAATATTTACATACACTCAATAGTATGCTCATTTCAATCAAAGTATTTATGCTTTACTCTAAATTTATACAACATTTCGTGCAGTAACCACTCAAGGTTTCCCTACTCACATATACAACATTACAGTTAACACATATATAGGTCGTACAACTAATTGCAAACGGACAGTTATTATCTTCATGTTGTCTAGTACTAAACCTAATTGCAAATATCTTACTGCAATACTTGCATTCGCTGTCTATGGTCAACAAACATTACCTTTACACTTCTTCTTATGTCTATATAGGATATCACTACGAGTAAACATAGTATCACACTTATCACAGTGGAACGACTACTTTGCTGAACTGGACAAACTATAACTTCATTCATGTCAACATGCATGACAACTTATAGTAAAAGGATTTTCCACAATAATAACATTGCTTCTGTATTGCTTCTAGCAACTCATCAGAACCATTGCTCAAGGTGTTACAGATGGTAAGTCTTCAAACATTGTTATCATTTTCATATTACAAAAGTGTACAATATCACTATATGATTCCACTCGTAACGATCTGAATTCCATTGCAACTCTAGAAGAAGTGAAAACATTCTTACAAAACACACTATCATATACTATTTTCACAACAGAACAATGGGTTTATGTATCACTCAATCTCGGTCAGAGGAAGAGTCAACATTTACACTCGCTTAATATATGTCTTTAAAAATTATTTCTCAGTTGTGGAACTCGAACCCATGCTCCCATACAGGGAAGCAAACTTAAATCTAACACCTTAAACTGCTCATCCTAACCGACATTTGCAGAAAATGTTTTATTATAATGAAAAGCATTAACCTTTTCCTTGGTTAATATCATAGGATGAGGACATGGGATCTTAAACTAAGGTTCAAAATCTACTGTATAAACCAAAATGAAACATAATTTTTAGCAAAATTGTAATTTTACAGAAAAAATACCAAACCTTCGCGATTGGGAACACCCTGAGAAAACTCAATTGTTAACCAGTTAATTACTTAATCTCATAAGATTATGGCATAGGATCATAAAGATAATATTCAAATTCTACTGTATAAAACAAAAAGAAACAATTTTAGCAAAATTGTTACATGCCCGATACAATTTTTAGAGTTTCTTAAATGTTAAGCTGTATAGATAGCGATTAAACATGGTGTCCTTCGGAAGTGTGCGAGAATTTGTTAGCCTTTCAGAAACATTCTTCCTACAATAATTAAAAATATTAAAATGTTTTTGGTTATAATAGGGTATATAAGGTAATGCATCAATTTTCACTATGTAAAGTTGATGTTTGTTGCGTAATGAGTACTTAGCATTTGTGTTAATACAATATATTAATTTAGCATGTCTTAAGACAGATAAAAAGAACGATAATTCAAAGGATTATTTAATATTTAATGTTTTAGATGAGTGGGTTTAAACAAATATCACGTACAGTAATCAATATACGGGTATTTATCTTTTTGGGAATTGAAATAAAGAATATGTTTGTCTAACTGGCCATGCCTGCATTTAAGTTGAAGTCTGGACTTAATCATTATGTATGCTTGAATTTTGATGCTTTTCGAAGTAGATAAATATAGTTACAACTAAACAACTTAAGCTTCTTGTGTAATTGTGTAAATACTTGTTACGCAGATAAGAGCTAAGTATCCTATAAGGATTGAATAAAGTGTTAAGAAGAGCAGATCTTAACAAAATACTTCATTAAGGGTTTTTTATGTAATAAACAAGATTTGATTACTGTATGTATTATGGGATAGCATGATTTGAGTGTGATGAGTGGTAAATTTGGATCTTAATTTGGTTTTAAATAATGTTATATATAATAAATTAGAAAAACGTAATCTTGGTGAGGCTTTTTTTTTTGTATGTCAAAATACTTAAGATTAAATATGTGTGATTGACAGCTGTCGTGGCTTGGGAAGGGGACGATTGGGATTTATAAAGGTGGTGAACAGCATTTGGAAAAAGGTGTTTGGAATTATATACCCAGTAGGCGCCAGACGTCGTTGTGGTGGCGTCACTGATGTTGTTGCGGTAGAGCTGAGTCCTCGTAACCTCGGGGTGCTGCCGGCCGATCACCCGGACCACATTCCCACGTAGATCTTGCAGTCCTTCAACTGGTGTGGAGGTGTCGTTGTTTTCTAAACGAGGGGTTCTTCGGGTGGCCCAATCACCGTTTGGTATTACAAATTATATACGACATCGACGTAATCAAACTCCGTACGGGTGGATTTTTAGGGCCAAACCACACGTCCATAAATGCTAATCGCTGACTTTGATTATATTGCAGAACACATAAAAATTAATATCTACCCTTAAATTTACATAAATTCACTTTCATAAGAAAATGGCGGGTTTTAAGTGGCCCGTGCACTGAAACGCCTTTTGGCAACCAAAAAAAAACCCCTCGTCCGTTCATACTATTTATTGGAGAATCTAACGTTCCCTCCAGGAGAACAGCTTACACAGTTGCGCGTTTTAAACCAGCGGCTAAGGCTGTGCGGTAAATAAAGCACTGGGCTTGCGTGAAGTTAAGTGTAGTGATAAAACATATAATCTCCCCAGGCGATGCAATTCTTCGGGAGGCGAGGGGGAGTATCCGGGACGCCGAAAACGAAAAAGGTTCTTGATATAATTAAACTATTGCTAAAAATAACCGGTACTGGAGATTGACACCATCCGGACGGGAAAACCACGAGCGCGATTTCACACGGTCCTCCTCTTTGGGTGTGGCTTGCTGAATACCTTCCTACAGTGACACGAAGGCTGGTGGTGGCGGGCCCACCCGCCGCGGAGGGATCTACTTGCACACGCGGTGAAACAAATTTACCGTTACATGTTATAACAATCTTTAACACTGCAAAAACACAAATCAATAGTTATCTCTGAAGCTTACCTTGTAACTGGGATGAAATGGGGTGGTAAAATAAACATTTGTGAAAAAAAGCAATAACACTTCAAAACTGGGTCATAAGGGTTTCTAGACATATTACACTTTATTTGCGGGTCACGTGTCCTTATCGCGTGTCGGGAAATGTGCTTGCAAATTTGTTATAACCCTTTTGAATGTAATACACGTGTTCGTGTATTACTCCGCCCGCTCTCCTGGGCTCGTAGGTGCACGTGGCAATACATTCTTCTGCACTGCACTGCACTTGCCCGATCTTGCCCACTCCTTCCTGTACTCACATGACACTGACATTACTCGCCGGTGATCAATCGTCGAGAGCGCATGTATGCTGCCCTTGAGAGCGGCCAGCATGACAAACGGCCTAGGGTGAGGAGCAACACTCGTTAATGCCCCCCCCCTCCTTTTTTCTGTGGCCGTTTGTGGGCCGATGCGGCTACCTGCAGGTCTTGGGTGTCCTCGGGGTCCTCCGAGGGCGTAGTTAGTAGGCTCTTCCTTGCTGAGCCGTACCTTCTCCGGTGCTCCTGCGTGTCTGCGGCGAATTGTGCTGCGGGTGGCCAAAGTTTACCCACACTGGCGGCACTGCTGAGGCGGATGAACCCGCCGTGACGTCCTGCAGAGGCGGAATGAAGCAACGGACCTGCTGCTTTCATTCCCGCCATCGCTGCCGCTGCTGCTTGTGGGTCTTCATCTGCTCCTGCCGTGCTGATGTGCAAACATGACGTAACAGGAATAACTAAAGGAAATGCAACCAAGAGGCTAATACTGGTACATATTGGTTCATGACATGGATTTCTCCCAGGGGGATTATTGATGTAAAAGTCAGGTACTACAGTACAAGATTATCACGGCGAGTTGAATTATACTAATTCCGAAAATTGGTTGCCCGAACGTGTTATTCCAAACTCGCTGCCATCTTCTGTTGTAGTGATGAATAAAGTTCCATGCCACTCAAAACAGGACGATAAACCTCCTTCGAAGTACAGTACCAAAAACGAAATGATTTCATGGCTAAAACGAAGAGAAGTTCAGTGTGAGGAAAAGTGGTTGAAATGTGTGTTGGCGGAACTAATTGAAAAATACAAACCAAAAGAGAAAATTTTTCGGGTTGATCGATTTTTACAAGGTGCGGGACATCATGTCATTCGACTCCCGCCATACAGGTGTGAGTTCAACGCTATTGAACTGGCGTGGGCCAAGATAAAGAGGTGTATTCGGGAATGTAATGCCGTGGGAGAGTTTTCCGTGCAAGCACTTCAGAAGCACACACTGGAAGCTGTGAACTCTGTAACGAAGAATGACTGGGTAGACTACTGCAACCCAACCACGTTGAGAAATTAGAAAATTAATACTGGAAGTGGGAATGATAATTGACATGGCAATGGACCAGTTCGTAATAAATTTACGTCACGATAGTGACGATGACGAATTCCTGTCATCATCACATAACAGTGAAACAGACCACAGTGATGAATGTAGTGATAGTAACAGTGTAACAGACCACAGTGATGAATGTAGTGATAGTAACAGTGTAGCAGACCACTGTGATGAATGTAGTGATAGTGACAGTGTAACAGGCCACAATGATGAATGTAGTGATAGTAACAGTGTAACAGACCACAGTGATGAATGTAGTGATAGTAACAGTGTAACAGACCACAGTGATGAATGTAGTGATAGTGACAGTGTAACAGACCACAGTGATGAATGTAGTGATAGTGACAGTGTAACAGACCACTGTGATGAATGTAGTGATAGTGACAGTGTAACAGACCACAGTGATGAATGTAGTGATAGTAACACTGTAACAGACCACAGTGATGAATGTAGTGATAGTAACAGTGTAACAGACCACGTGATGAATGTAGTGATAGTAACAGTGTAACAGACCACAGTGATGAATGTAGTGATAGTGACAGTGTAACAGACCACAGTGATGAATGTAGTGATAGTGACAGTGTAACAGACCACAATGATGAATGTAGTGATAGTGACAGTGTAACAGACCACAGTGATGAATGTAGTGATAGTAACAGTGTAACAGACCACAGTGATGAATGTAGTGATAGTGACAGTGCTACATCGTGTTCCGTTCAGCCTTTGTAACAGCTGGGTACTCATTCTTTGTAGTTATCGTGATCTGATACTATGTTAATGTTTTCGTATCGCCTGGTTTCACGTGTCTGCGAGATGCGCTTTGCTCCTCTTGGTTAATGTGAGCTGTGAATAAAACTAACACTGCCTTCTCTGTGGTGATTTTCATAACTTTAGTTACATTATATTTACAATCTCAAGGTGTTGCAATTTTTACGTATATTTATATAGCGTTACAATTTACAATGTGTTAACATACATATTTTCACGTTTTCACATATACATAAGTAAATGCTGCACTTTCTTCACTGCACTGCATATTTCTGGAATGCGTAATATACTGCCGGGTCGTCAGAAACTCGGTTCGCGTTCTCTCGCCGTCCCTTCGTTCTATCGATCCGTGCCGAGCAATGTCTATTGTTGGAACTATGGGACGCAGCTCGCTACTTTCGTGGTCCGTACAGTATTGTGATTGGTATAGAAATTTATGAACAGCAAGGCCGGCTGTATTATATAGACACTGCTAAATGAACACAATGTTGTGACAATGTTAAACTGCCATATATAATATGTCGCTTGCCTGCGATGCCCTCAATTATGGCTACTCGCTGTGGTGGACCATAATGAATGCACTTATACTGAAAAGTAATTCTACCAAATATTAACACACAATGCTGTAGGGGATGCTGATTGATATTATACACTGTTATATGGTGTATAGTTAAAACAGGCTTTCCTCTAACTCTTCAACTTGACTGCACTGTGTCCATATTATATGACAGACACAGTATTAAACTACTGGACATAACACTTATTCCTACTTTTTACAACTACTTAATTGGCTATAGCATATATGTGTTACATGTGAGATCAGTGTAACTGATAAACTGGTTTGTAACCTTTGTATATCCTCCATAATTAGTTGTTACGAACCACTTGTCATAGTAATTTGGACATTTTTAACATTTTGACATAAATTACCATGACTGGCAATAACAAAATGATGCATCTTCTTGATACCTAATTGTATGTGTCCTGTTCAAGGAAATAAAACACTGGACTTGGCGCTCATTGGGGTCTGGATGTAGTAGCTTCAAACTTAGTATCTGTGGGTAAAGTAGTGTGTTTGATTTGCCAATGCTCGTCAACAGCTGTAGTAATATTGTGGTAATGGATTCCATTCGTCATAGACAACTGCTCTAATGCAAAAGAACTCTCTTTCAGCCAGTGAATGGGTACTATAGTAATAACGACCGTCTCGGACGGAGCCCGCACATCACAAATGTGCGAAGCTTCAATAAGGATTGTCTCTCTTACTTGTATCTGACACCCACTATTTCTTGATTGAGAGACGTGTTAACACAAAAAATTTGCAAACCTGTTGGAAGATTGGTTGTTGCATATTGGTGTGGCAGAATTTGTGTCAAAGCTGTGCGTTTTTCTGTTAAACAAGTGTACTTACATTTGGACAAAAGGCCTTCGTAATAATCTAATATGATGACTGACCTAATGCACTCGTGAACTGAACTGTGTACGGATTCCTTTGGAATGTAAAACACGTTGAACTTATGTTCTGGTGAGTCTGGAAGTTCCTTAAGCAGCGAAAAATGTTCACTTAATGCTATTAAATTAAACAGTGTCTCAATGCGACATGATGCGTTCTTGTAGACATATGGGATATTAAATACTTTATATATTTTCCAATCACCTACCGTTCTATGTAATGAAACTTGTACCTACATTGAGTAGTACCTGGATTTATTAAAAAGAACTCTTAATGAGCTCATGCATGTAATACTGGATTATGTTACTCGTTGGTATTTAAATATTGTGAAGGGTAAATAACAGTCCCAATTATGCTGGTCTTGCTGAGCTAAAGTAGTAAGATGTGTTGACACTATCTTGTTCTGACTCTTGACTAACATATTGCAAGCAGGATTAGGGGATGTAGTTTGTAGTTTGGTGATTTTCAGACTCTTTAAGAGTTCTGCTACTTACTCATTGTTAAAAGATATCCCTTGGTCTGTTAAGATCTGGTGGGGACAACCGTACTTCGAAATAACATCCTTGATAAAAGCTGACAAGTTTGTTCATCAATTCTTTTTACTACCGCCGCAATGGTGTAGCGACTAAAAAATTTCATCATGACTAATATGTATTTGTTGCCTTGTTGCGTCACAGGAAGTGGTACTTTGGCATCTAAAGCCCAAGCCTGTAGTATTGGTGGTGGGGAAATCGATGTCAGTTTGCCAATAGGCAGATAATTTGTTGCTTTCACCTTCTTACAAATCTGGCAATTTCTGATATAAGTTTTTACATGAGAGTACATAGTGTCCTAATAATAGGTCTGCTTTACTTTTGCAAATTTTCAAATAGTCCAAAATCTACCCCCCCCCCCCCCCCCTAAAATTGTATCATGGTGCACTGGAATTATCTCATTAACATAATATTTAGGCACTCATGTGAATTTTTTTCTCCTATGGGTGTATTTATTTTGAGATAGATTTCCCCATTACCGCTAATACCATAACACCTTGCGAGTTTTCTGTATTTATGATCCGCATTATCTGGATTGGTAAGCACTAACTTTAATTTTAAGATGTGTCGGTCGTTCTCCTACTCGCCTAAATATGGAGATGTGGGCTTGTCTATAAGAAATAAAATGAAGTTGTTGATTGTCATCAATTTTAATGTATTCCTGCTCATAGCACACTTGATTCCTGTCCTGAACTACAATTATTTGACAATGAAGCAAAGTACCTATACATGTAAAAAGTAAACTATTAGACTGATGTTGCACGATTATTTCTACATTGACCTGAAAATTCTGAGAAATGATCTTTGCTATCGAATAGACTGGAATGTATTCACTGTTCAAAATTATCTTACTAAGAGCTGATTACTCTTTTGTTTGCATGTCTGGTCACATATACTGTTTGATTTCATTCCAATTGTTAACGACATACTATTGCATGACCTTCTTAATTTCCTCATTATTTCCGTGATTTTGTAATAAAATTTCCGCAAGTGCCAAAAGAGTGACTTACAATTTAAGAATTTCTATTTCACTTTATATCATTTCCCATTTACATGTACCACTTATGTGTTACCCTGACTACTTGTGGAAAGCCAACTTACTGCATCTGCAAATGTATTTACTTTCCCTTTTACAATTCATGGCTCGAAATCGTACTCGGCTAATGCAATTGCCACCTTCTGTATTCTTAAATTATGATCAGCCATAGTTTACAAATACCGAAGACTAGCATGGTCAGTCTCGACAATAAAGTGATGTCCATATATATATATATATATATATATATATATATATATATATATATATATATATATATATATATATATATATATATATATATATATTGCCTGAAACAGTTGCAAAAGAATTTCACCGTTCCTAGTTCTAACTCCTTTGTACTTCAACAAGATTCTGGACTAGATATTTTTTTGGAAGCAAACACAGTTATATAATGCGATTTGACCTTTGGGTCTTCTTGTAAAAGTGCCGCACCTATCGCTTTCTTAGATGCATCGCAAGCTAAAATGGAGGTTCTAATGCCATCGAACCTTGGTAAAATGGGTGCCTTCTGAATTTTATGCTTTAATTCCAAAAACGCCTTCTGTTGGTCTTGTCCCCATTGATACTTGTCTGCCTGTTTCGTCAACTCCACTAAGGGCCCTGCATTGTGTGCATATATATATATATATATATATATATATATATATATATATATATATGCTAACAAGTCTGTTTTTATATATATGCTAACAAGTCTGTTTTTGCACAACACAAAATAAAGATCCTAGGGCATTACATAACACCAGAAGGAATAGCCACAGATCCGGAGATGTTATGGAAATGTCACCACCTAATAATGTGAAACAATTGTGGACATTATTAGGATTAATGTCGTATTTACATTGATATATATATATACAGCAAGCTTGCTGTTGGCCACTTTCATTGAGTGCAACCAATGCAGACACCTGTCGTCAGTGCATAGAGTAAAACATTGGTTTCCAAGGTTCGCCCTGTATTTATTTACTTCCTACATTACTGCTAAGCACTCGCTCTCGTTCACGCCATAGTAACTCTCTGTGGGTCCGTATTTTGCACTGGCATACTCTATTATTCTGTGTTCATTGTTGTACCCCAGTTGGAATAAAACGACACCTAATCCCCTCTCGCTTACACCAGTTTGCAAATAGAGATACTTGTTGGGATCATGGCAAGCCAGTGTTGTACACTCTCAGAAACAAACCTTAAACCTGTTAAAGCAGATTTCTTGTTCAGTAGGACACTGTGGAATTTCTTACTTGGAGAGAGCATGTCCGCAATAGGAGCTGTGATAATTACAAAATCTCGGATACTGCTACATATTGATCGATAAGTGACAGCAGTTCTGGTGTTGATCTGTTGCCATCGTCATTGACTAGGTGACCAAGAAACTGAATGAACCTGTTTCCTATGAGACTTTTCTGTTTGCATGTGTGAGTTTGTTAAACACTAGGCACTCCAGCAAACACGACAAGTGTTTGACGTGATTGTCCCAATTCTCCGACCAGATAATGTCATAATCCAGGTACACCAAAACAAAGTCGCCAACATACCAGTCAAACACACTAAACACCATAGTCTGAAAGGTGGCAGGTACACATTTAATGCTAAATGGCATTGCGCAAATTGAAAACAGAGCATGTCAGGGGTGGTAAATGCTGTCATGTGATGGTCTTTAGGTTTTATTGGCACTTGACAATAGCTATTGCGCAAATTTAGGAACATCATAATTTTCGCCTGGCCTAGCATGTTGAGTGCGCCTTTGACGTTAATGTAAGGTGGTGGTTGTTTTAACTGCAGTTCCCCGGTGTTTAAAACCTGTCAGCTAGTCTACCTAATGTTCAAGACTTGGCTTACTGTTAGCTTAAAGGGGGTTGGTGACAGGTTAGAGGTAGGGAATAGAGGTAGTTACGTGTTACAAAATGCAACAAGTTATTATTAACCACTCGATAATAATCAACTTCAATATACTCTTAATGCTTCGCATCTGCAAGTGAATTAGAATATATATTAACTTATGCAATGATAATCCGTTTAGTTAATTTGATGTGCTAATTAAGTCTGTTACTCAATTATATTGCTATGCAGCCTGGTCGCTTCCTAACCCAAGACTATCCTGCACCTAGAACTTATTCACCTTACCACTGAGAATCAACGTTCTCGGAACATGGGCAGAAGCTCCTCCGACCCTGGTGTCGGGGTGTCAGGATGATTGGAAGGCATTCCTTTCACTGTCGCGACGTCTCACGACATCATGCAGTCTTGAAGCACTGGTGTGTGATCATTGAGTAGAGTGGTGAGTGGGTGGCAGTAGCACCTCTGGCTGCCTTACACATGGTTACATTCCTTGGCCAGCTTTTCCCTCTCTTTCTGCCACCCTGCTGACCCTTCATGCTCACATCAATATGTAGTGGCTGTGCTCTCTGCCCTCCTGTCAGCATGACCACGGAATAAACAATGGATAAGAGAAACGATAGGGTACCAGTGCTCTGAATGGCTACTTGCTCTCGGACGTTCGATAAAGTCAACTGATGCACTGCCGATGCCAGTAAAGGTTGGAACGGGATTTTTCTGGAGCGGTGATGGTGAAAAGAATGGAATGAATATATCCAGGGCGCCAGATGCCGACAGGCGACGTCAAAGATGATGCTGCTCCTCTTAACCTCAGGGTTGCTGGGCGTCGACCCTTGACCAAACTCCTTGCTGTGGCTGCTGAATGGTTGACATCTGCCTCTAGATTATTGCTCCAGATACAAGTTTGTTCCTGAATGATAGCTCGCCGGTCTGCTATGCACCATTGTTGATGTTGGCAGGAAACTCTCCTAACCATAACACTGACGTAACTGGGCTGCCAGGGCCTCCCACAAGCCCATGCAGATCGGAACAAACTGGCTACACTGTAAAATGAGATTTACGAGCTGATTGAGCTGGATTATTAGTACCTGTCCACTTAAACACTTACATGGTCGTGAATAAACAACTGACTTGCAACAAGTTATTTATTATGTTAAATCTACACCACTTCTCTGAGGGAACATTACACAAAACACACTCGGCTATTTTAATCGGCCGTGTGGTGAAGCGAAAAAAATGTCAGATGAAAATCAAATAATGATGTGCACATTAAGCTCCCCGGGGCGATGCTAATCCAGCAGGAAGTGGAGGAGATTTACCAGGCGACGAGACAGAAAAATTTTCTAGAAACACTTAGTCTATTGCAATTACATGTCCAGTTGCAGAAAGGTTGATGGTAGCCCATCATGCACGGGAAACGCCGAAGCCTAACACACACGCACGCTCCACCTCCATGACTTGCTGCTAGCTGACTGACTTCCAGCTCGGTGATGCGGGCTCGCCTCAGCTTACCCTCACGGTGAAACAGGACTACTTTCTGAGATGACCTGCATGTTTTACCCTTCCATTAATGGAATAAAGTAACTAACCATGTGAAAAAAATACAAATATTCTTACGACATAAACACTGGTTAAATGGGATGGACGAAACACTCTGCGGAAGATGAAAATAAATAAATACCACGTTATCTTGCAACACAATAATATACAACACCTGCAAAAACAAACATATATATATCTTAATGAATAACACAATGAAAGTTTTTAATTATTTCTGAAATGTTCCAGTTCCATACACTGGCCTTATTACCCCGCTGTGTCTCGCGTTGCCATGGCAACCACCAGCTGCATTTGCACCGGCGTGCCCGGCTCTTGCGAAGTGCCTGGTCGCCTCGGTGACCAGGCGCACACTCCACCTCCAGTAGAGTACACAACCCTGCGGCAAGCAGAACAGGCTACGGACCGACAAACGGTCTTAGGGCTGGGGGATGCACACACTTCGCAACAAAGGCCATTTTATATGTATAATTTGCGGCACTATGCTACATATTACAGATTTTATGTCAATAAACACATCAATTTGCTCCAATTTCACTGAAATGTTTCAATTTAGGGAATCTGAAGTGATTTACGTGTAATATTGACCAACGTTCTTCTGTCTATTCGAAGAAATATGCGACTATACGAGTGAAAACTCTTGGTGCACATTCTGTGTTTTTATCTTGGCCATTGTGCATACGTTATTAAAATTAATATATTGTGCATATTTGTGTGTCTAGCACATTTACATGAAAAAAAAATGATTTTTATTTGTTAAATGTCTAACATAAGTACATGTAATTTAATTTTAAACAATAAGAGACTTCAAGCAAGTAGGTTTCAGTGCTATGCATAGCCTTGTTTTGACTAAATGCACAACATCTGCCATTTACAGTAAATTATTGCATTTTACATGGCATTAATTACAGCCAACATGAATATTTTGTGTGTGTTTTATTTTTTTT
Organism: Dryococelus australis; assembly: GCA_029891345.1. NCBI lineage: Eukaryota > Metazoa > Arthropoda > Insecta > Phasmatodea > Phasmatidae > Dryococelus > Dryococelus australis. Next base: position 244,159,762 of record CM056996.1, on the reverse strand, counting down.
TATGTATAGTTACCGATCATTAGGCCAGAATTACACCGTTTAAGTACCGGCGCATCCATACACACCAGTGTAGTACAGCGGCCTGTTTGAATTGAAGTCAAACACACTACATCAATTTGCAGGAGTTGAACCACGTTGCATCGTGTGTAACAAGGAAGTGCTAGGCAGGAAAGTGTAGCGAAACTATGCGGCTGAGTGCGCTTACATGTACGAATCTGAGGAAAGAGAACTTTTGTGCTGTCCAGGGCGGATACTCAAATATACACTGAAAAAGGATGTGATGCTGCACTTCAGCGTAGATTTTCGTCCCATGAATCTGGTAACATGTAGCATGCTCCCGCCCTGAATAAGTGTAAAGGATGCACTTAGCACATTGGCCAAAGCAAAGATAATGTCGTCGCTAGACTTGTGCACAAGATACTGGGAAATACCTGTCTACCAGGAAGACCGGGAGAAAGCCGCTTTAACGGCCCCGGACAGCACCTGTTATTAGTTCTGCGCAATGCCCTTCGGGCTAAAGTGCGCTCCAGCGACCTTTCAGTCGATGATGGTTAGAGTACTTGACGAATTGGTAGGCGATTTCACACTCGCCCACCTCGATTATGTGGTAATCTGGTCAGATTCCTGGGAAGAGCACATAAACCACTTATCATTAGTACTCGAATGGCTCGAAATGAATGGTTTGACTTGCACAATCTATCAGTGCTGCTGGTCAAGGAAAACCTCGAATTCTTGGGACACATAATAAGCAAGGCAGGAAACAAAACTAACCCCGAACAGTTAGGGTTAATTGAAAAAATACACAGCCCCCCTCCCCTGCATTCGCAAACAGCTGCGCAGATTCTTCGGGCTAATTAACTGGCTATGCGAGCACATCCAAGACTTTGCCATAATAACTGCACTGCTAACGGATCTGTGATTGCCACAGAAGAGTATGTGTGGGGTAATGAGGTGGAGAAGTCGTTCCAGGAAATCAAAGCGATGTTCAGGGAATGCCCCGCATTTGCAAGGTATGACCCAGCGCGCCACTTGTTTTTACAAACTGACATGAGCCAAGAGGTTCTGGGTACAGTTTTGTATCAGTGCACAAAAAAAGGAGAAGGTAAGTTGATTTTGCTAGTGCAAAATTAGGCCCTACAGAGAGATGATACAATGTAAACGAATGCGAGTGCTTAGCTGTAATCTGGGTGGTCAAAAAGTACAGTGCCTATTAGGAATACTGTATATTCACAATACGCACCGAGAACCGGTGTCTCGTGTGGTTACACACGATGCGAGAGGCTCGCAGTAAACTCACCCGGTGGGTGTTGCTCCTGCAGGCTTACGATTTTCTTGTAGATCATGTCCCCGGGCGAGAAAATGAACTCGCAGACACACTGTTACAGTCTACAAATACGGAAGTAGTTATGCAAGATGACAGAGAATGGGAAGACATTTTGCCACCTGACATGCGATATCAGGTTCACAAAGCCAGTGTAAACCAAATGACAGTAGTAGATGAGGTCTTAATAGCTGGCCTATGTTAGGAGGTGGCAACTGTGCAAGCAGACTGCTCATTTATGCAAACAATAAAAGCAATGTGCGCAAGTGAGAATGTAGAGGGATGGAGAGTTGTAGATGACCGTGTAGAAACATGCTCACCGCAGGACCGAACAACATCGCAGCTGTATGTACTATAGAGTATGAAGGAAAAAGTGTTAACAATGCACAATGGAGTGCTGTTGCAGGGTACCCCGGCACCGAGCCGACAGTGCGGAATGTACGAGTACATTTTTTCTGGCCTGGCTTAACACTCGATATGTGGAAATGGATACAACGGTACACCATGTGCAACAAGTTTAAATCCAGACGAAATGACGGAGCAGAGCAACAGCAGTTGAGACAGCCGAGAAAGCCATTCGAAATGGTCAGCCTTGCCCCGATGGGACCCTACCCCAAGTCAGCAGTGGGAAAACATTTCATCTTGGTGATCAGAAATAATTTCTTGCACTGGGTGTAATCCTATGTATTAAGGAGTGCACGTGTAAATAAAATAGCAAAAGTGCTGCAAGAGGAGATCTTTTGCTAGTGGGGATTCCCGCATGAGCTGCTAACTGACAACGGGATGCAATTTACTGGTAAAAGATGGTGGCAGTTGTGTACAGTGTGGAGCATACATCACCTGAAAAATGCTGTTCACCACGTCCACGTGAACCCCACAGAATGGTGCAAACCAGGAGTTGAAGGCGCAACTCCAGCTACATGTGGGTGAGTAGCACACTACCTGGGACGACCACCTGCCCGCCGCACTGGTCTCACTCAGAAGAAGGACCAATGCAGCAATGGGTAAATCGCCAGCGGAAGTACTGCTAAATAAGAACAGCAGGAGCAGCAGTTCAAAATCTTCACACCAGATCAGCGTACTCTATTACGCTGGCGGCACAAGCACAAGCGCACTTGCTAGAGACTCCTCCTCTCGGGTCGTGATAGTTGACGACCGTTGGCCTGCCCCCATGTCCACATCTTGCTGGATGTTATCAGTTGAAAGTACCTTTCCAAATCGCCTCGTCTAGTCAGGGATGTCGGCCCCCTGATACACCAGCTCCCTCCCAAAGGGTTATTTTCCCTGCCTAGCGCCATTATTAAAAACACATAGTCAATGCAAAGTTACTAGAAAAGGTTTTGTAACCTATAAGCAGTTAATCATAATAAAATGTTGGTATCTCACCAGCGCGTATTTTTTACAAGTTCTTCCCTATCGAGGCACTGAAGTTTACATACCGCCATTTTAGCCAGGCGGGCTCTTATACAGACGAAATGGACATAGGCCATATGAACTAAAGTTGTTTAGTATGCCTCGGCCATATAAACGACGAGCAGAGGGTGAGAGACTGTGTACTCCAGATTACCAATAAACAAGAGGTTCTGGTAGACTAATGTTAGTTAAGAAGGATTACATTATGAATATCGAACAAAGATGAAGTTCCCGGAGCATCGTGGTACAGTGGTACTCTCACAAGATTTAAGACACTTCTAATGTCTGTTTGGCACGGAGGCCGCTCACAGACCGAAGCTCTTGCCCAAACATCACGTGACATAATTTCACATTAAGTGAAATAAAATGAATGAAATGGAATGGGCTCTACAATACCGATGGGATGTACATATCAATAAACTCTTAACAACAAAATGCAAAAGCATATGTTAAAAAAATATATAATAAATATGCACGTTCGACAAGACCACTTTGCTGTAGCAATCTAACCTCAAACTTGAAACGTCAAATAAACAATAATATCTTTATAGGGCCTGTACTCAGTCAAGTTCTTACGTCTATATGATTTGTGTTCGTGGCAAAACACTTAAGTTCATATTAATTTGCATATAACACTTCAAGAATACTTTTAAGATTTTACAGTGGCTATTTGCCTCATGGACGTGAGCACCAGTCCACTTTGATGGATCATTTTGGAACATGGTAGGAAAGTCCAGTATTTCAAAACTGTCAGCACTGGTCGAACACACTTAAAAATTAAAATATTTAAATGGTTTGCAATGCTTAAAAGTTATGTTAATAATGATCATAAATATTATAGAGACATCTATGTGACACAATTGTCTCGTCTATGGCAGTTCAAGTAAGGGCACAAATTGTGACTCTAGAGCACACATCATAATTATGTAATCACAGAATTGTACTCATTAACACCAAAACAATAATAATAAAATATAGAGACCATTTGCCTTGTAATTACGTGACACGGGTAACAAGGGTAAATAAAACACTGGCATAATATATGGCACTACAAAAAATGACCCTGAAAATGTAAATACTAAAATTAAACAAAATCACGTGACACTCGGCCTGACATTTGGACACTGACATTCGTACAAGTACGTACCTGGTTGCATGGTAACCTAACTTCACATTTTTGTGCACACTTCTGCACGATACAAAACACTGACACTTACATAGCATGAGAACATTTGACACTTATATACTAACACTTATGGCATTGTAGGATGATGCGCCTCCAGAGGTGCTGGTGGTGGGTTCGTGTCTCGCCTGAGAGCAGGTGGGGAACAGGAACTAATGATGTGCCCAACGCCACATTTTGTATAGAGAATGATTGTCGATGGGGGTGGTACGGCAGAAGGCCTACGACGACTCTGGATATGTGGTCAATATAAAGGAGAGCTGAGTGAATTCGTCCATTACATTGCGTAAAGGTAAAATATTGCCTGTGGGTGAAACTGACGGCCACTTCGCACTCCTATATTACCACTAAAGTTACCCTGCTTAAGGGAGGCAGGCCCCATACTTGCAAAACACACTAAAATTCAATTGTAAATTTGTAGGCTGCTATTAGGGTGCAGTACCCGATGAACTCGGGAGAGTTAAATGCAATAAAACATCCCCTAATTCTTGTTTGACTCTTTTATTACTGTAAAGGTATAACAGAATGTTACTGCACTTGTTAATGTGTACATTAGTTAAGCAGACCCGGTACTCTGGACCAGGCTTCTACAGCTCTTGTGATTGCTGTAAATAATTCTGGATTATCAGGATCGTTTTGCTGCGGGTACATGACATGCATGGGTTGTGACGTCTGTTTCTGCGGTTCTTCTGCTCTTCAGGGTAGGGGCGTTGAGTGTACCAGTGGGCTTTGGTACACACTGGCCCATTCCGAATGTCCCTATACACAGTGATGTGCACAAGACAATTCCGCCCCCTTGACTTCTGACCGCAGCGGTGGAAATGCGCATTGTCCGCAGCGGAATCTCCCAGTGGCTTGATTAACCATGTCTTGCCCGGTCAGACATTGCCAGTGTGTTTTGCGTCCGCACGCCTCACCTCTCATGGTTTCTTATGACCCTTGCCTGCAAATTTCTTGTTGATACCCAGGACATCTAATACCGTACGCTGATGCGCAACAAACTATGATACAAAACACAAATGTCAGTGATAAATGCGTTGTTGTACCTTTCAAACTCTCCTGTTTGGCGTGGTCAGTGGAATGTTTGCAGATTGCATAGTACGTCGTTCAAAAGTACACTTTGCTATCGAAGGGAGGGACGTGAGATACATAACATTAGTGTTGTCGAGGGGAGAGGGAGGTGAACTAGGAGTAGGGCGTTCAGTCCTCAAAACGTTTGACACCAACAGTATTGTGGACTAGGCTTTTTCCTATTTTCTAAAGAACACATCTGTCCTTACCTTGTCCAAGTTTCTTAGGTGACGTAATTTCCATTGCCAAAACAAGTGATTTTTTCCCTTAAGAAAAGCCCCTATTCTTTATTCTTCAGAATTACAGTAAGTACTGCTGTACAAGATCAATATCATGTTTATTTTTTAACTTAATTTTTAATAAATAAAATAATAAAAAAAACATAATGACATATAATGGATCCACCTTGATCTTTGTAATTTTTCCTCTATCGTTTTTTTTCGATCTATTCATTGCGATATTGATATCCATGGATTCGTATTGTTTATCATCGTAAGTTGTTTTGAAAATGGCGTTTCGCGGTGTGAAAGGTGGAAGTGATCCATTTGCGTTAAAAACCTCTAGATATGAGCGTTTTGCACAGATGTCGAAACAGGAACAACTTATTGAACAGAAAAAGAAAGAGATTCAAGCGAAGTTTGAGGAACAGAAGAAAAAAGATAGCGAAGAAGCTCAGAAGAAAGTCAAAAGTCCCCCCGGTATTCCAAAGCCAAAAGTTGTGGCTACCGTTGTTCAGCAGAAACCCAGCAAGAAACCATACTGGAAAAGGTAGGATAAAGAATTACTAGGGTCTCGCACGTTGTTTTATCAAAGTACTTTACAACTGTCTACTCAGCTACTACTAAATTATCTCAAGCCAATCTTACAAGTTTCAGGCAGGATAACGCTTACATTTATAAATGCTGGCCGCCCGGTCACAAGTACATGTCTTCTATCGCCGTTTTTCGTAAACAAAAAGATATAGAATTTTTTTTTTTTTGGGTGTGTACAAAAATACTTTAATTCAGACTACATCCAAGTAAACTTTTAAGCAGCTAGATATCTTTCATTTCAGTAGCCTTACTATACTCCTTGAAATGGTAAATTTTCAGAATAGGGGTTTTTCTACTAGTTACACAACGGAATTTACTAGGGGCATCAACATACGACCAATAGAAATTACAAAAATTACTGTAAGGAGGGATATGAGGATCAGGGAAAATGTGGGTTAAAACGAGTGAAAAATATGTACATGATCATAATATTTGTTCATGAAGATATGTTAAATTGCAAAAAGATCTAACAGAACAATACCTAAATTGACAATATTACCAGTACAAGTTATAAATACGATAGTGGGGAGGGCTATGGACATCAGGGAAATTGTGGGGTAAAACGAGTAAAAAATATGTACATTATCATTAAAAAATTTCCCCTGCAATTTCCCTCTATTTCATAGCCCTCCCTACTATAGTATGTGTAACTTGTATTGGTAATATTGTCAATTTAGGTATTGTTCAGTTAGATCTTTTAAAAATTAAATGTGTTTTTGTGATGCAATATTACAATTATATATTAAAAATAGCACGAAAATACATTAAACTGCAAAACTATCTAACCAAACAATACCTAAATTTACAATATTATTAGTACATAGACACACACACAATTTTCCAGTGCAAATGGGCTACGCTTGAAATTCATTTTTGGGGTAACTTCAAGCTTTGCTGATGCGTGACCGCTTCACAGTCACTACCTAAAGAAGAAAGCCAGCAAGGTTGAATCACTATTTTGGAGATTTGCTTCCCTGGGGGCGCTGAGAACTCGCCCGGTGCATAATGTTTGGCTGTGCTTGAGCAGTATGTTCCAGTGCGAGGGAACTGCGCTTCAGCATCTTTTATACATATCAACTATCGTGAAGTTAACTTTAATTTGTTTAGGTCTTCCACATTTGACATTACTCATTGCAATTAACACACTCACACGCAATACTACGTAGTTAAAATTATTGGAATAGGCCTATAATAAATGGGGCTACTTTTCAACATCATTTATTCATATCAACTATCGTGAAATTAACTTTAATTTTGTTTGGGTCTTCCACATTTTAAATTACAAGCTGCAGTTGACACACTCACGTGTAGTACTACACAGGTAAGATCATCGGAATATAATAAATTTCAATAGTCTACTACAACACACAATATGTTACTCATCTAGTCAATTGTCGCTCGTATGTCTTAAATCAGTAAGCACACATGCTGTGTATTCTATTTGACGATATCCCATACACACTCAAATTACCGCACAAATATTGTAATTTCACTTTTCCCTTGCATTTGTAAGCTTTCAAACACAATTATTTTGCACAGTTATTTGATTTTACACGTCTGATTTAATTGCAAAAAAAAATACGCTTTCAAACACTGTTTTGCAAGCCTCCGACCTGTAAAACATTGGGCGTCGTTTAGAAACTGTGTACAATCCAAGTGTGACTTAATCGTAAGAAAAAAATGCTGGTATGCAAGGTTAAATAATAATACAAGTATCGTGAAAATGGTAGGCTACGTCTAACATGTCGCAGAACGTAAAGAAAGCTTCCGAACTCCTCATGTTTGAACTATTTAATTTTTGACATTCTAGTTAATGTATCATCAAGCTCCTGTAAATATTGAACACGTAAGAAATGCACAACCCATATACATTTTTTCGTTGGTGTAAAATGTCTCCTCCAAAAAATATGCTATTCTAGACAGTTATTCCCGAAATCATCCAAAGTATCATACTTTTAGAGAATCTATACTCTTGAATTCGAAAATAAAATTTGTTCTCAATGAAATTTGTTTTATGGAACATTGTTTAATAGCTCCTCTGATAACAACGTTACATAGGCTACTTTAGTTGACACTGGTATCCTGCAACTATAGGGAATAAATCAGCTGGTGATTGTGTGTATTTGTGTCCAGGATAACCAAAATTCTGATCTTGTTGACATTTTTGATACATGCTTTTGCAAGGACTTAGAATGTGCAGCAACACTTAATTTTTTGAGGACTTTTATGTGTAGGTACATGAAAGTTCGTATAAACATAATTAGGAATTATAAAATTCCCCACAAAAATTCAAAGGTAGTAACTCTGCAACTACAATTGATAACACATTTCACAACTCATCATGAATTCCTTATCAGACCATAATGCCTTAGTAATCCAACTATTTTATATTATTGTTTATTTATTTATTTTGATCTATAAAATCCTTATTCTAATCCTTAGTGGTTAAGGATGTAGGGCATGTCAACAAAGGTTTACAAATACTGTAATAGCATACAGTAAGAATATAAATGTAAGTGTACAAACACACATACACACACAAATGAAATATTTGTAAATGTACAAACATAAATACACAGTATGTTAAAACGTAATATTATACTGTAGATTTGGTTTTCAAGTTGGTTTGTATGTATTATTATTTTCTTTTCTGTTTGTTTACATTCTGAGGGTGCTATGTTTATTGACAATAATTTTCTTAAAGCTGTATTCACAATAGAGAGTTGCAATGTGGCGAGTGTTATTCGCGTCTTCACAATAGAGTGATGTTCTGATGCTGGCTGCCGGCGACACAGATCGTGCTGCCATCTGTTATCCTGCAAGGAAGTTTGCAATGAAATGTTAAAAGTGAACTAAATTCTGTGGATTTGTTTGCCATTTAGTTAAAAATTGTTATTTTGTAGGGGTCATATACTTTTCTTTAATAAAAGTATTATATTAAAATTTGGAATGATGTAGAACATACGAACAACTTCAGGCGTCGGCAAAGAAAACATCCTTTTGTTTTCCTAAAGGCAGCTAAAATTGTTATAAATTTGCACTCCAATTAGTATTTCTGCAAACTGTTTGTTATGTATATTTACATTGTTTTTTATCTCAGATTCTCGCAAGTTTGTTTATTATGAAGTAAGGAAATGTTATTCTTCTTATTCCCCAATGCTGGCGACAAATGTCTAAACCAATGTTCGTCGTTCATGCAAAGTCCTCGATGCTAGTGTCAAGGCTCTGATTGGCTGATGCTCGATGAGTTGCATCACTCTATTGCGAATACCGCTTAACCGTATTTTATTTTGACTGTCATACTATTTAAATGTAAACAGAAGCCCTCTAGGTATTTTAGTTAATTTAATGAATGATTTGAATATCATTTCTGAGTAGGTAGTGCAAAATACTAACATAATTATTTGATATTTATAAAATTGTTGTAATTGCATTAATTTTCAATTAGGTGAGTTTGGTTGATTTAGGAACTGAGCTGTAAAGAACAATAAGTGTGAAAATAATTACAGTTACGTGATCTCTTTGCCTTGATATGACTTATCTTGTGAAGGAGTATGTCAAGGAATGACGTATTGTCTAGATGTTTCTAACAGTGATGTCGAAAGGGAAATTACGTCACAAAGCCTTTGGTTTTTTGCTATAGCGATATTGTGTGAACCCCGTAGGGATGACTCTCCTTGGAACCATGGTGAGGAACGGACCATCGTTTTTCTTGGGTCTCTAGATTGACTACTATTGAGAATGTCCGCCATTCTAAGTTAGGATAGACAGGCATGGGGAGAGTTTCTCAAAGTGCAGCATGACGTAGGACTATTAAAGAAAAGACCCAATGGTGATTTTTTTAGATTTTTAGTGCACCGCAGAAGAGACAGCCCTGCCGATGGACAATGGTGAGATAGACGCCATCCTTCCACAACTTCGACGCTGGTCTAAATTTAGTTGAAACTTACAGTATTTGATTCAGAATAGATTAGCTACTATTTCAAATGGCCCACTAACTTTTTTGGGAAAATTTTAATGCTGTGAATATTTTTTTTTTGCAATGAAGAGTACCAAATTACTTGGCTTAACTGCTAATGACTTTCATGAAAGTGTACGTCAAATAAAACCCAGTGGCCATATGAGAAGCTTGTGCTTTTACCACATCCCAGTTAGCCTGACATTAATTAGGAAGAGTAATTTTTCTGCAGTATAGAAACTTTGAAATTGCTAATCAGAAATTTAATCACGTAATTGACATTTTAATGGCGATGCTATGAGAGTTGATTAATTTAATAAGTTTAACAGCTCATTAAAGTATTTTTCTTATTGGTATGTGGGCCAATGAGATCACACAAATTGACTTTTTCACATGATTAATTTTCATTAAAACAGTATTTCTGAACTCAGTAATCTACCTACTGAGTTATCACTACTGATTGAATAGAATGTCGAATAAATGATGCTGGATATTGTAAATTGCTTACGAGTCTGGTATGAATAGAGTAATGAAGTTTCACTTGTGTAGTGTATGTACGCCCGCTTTGTATACTGTTTGCGTTTGTCTATGTTCACATGTTAATGAAATATCTGAAGCATCGTTAAATATAATTTGTACTTATTGATATGTATTATTATTCCACGAGATGAAGCCAACAAAGGTTATGGGCCCAGGCATGTTGCAGCATAATTAGATAAGTGCGGATTAGTTAGTTCAGTGCGGGAGTGAAAATAGTATTAACATTTTGCACTGCATTGCACCATCATGGAGTCTAACGTCTTAGCCTTTGTGGAGAAACTGAAAGGCCGAAAAAATTACGCGTCATGGAAATTTGACATCAAAGCCTTGTTAAGCCTAGAAGATCAGTGGGACGTTGTTCAGTGGAATGTCGATGCAGAAAAAGCAAAGGAAAAGGACTCCAAGGCATTACCGAAAATCTCTTTGTTAATAGAGAAGGAGTTGATTCACCACATCGAAAAGTGTGAAACAATGAAGCAAGCGTGGAACACAATCCAGACTTTATTTGAAGATTCTGACCTCACAAGAAAAGTCGGATTACTGTGTCAGTTGATTTTTACTCGAGTAGACAACTGTAAATCAGTTGAAGAGTATGTAAACGAAATTACATCAACTGCTCAGAGTCTATGGGACATTAAATTTGATATTTTTGAGGAATGGGTCGGAACCTTGTTACTAGCAGGCTTACCAGATGAGTACAAGCCAATGATTATGGAGCTGTAGAGCTCAAGAACTCCAATCACAGCCGATGTAATTAAAATAAAATTATTGCAAGATATGAAAGCTAGTTCAAACCAAGCTCGATCACCAGATTTCGATATGGTGCTCTACAGTAATCAGTCTTCCAGGAACAACTTGCGCCAAGGTGAGAGCAACAAGATCTACAACAGTAAACAAAATAAGCCGCCCCGCAAATGTTACAACTGCGACCGGATTGGATATTTTGCTGCAGATTGCAGCAGTAAGATAAAAATCAACGAAAAAAACAATGAGTAATGAAATTGCAGAGAAGAAATATAGTAACTCATTTTGAACATATATGCTTACAAATGTGAAAAAGACCCTGCGTAGTTTTTGGATTTGTGTGCATCAGTGCATTTGACAAAAAAACCAGTTGGAGAATTCTGTGTTCAAATCTGGATTGAAAATTCTTACGGCAAACAATGAGTCCCTCACAACAGAAATTGTGGGAAATGTTGACATTGAGTTATCGGTCAACAATAAAACCAGTCTCATTACTGCCCACGAAGTACATCATGCGCTGGATGTTGCAGCTAACCTCCTCTCTGTGAGTAAAATTACAAGTAAAGGAAACACAGTTATTTTCGAGAAAGATAATGGCAAGATAATAAATCTAAAAAAAATGAACTGATTGCCTTAGCAATACTAAAAATGGCATATAAATGAGGTAGATACACCACAGTCCGCATGTGTTGACAGAGCGTGCACTGTTTTTTGTGCTGGTGATTTATGGCATCGTAAGTTAGTCCATTAAAACAGAAGAGACATGAACTCCTTAAAAACAATGGTTGATGGAGTACATAACATGCAAACTAGTAAAGCTCCATATAAATTGTGCTTCAAAAGCAAACATACTCATTTGCCTTTTAAACAGAGCACATTTAGGGCCAAGGAACCCCTGGAATTCGTGCCTACAGACTTATGTGGGCCCATGGAGACAGAGTCTATCGGAGGCAGTAAATACTTCTTCGTCTTGATCGATGATTATTCCCGGTACACTTATGCCTATTTCTTGAGATCCAAGGACCAGGTTTGCAATGTGTTCGAAGAGTATTGTGCACTTATAGAGAACCAGACAGGCAAGAAGATGAAAACTTTGCTCTTGGACAACGGAACAGAGTTTGTGAACGGCGAGTTCTCGAGTTTCCTGAAGAGTAAAGGCATCAGACATCAATAATGCACCGTGAGGGCTTCACCACAACAAAACAGTGTTGCGGAACATGCAAACCGAAAAATTGTTGAGAAAGTTTGATGTCTGTAGCAAGATGCAAGGCTGCCAAAAATATATTGGGCCGAGGCAGTAGCAACATCTGTTCATCTCAACAACATATGTCCGACTAAGGCAGTGAAAGGGAAGACCCCATTCAAAGTGTGGTGCTCCAAAAAGCCCAAGCTCAGTTATCTTAGAATTTTTGGTTGCTAGGCCATGGCTCAAATCCCAATAGATGGAAGAAAGAAATGGGACCCCCAGATCCGAAAAATTAATTTCTGTCGTTTACTGCGATGACACAAAAGATTATCGCCTCATGAATCCCATAACAAAAAGGGTGACTATCAGCAGAGGCGTTATTTTCCTGGAAGAAAAATCAATGATGGAAATGCCAGCAGAGGTACATGAAGATTCGTCCAAGATGATAAATGTCTGTGACAATGAACAAATTATCTTTCAAGAACCTGAACCGGTACAACATCAAGAGAATATTGATTCAACATCTGACCTACATGAAGAACCTTTTCAAGATTTTTCAATAGAAATTGAAGCAGAAGAGTCCTCCAATCCTCAGCAGGTGAGAAGATCCTGTCGTACTCCAAGACCCAGAGCTGATCTAGATTTTGTGTCGTACTTCCTCTTTGAAAATAACAAGCCACTTGCCCCAGGGGAAGCACTGACAAGTGCACAAGCTACAAAATGGAAACAACCTATCAATGAAGAGTGAACATTTGGTATCAATGAAGCTTTTGAATGGGCAGACTTGCCCGAAAGAATAAAGGCCCTAAATTCAAAGTGAGTGTTCAAAATAAAAAAATCCAGATTCCAAGGAGCCAAAATGCAAAACTCGTTAGTAGTGAAAGGTTGTGCACAAAAGCCCGGGATAGACTATGAAGAGACTTTCTCCCCAGTAGTCAGGCATTCTTCCCTGAGATACCTTTGTGCATTAGCATTTAAGAAAGATCTCGATGTAGTGCACATGGATGTAAAAATTGCTTACCTACACTGCTATTTAGATGAAGTTATATATGTGCAATCCCCAGAAGAGCTCGAGGGAAGACCATCTGATAAAGTTTGGCAACTGAGGAAGGCCATGCTCGGACTGAAACAAAGTGGAAGATGCTGGAACTGTCGCCTAAACCAAGTACTCACTGGGATGGGACTCAAACAATCTGAAGCAGATCCTTGCATCTACTTTGAACACGTCAGGAGGCATCATCATATGTGCCATATTCAAGAGAAGGTGCAGAGAAGGCTAGAATCTGAATTGCACATGAAAAACTTAGGCAGGATTGAAAATTGTCTGGCCATGAAAATCACCAGGAACAGAAGAAAAGGAAAACTCTTCATCGACCAGACAGCTTACATTGACAAAATGTTTTAGAAATTCGGCATGTCTGAGTGCAAGCCAGTCTTAACACCGATGGAAGCTGGCATCAATCTTCGAGACCCTTCTAAAATTGAAGCAAAGGGTAACAGTGAACGTGTTATGGATTATAGTGAAAAAGTGCTATACCAACAAGCAGTGGGTAGTCTTTTGTACTTATCTCAAATTTCTCACCCAGACGTTTTGTTTGCAGTTAATTGCTTAATTCAGTTTAATAACAACCTGCAAAAGTGCCATTGGCTTGCTGCAAAGATGGTATTCAGGTATCTAAAGGATACTGGAGAAATGAAACTAGTGTTTGACAAGAACAGTAATCATGAATAACTTAGCTACAGTGATGCTGATTGGGGGAGCGAGAAACAATAGACATTCAATTACTGGTAGTTGTGTTAAATTCATGGGTTGTCCGGTTTCATGGTCTAGCAAGAAACAAAGGTCGTTTGCTCTAAGCACTGTCGAGGCCGAGTATATGGCACTCGGCTTCACCATTCAGGAAACCTTGTGGTTCAAAACATTATGTAGTGAACTACAATCTGACCATGAACCCAGGCCATCCATAGTGTATTGCAACAATAAAGGGGCAATACATTTGGCAAAAAATAATGTCACTAGCCAGAGATCAATACATATCAACATCAAGCACCATTTCATCAGAAAACATGTTCAAGAGATAATTATTGAGGTCAGTTATCTATCAACAGGTGATATGATAGTTGACATACTGACCAAACCTCCGACTAAAGAAAAGCATCAACACATTGTTAAATTATTAGTTCTTAGATATATTTTGTGTGTCTGTACTATGATATGTTTGTTTAGTTTTTTTTTTATATAAGTCCTAAGGGATGGATGGTAAGACTTTTTTTTGTGAAGCAATTTAAGGGGAAGTGTTGGTTGAATATTATAAATTGCTTACGACTCATATGAATAGAGTAATGGAATTTCACTTACTTGTGTAGTGTATCTACGCCTGCTTTGTATACTGTTTGTCATTAGTCTATGTTCACATGTTAAAGCTGTTCCAGTGGTGTGAAAATTAGCACAGTGTCTAAATCTCATGAAACTGGGAGAGCACTATCTGTATAGCAAAAATAGATCCCCGAAACAACACAGCGCGCTGTACATAAGCCTGCGTGCTAACGTGAGCTTTAGTGTGAGAGTAGTTGAAGGGGGAGGTTGTGTCGCCCGGCACTCTGGAGCTGCCTTCCGACAAAAATTGATCATGCTGGAACCTGACGGCAACATGCGTACTCCATTGCTGTTGCTGTGGACAAATGCAGGCTTGTCTGGGCAGAGTTCCAAGTCCTCTGGCTGGCTGTAGATGCGGCGAGAGGAAATATTCAGAAATATCCTATAAATTTAACTCACCATTTCTGGGAAAGTATTCATTCAAATACTTTCATAATTTGAGGACTGACGTACTGGTTTGTTCTCCCTATCATTGCCCTATCATTGCTAGGTTATTTTTAATAAATCACCTAAGATATATATATCCTCTCTCTCTCTCTCTCTCTCTCTCTCCTCTCTCTCTCTCTCTCTCTCTCTCTCTCTCTCTCTCTCTCTCTCTCTCTCTCTGTGTGTGTGTGTGTGTGTGTGTGTGTGTGTGTGTGTAAACCAGGCATCTGCATTAAATTTTAGAAAATTTGTAGCGTATAATTTAAGATGCAGATGATTTTTTTCCTTTAAGAGAGAGCTGGGTGGTAAAAGGATATGGCCTGTATAGGATGACTGAAGTTATACGCGACAGTTGCCGAATTGTTGTTCGTGGGCTGGAAATCTCGTAACGGGCTGGTAATGGTAAAGGATTGCACGGTCACCTGGAAGTATAGCATGTGTCAAGTTTAAAAAACAAATCAAACTGACTTTTTTTAAAACATTTTTTTACATTTTACAATAATAATATGACGGCTTTTCGCACTATGTTAATCACAACAATCTCGCATGTATTTGAGTCTGCCCGAGATTGTTATTTTTCAACATTTCGCAACAGCTAGTTTGATGTAACCACTTAGTAATGCCGTCAAATCAAATTTTAAACAGACTTCTTTGCAGCAGCTTAGTAGTGGCTAAAGTAAAGAAAATATCCATTTTGTCAATGACAATGATTAATTTTTTCAAAGCAGTCAACCTAATATTATACTTAAATTTTCTTCTAAAAATAATATGCGTATATAGCATATAGCTTCTAAGCACAAAAAAAAAAAAATCCAAACAAACATGTAATTCTATATTATTTGCTTACTACAGGGAGAACATTAGAAGATATGAGATATTCAGACCAGTGAACAGTATGGAATGACAATTCATTGCTATAATACAAAAACCTCCATTCGTAAATAATTGTGTTGGGAACTATAAATAGGGAAAGTAAAAAAAAAACAATTGCAGTACGTTATTTAATTACAAATATTATAAAGTCACGTCAGAAATATAATATAAATGTGACTTTACAGACATTACACAATGCACATTTATGTAGTGCAAAACTGTGTTTATCATCAAAACTAACATAACACAGTATGCTTATTCCCTGGCTTAGTACTGGAAGAATATCCGGTGTGAGGAAAATGTAGCTCAAAGTGCACGAAAAACCTCTAAACTTATCACATCCTTTCTCCTAAACTGCTTAATCAAACTGTTTCATATTTTGGGAATTGACTCACAGTTTCTTCCTTGCTATCATTCACTGGTTACTTTTTAGAAATAATACAAGACAATTTAAGAAAAAAATATTAACTAAACCTTTACTCAAAATTCCGAAAAGTTGCAGCGTAAAAAGTAAGATGTAGAAAGTGTTTTGTCTGAAGAGATATTTGGGGAATAAAAGTGTATGAAATGTATACATTATATTTGAAGGTTGTGGAATTGTTAAGAGTGATCTTATTTTCACGTAACGGGCTTATAGTTTAGAGGATTTTATGGTCGACGTGCATTATCTGGCATCAAGTTTAAATAGTACATCATACTTGATTTATATTTCCAACATAAGACCTATACAAAATAATATGAAGGCTCGAACCCTGCATCTGTTCCGAAAGTACGAACCTAGCAACAAAGTTCACCATCGCAATCAGTTGCCATGGGTTCGATTCTCTGCAGACATGAGTATTAAATATTGCTCAACGGTTGATGAGACTGAATTTATTAGTAGCATAGCTGTAATATAATAATTCTTAAAGCATACATTTTGATAGCTGCATCGTTTAATGTAAAAGTTAAATGACTATTTTATTTATGCTGTTAACTAATTATTTACAAATAACTAACAAATTAATGTAAAAAATTATAACATTAGGCTATTTATTTGAATGCAAAGACATAAGTGACAAATAAGGTATTTGACATATGAAAAAATTCATAACTGAAAAATATGAAACTCATGACAACATAAAAAAAAAAATCTTAGTTACATAAAAAATTTTGTTGGAAAATTTTAAGAGTACTTAATTAATTGATTAATAATCGTGATTCTTTACAAAAATTCTTAAATGATTGCAATACAATCACACCAGCTATTAGTAGGTGGCGGAAATACCCAAACACGTACAGACTACACAGACGTACATATATATTAAATTTCATAGGGAATTGGTTCCCAATGAGCATTTTCTCATACACACACCTATACACATGCATGTTACATAAAACAGATTGATTATGAATCCGCTATGGAAAGTATTCTAAAAAACACATTAAAAAAAGGTTTCGCATAAATATTTTTTAGAACTTGTATTAAGGACTCGTATAGCGTAAATGTGTAGGCCTATGTACAGTAAACTCAGTGTCAACTGAAACAAGTACGTTGTGTTAGAAGCCACTTGGATAAAATCTGGTCTACAACCTACCGAATAGGAGACATACTTCGAAAGAAAAAATTGGTGCATTTGGAACACATCACACACATTACGAGACCACTAATCACTTATTGCTATTCAAAGGAAAAGTTTCATACATCTTTCATCTACAGAGGAAAATTCACTTATCCCCTAATAACAACCAAAACTTAATAGAGATTTTTGCTTACTGGCCATTATGGTAAAGATTGGTATTGTCTGTCTGGAACAGTCTTCTTTTCTGGCATCACATGCACACTTCTTTCTCTTTCGAATTGGCCATTGTAGCCATAGGCCACAAAATTTGATGATCTGGTGGCATGTAAGCTAGGCTTGAGATATCTGTGTATACTACATATCACTGTGATTATTTATATATTTTTCGTTTCGTTTTATACCATGAGTTAACGGAACACTTGAGACCATTTTTTTTTAGTGTTTTAATTTCTGCATCAGAATTCTACAGGAAGCATCGTAGGTCTAATGGAAAAACAACAAAAAGGTACGTGATCTACACAAATGTCAGAACTGGTGAACAAATAACCCAGAAACTTAAATATACAATGGTTTTAATAAATAATAGGTTACATCATCTCATTCAGCAAAAATGTAGTTTACTCTAATAAACAATCCATCGTTTGTACAGTGAATTATACACAATACAGTAATGACTTTGCTAACATACCACATTCAGAAGTTATTCTAAGAAAACATTAAATGAAAAGTCGCCTTTCCTCATTCACACACACACAGACATGTATATATAACACGAATCAGTTACATTGTTATAGAACGTACATGTAGATGAATACATATATGACGGTTTACACACAGTTGCCTAATTCAACTTGACCACCTGTGTTTGTCACTAGGCAGGAATGTTTAAACAGTTAGTTAGCACTAGGATAAGAAGCACAAAAGACACCGCTGTGTTCAGTCATTTTACGAAGAAGGATCGCTGTTTCTGTGTTCCCACATTTGGTGTTACAATTACTATTCTGTGGTAAAGAGATTTCGTTATATAACATATTGTAAAATTTTCGCTGTATTTCGGAGTTTGGCAAACACCACCAATTTAACTTATGGGCACCAGCTGGCGAAGTTTAATCTCTTGGAATCTTCTAAATCAAACTAGTACAATTTGAGTGACAATGTAATCAAATTTTTAGATTTTAATGTTAGTAAAATTTAGTACGCACGGGTACTGGGATGAAGACAATTAGGTGATTATCACGAGTAAGCAAATGCTGAATCTGGACTGCGCTTATCATGTATCATAAATGCCAATGAAGGTGAAGTGATCGCGGGAAATCAAACCTGAAATGGATGTCAGTTACCTGAGATAAAGGAGTTTAAACTATATAATGTATACCAAGCACCGAGAAGAAGCCATTAGAATTTGTGATCAAGTGAGTTTAGAGGATTAATGGAGGTTATGTTGGAGAAATTTGTGCCAATGAAAAGGTTACGGACTGGGGGAGATCCCCTATATTATGGACAGAAGATTTTGAAAATGAAGAAGTGCAGAAAATTACATGCCAAGTGGAGAAATGAAGGGATGATAAGATCTAAAGAAAAGATGAAACAAATGGGTAGGGAGCTTGAAAGGAAGATCAAACAGCCAAAGAAATGTATTTCTGGGGAACATGGTGGAAGAAGGAAAAGGCAAGGAATGGGGGAAATTGTTTAGGTATGTTAGGGGGTTAAGGGGAGAAGAGGAAGGGATCCCTCTGCTAACAGGAAGGGATGGTAGGCATGCGACAAATGACCAAGAAAAATTGGAGGTGCTGCAAAGACAGTACTTTTCAGTGTTCGAGGCAGAGGAGGGTTGGAATAGGGGGACAAACAGGGTTCAGGGGGTGTATAGTGAGTTTAAGATGAGGGAGTGGGGGATAGAAAAGGTAATTAGGAGTTTGGAGAGCAGTAAGGCAGGGGGACCAGATGGGATAGGAAACACAGCACTAAAGTGGCAAGGAGTTGGCAAAACATTTAGAAGTGCTGTTTAAAAAGTCCTTAGGAGAGGGTAAGTTACCACAAGATTGGAAGGATGCTATGGTGGTACCTATACACAAGCAGGGGGAGATAGGGGGAGGCCTGGCAGCTACAGACCGGTGAGTCTCACATCAAGTACAGGAAAAGTAATGGAGAGGCTGGTGGTGCAGTATGTGGTGAGGGTAATGAACAATAGGAATTGGTTGGAGGAGTCCCAGCATGGTTTCAGGAGGGGTTACTGATGTGAGACTCAGCTGGCTGGGTTATTAGAGGATCTGGTGCAGGTAGTTGATGAGGGGAAGCAGGTGGATGCCTGCTTCATAGATTTTGAGAAGGCATTTGATAAGGTGCCCCATGGAACATTGATGAGGAAAGTGGAGGCGCTGATACCAGACGGGAGAGTAGTGGAATGGATAGGGGACTTTCTCAGGGGGCGAAGGCAGAGGGTGAAAGTGGGGGAGGCAATATCGGAGGAAGAGGAGGTTACATCAAGGGTACCACAGAGAAGCATGCTGGGTCCTTTGTTATTTACCATAATGGTAAATGACATGGGTTTGGGGATTAGGGGAAAAATCAGATTGTTTGCAAACGATTGTGTTGTATATGCTGAGGTGGGAGGGGGGGGGGCGGAAATTTGCAGGCGAACATTGATAAGATATGGTCGTGGACCAGAAAAAATAAAATTAAGATAAATGTAAGAAAAAGTAAGGTAGTGAGGTTCACAAGGAAGAAGATGATAAGCAGGGACATGTACAGATGAGAGGGACAAGAGATAGAAGAAGCAGCAGAATATAAGTATCTAGGGATTGTACTGCAGGGAGACCTCAGGTGGAAAAAACAGGTAGATAGGGTGGTAGCAAAGGGAAGAAGGGCTCTGGGTATGCTGGGAAGGGTGCTGAATGGAGTTAGCTGTGAGGTGAAGGAAAAGGCATATGGCACAATGGTACAGCCAATGTTAGAATATACTGCAGCAGTATGGGACCCGTATTTGGAGGTGGAGGTGCGAGAACTGAAAAAGGTGCAGGGAAAGGCAGCAAGATTGGTGAAGGGTAGGTGGAGAAGGCAAGGGCAAGATGGTGAGGACGACGGGAACTATAGGCCATCAGTGATGATGAAAGAAATGGGGTGGAGCTCATTGAAGGACAGGAGGAAAGTTGAACGGTTAGTCAGGATGTACAGGGTGGTGAATGAAGAGGGAGGATGGGGAGGGCTGCACTGCAAGCTAAGTAAGGGGGTGTTTAGGGGAAGAGGAAACAACAGTGAAAAGCTTCAGAGGGTGTGGAGGAGAACGGAGCGGGGTAGGCAGTCCATACTTGTGAGGTCTGTGAGGGAGTGGAATGTGTTGAGGGAGGAATTGGTATCTGTGAGAGGGGTTGGTAAATTCAGGAAGGGAGTGGAAAAGGAGTTGGTTGGGTGAAGGAGAGTTGAGAGAGCTCGCTACCGGGCGGTAGCCTAATTGCAAGTGTATGTATATGTATTATGAAACATAATTAAGAAAGTCTTAACTGGGTAAGTGGGAATAGTCAGTGAAATGAGCTTGCTAGCAAGTTGTAGAGGTCGTAGCGTACTAGTAGGTCTAGACTTTCACACGAGTTAACTGATAGTTTATTTTGTAAGTGACTGAAATTTTTTAAAAATATAATAGATTCCCTGAATTTTCCTTTCAATTATTAATGAATCGGTGTCCTGAGTCTGTAATATGTAAGTATTATACTATTACAAGGAACATGTATCAGTTTTGTAGGCATAGGCATGCAGAGTTTTCATCATTAGGACGTGCACAAAGATAATCAACAATGTCCACCTATAACGTTGTGTAGCAAGGCTTTCTCCCTTAGGAAATTTTTATTTTATATTTTTAAATAGTTATAGTTACGAAAAAGTTTTGCCTACATTAAATATTATATGACAGCCTCATTCCACAAAATTTTTCTAAAATGTTTGGAAAAAGTAACTTTTGAAAACCCATTTTTTTAAATTTGCAAATTGAAATGAAATCGAAGTCTTCACCACCTGAGTGACTTTAAATGAAGTACTTTTGAGACAACTGCAAGAAAATGGTCATATTTACTGGAACGTAACTGCCTGTTACAAAAAGACACAGGAACAGAATCTACTATAGAAATTTGTCTTGCAAATATCACAGCTGCAGAAAACGACAACACTATTCGCTATTAATTCATTAACTTAACATACGTATTAAATAATCACTGTGAGGACTGATTGTTGAAGTTATTAACAGCATTTGATAAGGTGGGTGTGGCTTCAGTATTGAATTTTTTTTATTGGTCTTTTGAGGTTTTGAAAAATTTTCTAGGAAGATCGGGAAAAAATATTATTTTTATACATTAGTAATTTTTAATACCATTAGTTGGAAAATGTTGCTATATTTTGTGGCGTGGACAAGTCTCGATTGACTCCAGTCTATTGAAAAGTTTGGCGACATGTGTCGCGCCCAGGGTTAAGAGAGCAGCGCAGAGCCAAGGGGAACCTTGTTAGATTGTGCTCCGAGATACTTGTCAATGTGAGTATGTGATTTTACGTAGGGCATTGCCGGTTCGCCCTACTCGCAGATGTCAGAAACTGTTCCACCTGTTTTTGGAAGCTATAGTTCTGTATTTTTTTAATAACTAATATTTTATTTCGTCCGGAACAAAAGTTTTTTTGTTGGCTCCCATAAATGCAGATAACACATCTTTTAATATCTGGGAAATTAAATAATGTTGTTTGTAATGGCACTAAATTAAAACGAGAATTTATTACAATATAAAAAATTCTTCTAATAATTAATTTTGCATGATTAAAAATTGTACCGATGCAAGTGATTAAATTTTATAGTCATCATGTGACAAAATAATTAAATTTTCCTCTTCATGTGATTCCAATACATTGGTAGTCTCATTTGTCAAACATGTTTGATGAATTCCGTTCAGTTTTGTATCACCTCTGCAAATGAATTAAATTATCAGTTTTGTATACATTCCAAATCAACCCACAAGCAGTTTTGTATGAATCTCTCTGAACAATGTTTTAAGAGCAATCAGTAACTCGCCAAATAGAGCGTTCAAATAAGGAAATAATTCATATGTACTTATTGTAGTGCATTTTACTGATGGATAACAATAATAAAACCAGTCTGCCTGTTCTTTATCAAGTACTATTAAAATATTCATTACTACTTTTCCCAGAAATTTCAGTGTGATACACCGAAAACAATTATAAGAGTAATAAAATAAATATGGTCGTAAAGGTTTTACTATCTAAACATGGTTTTGGTCATGTTATTGCTGGCCTTTACAATTTTATATATATATATAAAATGTGGTTACATAAAATTAATCTAGCATTCAAAGTCAAGAAAGTCATTCACAAGATGTCAAAACTGTTGTTCATTGCCAACGTTACCCAAATGTAGGTACACATATTTTAATAATTTTTCTGAAATTAACTCTCACTATCGTATGTTTTCAAAAAAACGCGTAGAATATTTAGAGAAGAAAAATATCAGAAGTACACATAAAAATATAAACCATAACAACTGAAAATACTGCTCTAGTGACACACTAGTTCAGCCAGCATGTAGCGGATTTACAAAAACGTGCGAAGAAGCAACGAAGAGTGGGCTGGCTGAGCGACCACTTAGTTGTAAGAATCGACGAGAGGAGTGTCAGCTTGCTGGTTGCCTTTCCGCTGTCCACGCCTGTCCGTAGCAGGGAAAACTCACAGTGTGCCGGATCTCAGCTGTCCGTGTGTTACGTGATTTGTTTTATACAATGGAATGACAGTTCGGAGAGTTATATACCAACTATACATATGAACTAGTTAGATGTGGCTGAATGCTAAACATGTTATTATTATTAATCTAACATTTATATTTTTCATTTCAAAACTAGTATAATAAGCTGTTTATTTTTGGCCAAAATATGCCAAAGAAAAAATATTCAATTCTTCAGGTATGGCTACTCTCCTGACAGTGAAAATTCATAGTATTACTAACATGCTCATATACAAATAAATAAAAAATATTCAGGTGTAAAGAATATATCGTACTCTCATTTTGTACATCATAATTTCAAAACTATTAAATGCCAATAAACGTGATAAATCACTATCTCCAATACCTTTATCTGTGTTGCAATAAATAAAACATTTGATACAACTGAAAACAGACTATTATCATTTGTTTGCTACTAGCAGTGCAAAATTTGAAAATCAGAAACAACGATGATCTACAAAAAGTTCACATGCACCATCTAAACTAGTTTTGTACCTTTTTAAAAATACACTGGAAGATGGCACTGTTGGGTGTGGAGGCTACTAGGACGTGTGTTATGCTGATAAACAGCGACTCTTGAACACTTACCAGTCACTTTGTTTGGATTTATTCTAGCAGAGCTGTAAACAAACCAAAATGAAGTGTTTTAATGCCTATTATGCCATACCGCCCCCCCAAAATGTACTGCTCTAGGCCCGGGCCGACATGGCCTAATGGGATATCTGACCCTGGTTAT
The DNA here is from genome assembly GCA_029891345.1 of Dryococelus australis. Lineage (NCBI taxonomy): Eukaryota > Metazoa > Arthropoda > Insecta > Phasmatodea > Phasmatidae > Dryococelus > Dryococelus australis. The sequence continues at coordinate 244,135,790 of CM056996.1, read as the reverse complement.
TTCAATAAGAAAAACTGCTTTAAATTGTGACTTTTACGTTTTCTTAACTTTTAGCTATAAACTTTGCTTGGAAATAAGTAAATCAACTGTCACCTGGTTCTTGACAAACCGTAAAAATAAACATCTGTTGGACTGAGGTTTGTGAGTTAAAGCTTTGTGCCTTCCCTGAAGTATTTTCATATGATGAATAAATGAGAGTTTTATGTTAGGAAAAGGTATGGTTTCTTAGAAACAGGGTACCCAACAAGCCAGATATTATCACTTCAAGAGAAACAATAATAATTGTTTTTCTGGGAAACATTATGTTTGAGGCTGTGCGTGGTCACTGTGCTTTGTCCCCCCCCCCCCCCCCCCCTTCTAACCTTTCTTCTTCACATCTTTGTCTCATCATTTCACAATAAACAATTTCTTGCAAAGCAAAATGTAGCTAAGAATTACAATTATCTAAACTGTAATAAATTGAGTTTTGATTGTTTACATTTCATGAAGTGGGAGCCTATGTAACGTGTAACGGTTGTAGTAATTCACGTGTGTTCTCCGTGAAATAGAACATTAACTAAAATGTAAAAAAAAAAAAATCCATTTTTAAAAAATAAACTTTTATTTCTTGTAGTTATCACATTATAGAAAACAATATCATGTGGAAATAATTTAAGAAATTATGTTTCCATTTGCTGTAAATTACACAGCATAGTAATCAATTCCTTCTCTTCCGTACAATTTCACATAAATTATTAAAATCCTTCTGTCTTTAAACTGTGCTAGGCTTAAGGTGACTTCCTGGTAAAAAAAATTGCCTATACAATCAGTGTTTGCATTTATAGAAGTACCACAAATAATGCACCTCTATAATAACAGTATTGTAACTACTAAATCAATTTTTTGAGTAAATCAACTTAAAAATTTCAAATTGCCATGAAAAATAAGGTTTTAATTTCTCCAGAAAGTAATTTTTTGAGCATGTGCATGTTTTCACAATGCTTCTAGAGTTAGTACAGATATATTTATGAAATTGAAGTAATAAATGTAGTTGAAACACTTTAATTGTTATTGATTAATGAAAATGAGGGATTACTGCAATGTTATCATTGATTATTAATGATAGTGTCTTTTTATAAGGACTACAACTAAATGTACTAACTGTTAACATATAAATAGCTGTCACAAACACATAGTAGCACATAGAATTATAAGAAGCCCTTCTTTTCAGATGAAATACATGGCCTTGTAGTGTATAGGCAGGAGTGAATGAGAAATTCTCTCACAAGGGACGACCTCTTTGACATTGCCCAAGATTGATGGTTTTGAAATTATGACTTTCTAAATCTGTTATGTAAAATAAAATGTATATGTCATTCTTTTTGAATGGTAACACACAAATATCATCATCTAGAGTGAAATTGCTTCCCATTTCAGCTGATAACTTCCTGAAGTCATGAAATATGTTGAAGTTCATTTTTCTCACATGATAGCATGTTCCTGGCTTTTTTGCATATGTGGACTTTCTCAAAATTAAATTTGTGGGAGTTACGACAGTATTATGGGGGGGGGGGTGCGATAGTATTTCAAGTAAATAAAACTTACTTGCATAACAAAAGTATATAGGCCTTACGTATTTATTGATAGTGAAATTACTAACAGAATACTTATTTGTCATAATTTTGCATAATTTGTACACATGTTATATGACTTATAATTCCTTTAATTAAATGGGTATCTGTAAGAGTATAAGGTCATAAAATTTTTTCATTAGTTTAAATACAAGGCTTTGATTGAATACAACTTACGAAAAATTTAAGTGTATTATTATAGGGGGAAAATGTGAGACAAGAAAAACCTGGAAAAGTCAGGGAATTCAGTTTCAAGTTTTATGTAGTCGTCCCGTAATAATATCCTCATGGGAAATTAATTTTCCCAGGAATGCAAGTAGCAGTAGTGTAAAGGCCTGTTGCAATGCTTCCTCATAGCCCTGAGTCTGTGTTAAAACAATTTTTTACTAGGATTCCCCTTAAAGGCTTGGTTTCCTCCAAGCTGAAAACTGAACTGAACGTAACTAAAAGCTTAACATTTGTAAGTAAAGTCTCACATGAGAATGAACGGATATACAATTACTTATAACAGTGGTTTCCTCTCACTGAAAACCTATATTTACATTTTTCTTTCTAGTGCGTCAAATATAAGCAATGAGTGTTAAATGCAAGTTTAGTGCAGCAGAAGAAGAAAGGATAATGGATTTTGTTTTCCAAAATGAATTTTTATACAATGCACAGCATAAAGAATATAGGAACACTGCAAAGAAACAGTGTGATTGGAAGGAGCTGAGTGAATAATTGAAAAGGTCAGGTTAGAAAATAAAATCAGTATATTCTCTTCTACCTCAATTTTTGCACTGTCATGCAACCAACCTGCTCAAGCTGTTCCGCCATTTTGACACGTACACTTTTCATTTACGTTCAGTTTTCAGTTTTGGAGAAAACCACAACTGAACTGCTCCCAATTGCTTTCCTTTGGCTAATGTCATGCAAGGACTTGAAGTTAGTAATATGGTAAAACTTGTTAGCATCTTTCAATTTTGTTAGAAATGTGTTATCTAATGGTGTGAGAATTGATGATTAATTGAACCAAGACTAAACCGACAATTCACTGCAACTTAACTTAAAATGTCTATTCAGTTTCAAATTCTTGTTCAGTTTTCTGATTGGAGGAAACCGAGCCTTTAGACATGGCTGAATTTCAGTTTCAACATTGTTCTGTATTTGTTTTCTATTGTTACTGATGTATAAATCTCAAAAAAGTGTTTCTGCTTAAAGTAAACATTTAACCAAAAAAAAAATTTTTGCACTGCCAAGTGATATTTTTGCAAAATCCATTATCAACCTTTTATGTACATCCATCCATTACTGCCACTTAAAAGCTAAGATTTGTGATTTTGTATTTAGCTACCGGTACATTACATTATAAGTTAAGATCAAGAATTTGTTCTACATTCTAAGTTAAAGGCGGTTGGTAGTGAAAAGATCTTTAAATCAAAAAATTTGTATGGTGAAAAAAAATTAATTTATATATTAAACTGTCAGTTATATAAAATTTAAAAAAATATAGCATGAATTTGAAATCGCTAAGATTTGAAAACAGTGAAGCTCAATCTGGAGCTCTATTCTCTTCCTTGAGCTTACTTAAAGACAGTCACTATGATCATCTTTATGATAGGAGCCATGAAGATGGTTACTCGTAATTATCATTATACAGTATTCTGTAAGCCATATCTTTATTTATATCTTTGTCCAAAGATGTAGATTTGGCAGTGCCATGGACTGAGTTTTGAAATCAACAATCTGCTTATTTAATTTATTTTTCTTATTACAGTGTCTCTTGTGTCAATTTCATTAATGCCGTGAATTTTCAATTATAAATGGAATTTTATCTTAATGCATTTGAGAATAGCACGTTTCAAAAATAAATGTACTTCTCTCTATGGATACAATATGTATTTGAGATATACCTAGTTCATTTTGAGCATCACAAGATAGCAGCACTAATCCGCAACTGAGTCTGTCATCATGTGGTTACAGTACAGTGAAGTGCTGGAAATATCACTAGCAAAAAATTAAGTATACTTTTTAAGTATATGTCAGGCACCATTTATTTGTGCGAAAATATAATGGAATATAATATTGTTATGGAGGAGATGGGGTGGGGGAGGAGGTGTGAACTCCAGTAGAAACCAAACTGATTAAATACTACCCGGAGACAACACCCAAATGTTATGAGGTAGGGAGAGGGAGAGATAAGATTTAGACTTACCGAAAATAGAAAAATTAACCAACACCAAAATCTAATCTGTAAAGTCTCCACCACATGCTTAACTTTTACTCAGCAGGGCCAGCACGATACCCTGTCACTAAATACTTACTTGAAAACAAGAAAAGGTTCATCTAACTCCAAAAATAAACAAAGAATGGGGAAGGGAGGGGGGAGGGTTACTTGAAAAGCAACTGAAAATACAAAGACCGTTTCATGGGTCTGACTCTGACATAGAAACAATGCAATGATGTTTTTACCTTAAATTAAACTACCCTTTAATAGGTATCCAGTGCCAGTATACTAAATTTTCAGACCCCCTAAACTAGAGGGTTGAGAGCTGCAATGAGAGAAGGGTTTCCTTAACAACTATAAAAAAAAAGAACTATTATTTAAAAAACATAGATGTAGGTTTATTAAAAATAAATAATTTAACAGATTAAATAATATCAAAAAGAACTATTAAAACACTGTAAAAAAACAATATTCAGGAAATGCACTGGCTTACCCAGTGTTCGAATTAAGAAGTGAGAAAAAAAAAACTGAATTTACTGTAGGGCTGACAAGATGCCCTTCTCACCCAGATGTGAGTACATACAAACCAAACAAAAAGGTACTTAAATTACTGCAAATTGATTAGGGGTAGACTGCCCCCTTTAACAAAATTATTTTGGATCATTGTATCGGAATGTTCCTTTCAAAACCAGTATAAGTCAATAATAAAAATTAGCCACCCAGGGCTCAAATAGAAAAGGACAACTTTAATGTTTAATAGTGTACTACAGATTCGGGTTGTTGAAAAGCTTTATTCATGCATAGAAAGATTGGCATGGTTATTTGAATAATCTATGGAGAACTTTAACAAAAATTAGCTAAGAAAGTAAAGGTTAAATGATTTTAAAAAGTATAATTGAAAACACACAAGATTTAACTGTAGGGAGGAACCTGTTAAAATTTTATGGGGAAACATAACCTAGTCCTCTGTTTACTTCAAAGTAGTAGTGCCATCACTATTCCGCCACGTACGAACACAACAACCTGCGGAGCCATTTAAATACCAGATACTACAATTTCACATAACCTTGCATTGAAATTTCCCCTAAGATATCTGAAAAACTACACAACTGCAAAACTGCGCCGAGACCTCCGCTCATGACTCCCACTGGCAGCCCATGACCTCGTCAGCTAGATCAAAACCACCAGCTGCCTCCCTGATGTCACAGCCGTGGCCGACATCATGGCTGGCCAATCAGAGCCAGCCACCGCTGCAATCGATACCTCGATCGCTTGAAGACCAATGCCCTTTCCCCTTAAAAGCCCAGCGGCAAAGTAAAGTGTTCATCAAAACATTGCTGCGTTACCCAGGAAAGTGTTGGCGCAGCTCAAAGCTGCACCCTGTACTTTGAACAAGCAGAAGATAACTATTCTTCCGAACTGCTGAAGGGGGAATAATAACTAGTTTCTGGGCTGAGAAAAGTCTGCTGATCCATGTGGTGATGAAACTCTTTCATATTAAAACTGAGTGACCTCAGTTCTTTAAGAACCTCGGCAGTCAAAAATATAAAGCCTTAATTTGCACGAAAACTAGAAATAAAACTTTAAAGAAACTGATTCCTATTTCTATTCCACCATAACTTAAATGACCTCAAAAAAAAAAACTAATAAAGTTGGCAAATTACAAAGATCCATTTACAACAAAAAAAAAACTGTAAAATAAAGAAATGAATTTGTAAGGAGACACTATCAGTTAACTTTCAATTACAACCTCGATCTGTAGTTTAAAGCCAAAAAGCCAAAACACAACACTACCATACAACACGACTTTTGAAAATGACTTCCCAAAACCAAAGTTTAAATTAAAAAATTGTAAAAATTATATCTCACCGCATTATTTATATAAAAAAAAAAAGGAAAGAAAACATGCGTTTTTCGTATCAAACAAAATGAAGAAGTAATAAGGAGGGCTTAACCCAACCAAAGCAGCCTAATTCCCTAACCTAACCTCCAAGAAAGGGCACTTCAAAAAAATACTAAAGAATACTCAATTAGGATTAGACCTATTGCATCTTAACAAAAAGACAAAAAGACAAAGGGATAGGTAACTTCCTGCTGTCATAAAATCTAGGGCTTCCGAACAAAAAAAGAGAAAGCGCAAACAAAAATACCACTCTTGACATCGTGCTTAACAAAAAAAGGCTTAGTTTTAATCAAAATCACAAAAAAAAATTAACCCCAAAAATATGCATCTTAACAATATATCTCCTGTTTGTGGGTTTTTTTAAAACATATTTTTTCTTTGTAGATTGTGTATACTAGAATTAACCTCAAACATCTGCCATTTCCTTTCCACTGTTGTTCATAAAGACACCTTGTTGGCCAGTCTTTACATAAAGATAGTCACAAGGCATTTATAAGACAATCATGACAACATTTTGAGATAAAGACTTTAAATAGTTACAAAAATATGCTCCTGTTTCCTTCACAAATGTAAAATTTAAAGAATTAAGTTATTTTATTGCTATAAATACTTTTATCTGCTGATGTTTTGGCTTATAACATTTGAATTTTTTTTGTTTTGTCATTAATATTGCATACATATGCATGTTTTTACTTGCAGCAGTGATCAGCGCTGGAAGAAGGAAGCACCACCAGCTAACAAGTTTAATACACAACACAGACTTGCTATCAATCTCTTTTCAAATGATGGAAGTTTTCTGGATCAGTTTAAAAAAATATCTGGAGTAAAGGGTATGTATTTCTTATGAAGCTGCATTTACTACAAATATATTTGTTTGTTCCCGGACATGTCTTCAAGTTTAAAAGGTGGGGATCTTAGAGCTTGAGTAAACAGTTTTATTCAGACTGCGCTCATTATTTTTGAGTAGAAACATGCTTACAAATCTTATTGTAGCTATGCTGTGTATATATTAACAAGTTTATGTTTATATTGTACTCTTAAGTGAATTTTTCTTTTCATTATGAAAATTGTTACAGGGATGTTATTACAATAATTTTTAAATACAAAAGGAATGGTACAGAATCTGTTTGAGATGTGGAGAATCTATCTGCATTTAATGAACTGTAAAACTGACTGTCGGATTTCTGTTTCACACCTTTTATTTTTGCATTATACAAGGAGACACTCCAGCAGCGCGACCATCTCCTCATATCTCCCTCACTACTGGCCTTCCTCCTGGCACCTGGCGTGACCTCCAGTCGCCCTTGCCCGGTGTCGGTAGTACTCAACTGAAGGTACTGTTCATAGAACACAGGCCCGAACATTCCACCTGCCAAAAAAGGGAGCAATCAACATACATGGCCCTTCATAAAATCATACATAAATATTAAACAGAAGAAGCAATAACAAACGAAACACTTTGTGCTATTGGTTTGTGGTCATTCTCATCAGTATGAACTGGTAAGGGACATAGTTTACATGTGGGACGTTTCAGATTCCCTGAAGGTGTAAGAACAGTCTCAGCTCTGTCAAGACAGTCGCTACCATGATGGCGCTGCTTGATAATGTCCATCTTCCACGTTAGTGGAATATTGTTGTCTTTCTTGATGATAATCAATAGTCCAGGTTTGATGTTCTGGTGGTTTTCAGACCACTTAGAACGTGGTTGTTTTCTGTATGTGATTTAAGTAATTGTGAGATCACCTGTTCTAAAAATGTTGAACTTGACATATGTTGTGCCACCAGAACAGAAGGCCAAGCTTTTCATGGAGAGGTTAGGTTCAGTGATGGCAGTGATTGGGCATCCAGTGAGGAAGTGACCTCGGGTGAGATGCTGGACATCATTGGGATCATTGAACATTGGATTCATTGGTCTTGAATTTAGACATCCTTCATTTTGTGTAATGAGTGTAACTAGTTCGAGAGATAAAAGTGCATTGCCCATGATACGTCGTAAATGGTATTTCAGAGACTTCACTGCAGCCTCCCAAAGCCCTCCAAAGTGTAAGGCTTACGGTGGGATAAAGTGCCATTGCATACGTTCAATTGTAGTGAAATGGTTGTGTGACTCAGTGTGTTGTTTTGAAGTAAACACTGTATGTAGTTCTGTCAGTTGTGTTTCAGCTCCCACAAAATTTGTCCCATTATCCAAATGTATGTGAGTACATTGGCCTCTACGTGCAGTATATCTTTGTAGAGCTGCAATGAATGCCTCACTTGTAAGGTCGGAGACCACATCTAGATGAACAGCCCGTGTGGCCAGACACACAAAGATGGCAATATAGCATTTGATAATCGTTCCACTTCGATGCAGTTTTGACTTATGCAGTGCCCCAGCATAAACAACACCACAGTTAAGAAAGGGACATTCAGGTGGTTTTTTTTTTCTTTTAGAAGGATGCTGACCCATTAGCTGTTGTGCAGTCCTAGCACTGAGCTTCTGGCAAGTGAAGCAGCTGTGTAGAAGCTGTCAAACAGTGTGCTTTGCGTTGACAATCCAGTATGTTTGTTGGAGTGACAAAATCAGTATTTGGCTTCCTGCATGCAACATGCGTTAATGTTAATGTTCAATGATTAGTTTTGAAATATGACCGTTTGACGGTAGTATAATTTGATGTTTCTGATCTTGTGGAAGTTGAGAGTGTTGCAGTCGACCTCGTACACGTAACAGTTCTTCTCTGCACAGAAATGGATTTAGTGGCCTTAGCTTATTGGGCCTATTGATTGGCTGACCTGCCTTCAACATTCGGATTTCTTCAGGCTACTCCTTGTTCTATTGCATTCTTATGCATCTATGGTGAACTTCGTGTAGCTTAAATTGTTCAGGAAGACCAGCAATTATTTCTGCAGAATTTATGCACAAGTTTGTTGCAAATCTTAAAGAGCGTATAACTCACTGCAGTTGCACCAATGTCGAGAATATTTGGATGACTTCCTCCTGATAGTGTATTGTCACAAAACAGTTCACATCCCTTCTTACGTTGGGAATGTCCATGACCTTCAAATTGTTTAGAACTGATGCTGGCCATGTTTCTGAATGCTGTTGCAACCATGATGGACCATTCCACCATTGTTTGTAATAATGGTCTTTGGGTTAGCTCCCCTGGATATGTCAGTTGGGTTGTCAAGTGACGAGATATGTTTGCAGTTGAGACAGCAGTTAGATTTTGTATTTCAGCAACACTTTTGCCAACAAAGGTCTTCCATTTGTTGGGAGAGGCTGAAATCAATGCCAGTGTTATGTGGAATCTGTCCAGAGAGGAATCTCACTGAGTCTAAAATAGAATGTATCCATATTATGTTTAACCAATCTTGGTAACAGGAGAGCAGCATAAAGTTTAGGAAATGTAACCCTTTTAATGACGAAACGATTTTGAGCATAGCAGGTTCCATATGCCCTCTCTGAGGCATCAGAGAAGCCATGAAGTTGTATTTCTTCACATTTACTCTAGTCATGTACCAGTCTAGTGATCCTTATACCTTGAATAAAAGGTAACTGTGTACAGATTTTTCCATGCTGAAGCATAAGATTTGGTAGAAGCTCCTGATCCCTTTTTAACCTATCTTGCCAAAGTTTCTGGAGAATAATTTTACATGATGTTAAAATGGGGCTGATATAAGCCCAGTGGATCATAGATTGATTAAATTGCTGCTAACACATTCCTCTTAGTAAATTTGTGTGAACAAGGTACGAATTTGGCACAACCAGCAATTTGTAACTGATCTGTTGTGGGGTGCCATAAGTGCCCTGTAATGTTTTCACATTATCATTGCTGTCCAAACTGAGAGGATATTGAGCTTTCTGCCAATCTTTAGGGATAGCCTCCAGTAGTGCATGGTAATTTGATGACCACTTTTGGAGTTGGAAACCAACACCGTGAGTAGCTTTATTAACTGGTCTTGTAAGTGAAGGGCTTCTTCAGTTGTATCTGCACCAGTCATAAATATTGACATAAATATCTTGTTTGAGTATTACTGCCTCGCTTGGTCTTGCTGCTATTGGTCTCAAGTATGTGTCAAATTCCCCTACAAGTTTCACGTGCCCTAGCTCTTCATAGTCAGTAAGAAAGCTCTGCTAGCCTTAAGTTTGGGTTCACTTCTTAATCTCGCTTCAAATTAGCAGTATCTGGATAGTGCAATATTTTGTGAGTCTCCTAGTTTGCAGGGATCATTATTAAATGGTAAACAAACACCAAATCTCCCACTAGATTCTTTAGTTGTGCTTTGTGTAAAAAACTCTTCACATTTTCATTCCTCATCTGTTTGCTCAGGGTTGTTTTAACTCCTCCATTTCCTGAAACTGTTGTACTTGTTGATCAAGTGTCATTGTCGGGAGAAAGAACGATTTTTGGGGCATTGTTCTCTGGATACACCTTGACTAAAATTGTCCTGACAAGATTCAACTAAGCTCAGTTTCATAAAGTACAGGATAATTTTGTAGGTCTTGTTCTTCGTCCACTTCTGAGAATGTAAAAGAATACTTCGGATCCAAGTAATATGTCAACCCATCCAGGTTTATAAAACGTTGTGTCTGTCAGCTGAATGTCTGCAGGCAAGTTCCAAGGTGTGCAATCAATGACATTTCCAGGGAGTTCACTAGATATCCTAGGAAATACTGATCCCTCAAGCGTGCTCTTGTAATCTGTGTGATGGCTCTGAATTTATGCCATTGATACCCTGAAGTGGAATGCAATTGTGCCATTTCTTGAGGTTGAGGGTTTACACTAACAACTGAGTAATGGAGTTATTTAGTGACTTGGGATCAAGAAGTTCTCTGCAAATATGTAAGTCTCCCCTGCTGTCACTAATTTTTACAAGAACTGTGGACAACAGAACTTGGGCTTGTGTTGTCTTGAAGGAATAGTAACTGCCACTGGCATTCCCCTGTTTATTATGTCTGTCTTAAATATCGTGGGGATGTTTTGAGTCATCACTATATGACATTTGAAAAGGCAAAGGCAGTGATAGACTGTGTCCATCACCATAATGCAGCATTGTGTGATGTCTGCATCCACAGACTCTGCAGGAGCCTGAATTACACTGAGAGGCCCTATGTCTCTGTTGCAGGCAGTTGAAACATAGGTCATGTTGCCGTACAAATTCTACTCTGTTCTGACAATCTATCTGCTTGAAGCTGTCATATTTATATAGAGGATGAGTATAGGATGAGTATCACTGTTTGTTAGACATGCATCCTTGACCACCACATAGGATGCTCTATTTTGCCTAGAACTCTGTTGTCATCATACTTAGGATCATTTGGCTTGCCTCTAGATTTGGGACACATTTAATTAAATCCATTGCCTTACATATTTTTTTGAGAAACTTTTAGAGATCTATGACCCTCAGAAATTCCTTCGCTGAAGTATCAACCTCCCACTCACGTGTAGTTGTTCCATCAACTCTGTTAAGCATAAGTATAAGCTGCAGAAGTAATATTTCAGTAGTGGGAACATCCAGTTTGAGTGCCTCTAAGTCATTTAGGTTAGTAACTGGTTAAGCAGAGCTCTGAGATTACTTGCTGATTACTTGTTCGCTTGTTGAAGAAATAATAAGTGCTAGGCATGGCATTTAGCTTCGAGTCTAGTATTGTTATAGTGCTCACAGATGAGATGCCATGCTGTTTGAAAATTGCCTTTAGTTATAAGCAAATTTCCAAGAGTCTGTGGGTTTCCCCTACTAACGAAGACAGAAGGTATTGGAAACGCTGAACATTGTCTAGTTTAACATTCTTGATAACTAAACTTAAAAACATCATGGTGCACTGACCTCTGCGCAATTGTGAGTGTGTAGTACATACATTGTGAGAGTGAGTATATACAAAAATATAAAAACAATAAACATACCAAAATTACCTCTTTTCCAATTTTATTAATTCATTTACAATAACATCTTGTATGGTGACCATAAACATTGAAACCATTAAAAATTATTAAAAGGTTGTGGACAGCAAATAAACATTTATATAGGCTTGCATGACCAGAATGATCATTAAAAAGGTAATACTGAAAATTCTCACTACTGTATCCACGATGACACAAAAATATCAAGCACCTTTAAATGGTGCGTAAACAAATAGTTCTCAGCATTGACACGTAAAAAGGTGTCGCAACGTTTAAGCGGTAAAGCCGTTAGTTACTTTAATTGAAATCAAGGTACAACCAGAACGTATTTTTAAATTGCATTACACACCGTTGACCACATGCCATACACATCACCATTGGGAAAATTAACTGAGATTGCCACAATCATTAAATGCCTTCACGAGGCACAACAACCATTTAGGAAAATTGCAAATTATGTAGCAGTTAAAAATCATTTAGGCACCGATAAAATATGCTGTGATGCAATTCCTTGAGCCTGCGACGAGTAACTTTAAAATAAACGTATACCAAAGCTAACATTTAAAATCAAAGAGACGAGCACACTGCGACCAAATGCAGCCCGTCAGACTCTAAAAGAAAACACTTAAAAATTTACTTTAAAAATTCACCAAAATTGATAGGTAACATTCAGACAGCTCCCAGTAAAATGTGGACAGGCCATCAAAGCGCCTGAATATAAAAATGTTAATGAGACAAATACAATTAAAAATAAAACTATGATATGTTCCTTTACCCGGGCTAAGCTGCTAAGCTTTTGAGCACTGATGCAGATTTCCATAGCACTTTTAGTACACCGGTTAACCTTTGCTTTGCATACGTTTTGCCATTCATTCCCCAGCATTATGCTTCCGCTTAAATAATAATTTGTGCCCTTGCAGCTTTTTCAAAACTTAATCAAGGAGGAGGAGAAAGATGTCGGAGAGGTCATGCGAATCAGGTGCCATCTGCTACTGCTAAAGGCATTCCATTGTAATTTCTGTATTATTGCTGCATTCAATTTTAAGGGCTTTAATTTCATGTATGTATTTAAGGGTATTTTTCATGTTTGATCATTTTATGTCCACATCACATATGACCACGTGGTTAGATATCACCAAGTACGTATCTGCGCCATCAATGCTTTTTAAGGACTTATTTGTGTAAAATAATATGTGATATCATTTTATTCAGGGTTCCATGTAATTTTCATGTAAATTGATGCTTTTTGTGTATGACCACGCGGTCACTTTAATGTTTTCTTTTTGCACCATTGGCATGGTACATGCCTGTAAATGCTTTAGTCGTAAAGGGAATAATTTTCCCAACAGAAATAAGAATTTGTCTGAATTAAATTTGCAATTTCACCTGCACCACGTGGTCCGCTACGAACTTTATCCAGCAGCATTCGCGCCATCTAAACTTGCTTTCACTCATGTGCGTGTTTATTGTGACTACTCATCTTGTGCCCCATCGTGTTCCATTGATATTGATGTCATTTTGTAATTGTTGTACGGTGACATTATTTCCATCCTAGCCAGCTATGTTAGTCTGTCACCACACTAACCATGTGCTGGAGGGCGAGCCCTGACGAGTCTGCGGTAGTGATGCCAAATAATCACATGTTTATGTATCATCTGTTGATTCATCTTGTAATTCTCCGTGTCCTATCTTCAGGGAAAAATCGTCAGTCCACCCTAGTGGCAGTCGACTCCCTTCCCTTGTGAAGATTGTGTTTTCAAGCACCACGGTGAAGTCATTCATATAGGCGTGCGCTAGAGTAATTGCAGGCTGGGGAGCACCTAAACGGAGTTAGCTAGACATGACCGAGATTCATCATTAAATTGCTTGGCACGTGATTTGTACAAATGGTATCAATTAATGCAAGTATCACAGTTTTCTACTCTATTATTTGTAGTGACAATGTCCTAGCCACATGTGTTTTTCAAGTGTTAAATGTTTAGTAAAAGTTTAGTATTGCAAAGTGTATCGTAAGTTTGCTCGGGTGAGACGGACATACAGATCCCACAGCATCCCTGAGAACCCTGAGTCTCAACAGTGCGGTGATTGGGAAGCACTTCTGGCGCCCATATCATTAGTAAGTAATTTGTTTCATTGTTCGTCTCGTGTCTCACCTGACAGCGTCAACTTTAGAAAATAAATCTAGTACTATTAAACATAAGTGTTCCCATAAAACTGAATCAACGTTCTGTATTCTGTCGTCATTATAATCCATTTTGTTTAATTTTTGAAGTAACAGAGTTAATTCTGTGGGTATATTACCTCCAACTGAATCTAAGTAGTAAACATCATTATTAGTTTCATAACAACAAACTCGGTGGGTGCTAGGATCTGATGAAATATCTTAACTACAGCACACTAATTTTTGTTCATTTTAGTTGGTAATCTATCATATAAACATCTCTAAAATGTTTAATTAAATTTTTTTTATATCAATATTAGATAAGGTGTTTTTTTAAAGGTCTGCTTCTCTTTTTATTTTTTTTGCAACAACTCCTCTACGATCAGAATTATTTCTCACAGCTAAATTATACCTTTGTTGTTACTCCAATTTTTTTTATTCTTTGTAATTTGTTCTACTGAATTGTATGACAAACTTGCACCACCAGCTAAAGCACCTTACACACATAATATTGGAATACCAAATGGTAAAAATCCACTGTGATTAGTCCACTTCCTCTCTTTTCAATGATTACATTTTATATTGTTGGTAATAACAATATTAATTTCAATAATTTACCCTCCCCTATTTTTTTTTTTTTTTTTTTTTCTTCTGAAACTTAAATATTTCTTAACATTTAACTGAACATTACAGTTGTGAAATAGTATGCCATCCAAAATACAAGCTCTTTTTGCCATTGTAATTATTTTAATGTAACAATAAATGTTTACTTGGATTAAAATTGTCTATATATATATATATATATATATATATATATATAGTGTGCATGTTCACACACATAAACCACCCCCTCCCCCCAATCCATCCACCAGTAAACAACAGTGTGAGCACAGGATTCACAATTTCAACATTTATAAAACTAAATTGTCTAACTTATTCACTTCACATCTTTTGCAGCAGTCTTCAGAGCATGTCTAGAATTTTTTTTGTGCGGTTTACAGACACTCACCATATGCTCAAGTTACACATTACTTGTCAAGATAATATTCATAGTCTTCCCCAACTTTGTGCGGTGTGTCAGTGATGATACACACTATGGTGATTGTGATTCGTTGCTTCAGCTGTGGCAGAGATTGTAGCAGGGGTGGGACATAACCCCACAAGAGGAAACTGTATGGGGTCAAGTTTGGTGATCTGCACCACACTGCATCATTGGCACCTGCACGACTAAGCTATATTCAAGGAAGATGTACGTTTACATGTTCCCGTACAATTATATGGAAGATAACTGTTGTTCCATCTTGTTGGAAGTAGAAATCATTGGAATCATCTTGAAGTTGAGGCAGAAACCAAGATGAAAGCATGTCTAGGTAACAGATTTTTGTCATGATTTTCTTGATGAAAAAGAAGTGACAGTAAACCTTTTCCCTTGACATGGCACAGAACACATTCATGTTTGGTCAATCTCTCTTATGTCTGATGGTGACATCAGGATATTTTGTTCCCCAGACACTTAACATTTTGCTCATTACTGTACCATATGTGTGAAATGTAGCCGTATCATTGAAAATTAACTTCTTTTGTAGGGTGTTGTCATTTCATTCCTTGCCAACATCTCAGAGCAGAATTCATACCATACAGCATAATTACCTAGTGTGAGCCTTGGTCCTACTGTAAATGATGCAGTTTCATGTTCAAATGTTTAAACAGGATTATAGATACCATTGTTTGGAGCATCTGAAGTTCACTACTTGTCCAGAGCATTGATTTCTGTGGGTTCTGCAGAAATGCTGATCAAACACACTATCCACATTTCCGGCACAAAGACAGTAGCACCCTTTTTTCTCCAAATGTTTTGTTCCAGTCATAAATGGATCCTCTACTGGGTGGCTCCTGGAGAAATTATGTGAGAAATCCATGTTTTACCTTCGTTATCAACTCCATTTTCACTAACTGAATGAAATGCCAAATAATTGTACACACTAGAACCTTCTAATTGTGTCAGCTGGCCCATATGTAACGAAAAAATATAATTAGATGATCTATTAATTTGAAAATCTTTTGAGTGAATAATGACCATACATTATTTTGGTAATTTTTTTTGTGTTTCAGAAACAAAGGGTGATAAACAGAAGGATGGTGATGAGAATGTGGAAGCAAACAGCATAGAAAAGTCAGGTGATGAAAAAGATAAAACAGGTAAATGTCCATTGAATCTTCTTGTGTATAATGTCTATCAGTGGGCTGTATATAGCATAATAGTATTGTGTTCTTTAAAATAAGTTAATGTGAATTGTATTAAATAATTTATCATCAGAAAACCATATAGGCAAAATATTTTTTCTGTAGTGTTTTGGGGAAAATATATAAATTAATAGTTTTTAAATATATAGAATATAGAATCTTGAATTTTATTTGCAAGCTTAGCTATGATATCTAGGACCATAATTTGAACATGTAATAATGAGTTTCTATTTTAATTGTATTAAAATATAATTGTTCAGAGCATTATTTTGAGGCAAGATTTTATGATTTAAAATTATCTAGAAAGATAGGAATTTGAGTACTCTCAGTGTAGTACTCGTCGACAGGCACACACACACACATAAAGTATGATGACACATTTTCCATGTAGTTACGTGATAACGACGTTTTGCTGTCTAATCCAGCGTCATCAGGTGGCGAGTTGTAGAACACTGCAGTATGGTGGATCTGCGCTGTTAGTGGTAATAGCGGCCAGGTGGCAAACTAGGGTGCGGCGAGAAAATTAAAAAATTACAGTTGTAGTTGATGAGAGTGGTAGGAGCTGTGATTATCTTATGTTGAGGCCTAGCGACTGCCTGAATTTTGTTATAAATTGGTGAGCTAATTCCCTGCGTCTGAGTTCTGACAATGTTGTCCTCCTTTATAAAATCTAGATAGCTCATCTTTTTATCATAGCCTGCATCAGACTTCTCTACATGTTCTGTGGGACTGCTTGTCCTCTATTTAAAACTTCACACTCACTGATTGTAATAATGGCATGATTACACACCTTTCTTTCTCTCTCACAGTTACATATGTTTAATGCAGCTTGTGGGTAAACACTATTCATATGAAACTTATTCAGCAGGCACAAATCATTATTAACACTTGGGCACTCAAAGTTTTTCAGGTGGCTCACTTCCTCTATCATTATTTTGATCTCCAATTTCACATCCTCATTACTCTCATTTACTATTATTATTGGCAAACAGCCTTTCTCGTCCACACTACAAATTAGTCTCTCAATTAAAAGGTGGTTCCCGATGCACACGGCCTAAACTATCACCTCTTGTCCATCATGGAAGGCCTCAACCCTTTCATTGCAAGTTTGCGCAATTATACATGGAACCAGTCCTAACCTGTAGTTTCACTAGCTCTACTTGCTTGCCCCCGTGGGAGTGTGAACCTGGGCCACCAGAGCATGTGCCACCATCATCAGACTGCATGGCCATGTCTGCCCTATGAACCACAGGACAAGGGTCTGAATCCCTGCCTCCCGGCTGCAGGATTTTTCTATCCTTGGGGCACGGAGAGCAAAGGTCCCGACTTTCGTCATTAGACTGCGAAATCAGAGGTGCCCTACTTCGCCATTTCGTACTATGCTCAGCGTGCGTCCCAGCAATCTTTGGAGGGTGATCAGTCCTCTCAGCCTCAGAAATGCCGCGCAGAGACTGTCTGGCGACTTGCGCCATCCTGCACGTATTGATGATTTCGCCATTAATCTCACTGACCATAGTTATTTCTGATAACGGAGCTCTGTCAATGCCAGGCTCCAATGACACAGTGCCCTGTACTCTGTTCATCTGCACCACACTACTGCTCTGTATTATAACTCTCATCCCCAATAAATTTTGCATGGACAGACAAACTACTGAATCGCTCACTTCAAGTAATTTGTGTTTTATGTCAATTTTGCATGAAAATTTATTCAAATAATCTGAACCAAAGTGTCTACATCATAATTATAATGATTACATAGAGCTATACCTTGTAGGATATTAACTATACGCATCAAATTTGGGTTTTTTTTTCCCCCAAAAATGGGAAGACCTACTGTTATAGCTGTATATACACATTATAATTAAAGTATCTACAGCATTATTATAATGATTACATATTACGCTATACAACACATGCACATTTCTTGTTAACTTGTAAGTGCCAGTAAATGTGTGACAACAGGACACTTGCGAGCATGATATATGGTTTGGAATATGGCAGTGCCATCCCCCTATACTGATCCAACGCCCAGATAAGATGGAAAGGTTGCCACGGTATATTTTTTTGTCTGTTTACAACCAAACGGAAGAACAGGTATAAAGGGTCACATAAAAAAAAAGACCACTAGGAATTCTTACATCAAAGCTTTGCACCACGCCAACAAAATTGCATACAGAAAAACATACAATATTGGCTGTAAAGAATCAGTCAAATATATCTTGGCGATTACCTAAAGGAGGGAGAACACGCGCCTACTCCCTCCGCCTCATCCATCAGTGTCCGACTCACGGCCACCCTCCGACAGACCACACGCCTATCTGACAGCTAATTTTTCTACTTATTTATTTATTCAGGCTGGGGGACATAAATTGCCCTGCGGTATAACCGAATCTGCGGTATACCACGCTTCCACTGTATATCGCAGTTTCCAAGGTATATTGTAAATATACTATTATATCGCAAGTATACAGAATATATAGTGGCACATGCAATATATATCGTTATATTGCCTGATAAACAGTAACAACGTGACACTAAACAAATATGCCGGACGTGTGTAGTAATAATGGTTGTGACATTGTTTGACCGTGAAAAAGAATTTTCTCACGAGGGGTTTTATATATTTGACAAAGCCAATAAAATACTTATGTGCTAATTTTGTAATGTACAAATAGAATGGGCTGGAAAGGAAACTTGTCTAAAGCATATCCAGAGCAGCACTACTCATAAAAGTTCAGGGAGCATCGACGTCTGGTGTAAATTGTGAAATTTCTCTTACCGATCTTGTTTCCTCGTTGAAAAATGTGAAAGTTGAAAACAATAATTGGTTTTGTCAACAACCTAGTCATGGGTAAGATGGTTCACTTAGGGGAGCAGTTCAGAACTGATTCACTCCCTGTAATGAACCAGCTCTTTTGTACGGTGCATGGCTTCAGTATTGTTCTTTATTCAAAGATTAATGTTTATATGCTGCATTTCCTAAAAATAGACATAAGCGATCAAAATATACATTTCAGTTAGCAAATTTTGTCCATATCAGTATAAATAAATACTTCCTCGACATTACCTTGTGCTATAATTATAATCTCCTACACAACACAACATTTTTGGGACATTTCCAGGATTTATAAACAATTTGTACTTAAAGTATTTAAGTTCTGTAAATTTATAATGAAATATTTTTTTTGTGTTAATGATCTTACATTTAATGTGTCTCATAACCGGAAATAAAATCTCCCGAATAGAAGAAACATGGCCACTAAAGCTAAATATCACAAAAATATACTGTGAGATTGGAAACAATAGAAAATCATGTAACAAATTAATCTGTGTAACAAATTGCACAATAATGAATTAATGGATACGTACAAAGGTAAAATCTGAACTGGTTTTCAATTTTGTCTGTTGATGAACCGTTGTCTGTATTAAAACCATAACTGTATATTTTTGCACAGAAATAACAAGAGATAAAAAACACCGCTTAACAATAGGAATAACATTGCCAATTTCAGGTTTTATGATTATAGTGACATCTCAAATTATGTATGTCTATATAAGTAGCACATTAAAAATTGGAGCAATTCTCATGCAGAAACCTGCGTTTTTGTAGCAAGAAAATAACAGCAATTTTTGACAAAAATAACACTTTTTTTTTTTTAAAACACATATTTTTGAAAAAAAAAAATAAAAAAAAAATAACACCTACTTTTTCAGGTCTCTACTAATAAGTTGCATAAGGTGGGTAGAAGGGTGCGGGTAATGCACCTGGCTCTCTGTCCTTTGCTTTGATCAGGGTAGACGCCTTAATATAGACGCTCCTGCCTAACAAACAGTTCGACCTCCTCGTCGTGCTTTTGCACGCGGGAGTGTAGGTCGGTTATGAGATCACTTAAAATCACGTCACCGGAAAAATGCAAGGTGAGCTGGGCTTTAAATTATGGCCAACCTTCCACAAATTCCCAGTATTTTTCCCACCATATCCTGGCAGGGCCTGTGAATTGGCGATGAACCCTGTTCACCCATTCCTTACGGGGTATGAGGTGTTCCCTCACATAGGCTCAGAAATTTAGTGTGTACGGCATGCGGCTTCCTGTTAAATTCTGGTAGTTCTAATTCGTAGAGTAGCCATGGAATCACCGGTCTAAGCCTGCGGGTTGGATTAGTGGGTCGGTAAGTCTGCTCCCTTCGGCAGACTTCGCATTGGTACACCTGTCCGGGTTGCTGGATTGGCTCATCCAGCCAACCGATACAGGTATGGTGGAAATCGCGGTGACACAAAATACAGTGGATTTTATGTCGACCTTGGCCCTCGCACTCTGGCCATTGGCACACGTGGGGCTCGTCTAACTGGCATTCCTCAAAACGGTATTTACGTCTTCCCATCCGACGTACATGTAGTGATAATCCCGGTGACAGTACTTGCACTGTATTATATTCAGGCCTGTGCCTGGGCAAGCGGAAACCAAGCAGGGGCGTTGCTACTTCTGGCGATGTTGGTTTCTGCTAGGGTGCCGCAAGTGTTGGGCTGACTTCCTTCGGAGTCAGTCATGATGTTGACTTAACTTTGGGTGCCACGGGGTGTTTATTAAGACTCCTCGAAGTCGTAGATCGGCTTCTCTCCAATGAGTTGATTGCAGGGGAGGGGTGGCTGGCATGGTCCTCGCTCTCAAGGCTGAGCTACTTAGGACGAATGGCTCCACCTTGGGCACCAATTGACGATTGATGCATGCCGAACGTCTCAATTCTTTTGAATTACGGGGTTGCGTACGCTGATTGCCCTCTTTGTCCCAGCGAGGAGAGGGGAATCAAACCCCAAGGTGAGGCATATGGAAATAAGCTCCCGTCCGGGGAGTTTTACTTTCCTTACAAACAGGGCTGTCAATAGGTGGGACCCAGCGGTCCCAAGGGAGGTGAATAAATGAGTGAATGATTAACCGAGGGTGATTGTGGGGATGATTAATCTGGATGGGGTGACTGGATTTATCCGCAGTGGCCTCGTCAGCCAGCATGCAGGAACAAAGTTAGCCGGGGTTTTGCCACGTGGTTTAGGGGTGACCTTTGATGGTAGTCGAATCCTAATGAATTTCCCGGAGGCTAATCAAATAGTGCATTCGATAGATAGGGTTTCCACCATCGGATGTCAAACCCGAAGCCACCTGCCCGAAGCTAATTGTACAATGCCTGCAGGAGCCGGTGTGACCGGAACAGGGGCTGCTGGAGTTTCTGGTACGGTAATGGGTACGACGGTCTCGGTGGGTTCCGTAGCTATGTCTTCCCGCTCAATGTCCTCAGGTGGGCACCAACTTAACAAATGACCCTTGTGTGTCGCTGGTACTACAATATCATAATGAACAGGTGACTCTATTGGTTCTACAGGTAACAGTGCAACAGGAATTTAACTAGCTATCAGATTATTAATAGGGTGTGATCAATTTAAGGCGCGTCTTTCACGTTGCCTCTGGTAGCTATCAAGTCCACCGTGGGTGTGATGCATTGAACTTTATAATGGACATGAAACAATAATAATAATGAGGACGTCACCTGATAAAATTAATATAAATATACAAATATATAATTATATAATTTAAATACTTGATCCAAGAATAAAACTCTCTACAGGTTAAGGCAAACCTGGAAACAAAAATAGCAAAATATCTACGCTTGCAATTCACATGGTATGATGAAGTTAAGGGGAAGTCTCCAGGGGAACGTTAATTGTGTACTGACTTGCTACCGCAGAAGTCACAGGAGTTTGACTTAAGGTGAGGGTAGTGGGTACAGGTGGTAGGAGTTCGCCATCTGGTGATTAGTGGCTGGCATAGATGAACCTTACCCAAGCTGCAGATGCTGGAGTGCAGGCGGCCTTCCCTAGATGCCGGCTGGAGTGGATGGAGTTTGAGCCTTGGCGCAGGCTCTAGATAGGGAGGAGAGGCTTTGCAGACTGGGTTGGGCTCGCTATCCTAGTCGGCCGGGGAGCCCAGCATCTCTCGCTGGACCACAGTGCTCGATATCTATTTATACTTCATTTCTGCATATCAGCAGTTCTTCGGGGTGTGCGGGGTAGCGTAACCTTCCAATGCAGGGGGTGGTTTATCAGAGCTCTGGAGCATCGTACATTCCTTATTTCCCTGCTTGGAGGCGACGACGAATAAAATCACCTCGGCCTGAGGCTGACTGGCCATGATTTCACAAGGCCACGGGGGTACTGCCATCTTGGGGGTTGATTGGAACTTCTTCCGTGCTGCCATGAAGGCTTGTGGATATTCAAAATTAAATATTCTATTCATCGGGGTGGCGTGTGTATGTAGGGAACCGGGCAGGCTGTGTTAATTTTAATTACTTAGCTTCATTACAGTTACGTATTTGACTGTCCATACTAGTGGAATCTCCATGCTCAATACATTTGTCTCGTTCGCCACTGTTATGATTTGTCCTGAGTGAAGGGCCACTCGTAGATGTGATGAAGTCTCCCGTAGAGAGCCTAGGTGTGCTGTGCAGCATGCTGTTATGCGTCAGCCCTTACTTGGAATAAATTCTGAACCACTGACCATTTTTGTATTACCTAATTTCTAGTAAAAATATTTTTCCTGTAAAAGGTACCTTGTCACGAACCTATTCTGGGCCTAGGCCTAGATGATTCTTGACTCCCTTATCTGGAATGTTCACTTTTATAGGCCTAACAAATTAAATAGCTAATGAACATAAATGTGTACAAATGTTCATACTTTAACATAATTTATTTCAGTCCTGGAATGTAATTTATTTTTCCAAATATCTTTCTCTGAAAATTGATTAAAACCTACTGTAGGAAAGAAATTAATTGCTGACACATGCTACGATTTTGTCACAAGCGTATGTTTTATTTTTAAATAAATATTTGGGTATAAAATTAACTAAAATTGCAGTAAGCATATATGGTGGTCTCCCCTCCACATTTACCTAAATACGGTATGAAAAATAATGCTGAAAATATATTTTGCTACCTGATTATAAAAATTAAATGACAACACAGCAGAAAATATGGATCTGATGACTGCACTGGCATTTACTTCAACCTGAATTAGCCTAATTTATGTTTGTTCAAAAATATTTGAATGTTTAATTTCACTTATTACAACTGAGCAGTTTAGTTGCATGCAAATTTTCAGGCACGACAATTAGGATGCTTATTATTGGTTGAATAGCTATAAATACCTACATGAAGTGATATTATGTTGTTTTTAGTCTTTTGAATACCGTCGTTTCCCACAAAACTATTTTAACATTAATTTATAACATGCAGCTTTTCTCTTTTAGATAATAATGAAAAGTAGCGAAATCAATTGCAAAAATGATGAAAAATGTACCAAAATCAAGAAGAAAAATGACAAAATTTGCCATATTTTTGCACCTTAAACAGTTGACTCTATGCTATTGGCCATTATTTGCCCTTCCACCACTTTTTAAAATAAATATTGCCATTTAAGTAATAAACACAGTGTAAATATTCCATTGGACTCTAAATTTAATGCTTATGGCTACAAAAAATATATTTATTGACTATTATTCCAAATGAAAGGGCTTCAAAAAAATACTCATTTTACTGTGAATAGCCTATAGCATATTTGTATAATACTGAGCAATCTATAAAGCTAATCTTTCAACACCATTATAGGATGAACAGAATTACCTATTTCATCCTTTACATTTTCCAATAACGATTGGGTTAGATACATATTTCTTTAAATATTTAGGATGATACACACTTTTTTTTTTCCATCCGCTATATAGAGAGACAAAATCTTTAATTGGGGGGGGGGGGGGAGATAAACAAAACACAAGTGTCTAATAAAACCATCCTGTCTAGCTGTATTGAGTTGTGCTCTTAACAGTAAAGGGCATTCCCGAACAGTCAAGGACGTGCACTTGAGCAGTTGACAAAAGAATGGTTGCGATAGACTTTTGAATCACAGGTGTAATTGATGACAATACGAATTCCCTGAACTGATTCAGACTTTGCACTATCATCAGAGTTCAGAGGTGGACTGTCATTGTTGACAAATTTGAGCTCAAAATGTAGCATTGCATGGTGATGGGCACAACGCACAATGTTTGTGACTGGGAATTCTGGGATTGATGTGATGGTGATAGAGAATTTAAGCACAATTTGTGTTCTTCAACCATTTTGTATATATTTTGTGGGTTGCATTTAGAAAATTGCAAACACTTGAAGAGAGGATGTGTGACACTACACATGCAGCACACTTATTGCTGTGATCTACCAAGCTGCTTCCTACGCTTGATTGGAAACCACTCCAACCTCGATGGTATTCGGGACAAGGACACGAGCAGCAATCTGTTAGTTAAACAGAGATTTGTAACAATCCAGCACGGCGTGTTTTTAGTTCGCGCGAAGGACTGAAGCAAGGTATGTCGCTGACCTGCCGCCAGACAGCTGCCACCTGAATACGGACCGCTAGAGGGCGTTCCATTGCAGCCGATTCCGAGACTTCTGCATACAGCCTTCTGCATCATTAACAAGGTGATATTTTTCCAGTGAGTTACTACAGAGACTTTATTAGATATTGATATCGTGGCTGATAAAGATAAAGTTAATTGTATGAATCAACTCCCCTGCTTTTAAACATAAAGTAAAGATTGTACGAGTTGTGTCACCTATATTTTGAGTGTGGTTTTATATAAAGATATTAGACATAATGTCATCCTTTAATTTAAAGCTACACCATCTGACTGCACATATCCCCCTTTTAAGTGCATGACCGATTCCCTTCAGGACGGCTACAGCATTATGTAGTAGTCACCAGGTTGTTCGTCGAATGACCTCTATCTTGCTTCCAGCTTAGCAGTGTTACTGTAGTACTGAGTTTTTGAAGATTGTGCAAAGATTGTGCACCGGGAACAAGACCACGCTACTTCTTGTTAGGCACAACAATGCTTTTCTAAGAGTGTGCTGAATGCACACTCGTGCCCTCATTGAACCCAACAAAGCAACCCCAGATATCGCAGTTTAGCGAGACGCTACGCCATTGCTGGCAACGGCGAGACATAGCATATGAATATTCGAAACATGGAACTCAATGGTGTGAGAAATTAAAGCTAGAACGTGAACAAGCCAGAATTAATTTAATAACATTACAGGAAAAATGAAAAGAACTCTTTGATGTTAAGTTTCTGAGAAACAATCTTTAAAATACGACAATTTGTGTGGATTAAGAACCACGCCAGACAGAAGGCCCTCACATTTAAGTACCACGGCCCTTATCGCGTTCACAATATCGTAGGGCTGTCTACCATTGCCATTGAAGTCCGTAAACGAGGTCAAGCAAAAATTGACATGGTTGGCACGAGAAATGTACAACTTGCCAATGTCCGCTGCTAATCTTAACCCTTATGTTTCAGGTATATCACATGCAGAATGGGATGCCCAACAGCCAGCACGATACCAATGCTGCTGCTATTAACCCTAGGTGTCGCAGGGATGCAGTTGTATAGGACACATGCTGGCATCTATTTTCAGGAGGTGTCCCCGAGCCTCTACTACAAAGAAACGTTCCCATTAATGTACAGCATTCCTCTCCAACAGCCCAGCATGCCTACCAACCTTGAGACGTGGTTATACAGTACATGCACCAAGAGGAACAGCACTGTCTGCGAGAATGCAGAGCAACTGCATAACATTTTTAGTGAAGCTACAACCAATATTGTTGATGAATTCTTGAACGAATTGTCTGTGTTTAATTGAATTAAACGTGGTATATCCTTCCTTGGGGATGTCACGAACTGGTGTTGCGACGTCCTCACCGCCAGTCACCTTAAATCCCTTCTATCAAATGATGAAATGCTAGCTCTACAAGTGAACAAAGTGAAAAATAATGTCATACTGTCAAATAGAAATTTAAATCTCACCATTCATAGCATTGCAGAGATAAAAACACTAGTAGAAGTTGAGATTAATTCTATGACACATTCAATTAATTCTATGGCTGATCAGGTAAATAAACAACATGAGGTAGAAATAGCGCATATTCATGGGCAGATGTTGACAGGTATAATTTTGGAATTAATGAATAACGTTATTAATGAGATTAGAATTGGTACATACATCCAGCATTGTCAAAACAATTATCTACCAGTGCAAGCTGTTTCACGTATGACTGACAGTAAACTTACAAAAGTTGCAAACAACAATTAAAGAACTCAAAGATTCAGTATTCCAATCCAGGAAATCATAATATATTACACCACGCCCATAACTGAGTGTATGATATCGCCATCCCAAATCTCGTTGAAAATCCAAGTTATAGTTCAAAATATTAATAACAATTGGCAATTCTTTCATACAACGAAAGTGCCATACGTATTTCAAAACGAAACCTGCTACATTGTAACCCCCAGCGACTTAATAGCTATTGCGACTTAATAGCTATTGATAAAAAGACACAGGAATCGCGTCAGGTCACCAACACACCAGACCAGGTAAATGAGGTTTATTCTATTTCCAAACACATAGCAGGTAAACTGTCTCAAAGCAGTAATTCAAATACATAGTATTGACCAAGTGTACCAACATTGTAAATTTAAATGTAGTGTGTAACAGGTACGCCTTTATTTGTTAATGCCATAAAACGACACCAATATGTGATCACAAATGCTCCCAGCGTTTTTGATACTATGATGTATAAACACAACACTCAGTAAAGTTATTCCCAAAACAGAAATTGGCAGTATTGAAGTTAACGTTCTATGTGGGTGTACTCTTACGTCGGGACAGCTGACAATCGTTCAGATGACGCACATCTGTGACGTAAGAAGGCAAGCACTAGCAAATTCACTTGCAGTAATACCAATCCATTGGTTGAAGGGAAATAATTTTGAAACCAAGCAACTTAAGCTTGACAATGGAATAGCGTTCTACTTGGTAAACGACAGTACAATAATAAGTGGAAAGTTTTACATGCGGAGCTCTCGACGATAGAGTATATTGCCAGTAATCCCGCTCCAACGCAAACGCTTGTATTTACAGTTCTTTCACAAGAACGTTTTAACTATATAAGTGTAGCAATCATTATAGTTGTTATTGTCACTCTTGCGTGGATGTACAGTAAGTTGATTGATATTGCAATTTTATTAAGTAAGGCAGTCCAAGAGGCATAGCTTAAGTATCTAAGTGAATTCACAGGTTGCAGGCCTTCGGCATACAGGTAGTTAGTAAGGGCCCACAGCCATTTTCTCACAAATACCGCACATGTTTGTGCTTTGAGATATTAAGACGACATAAATAGCTACCCAATAACATAGTTCAGTATAAAGTGGTAATTAGAATCACATCCTGCTAATGCGAATTATATAATCATAAGATTGTGCACAATATTAATGAATATAATAACCACAGATAACATATGGCACACCACGCATAACATAGGTAGCCTCCCCTCCGCCTTGGTTTGCGGTTAGCATCAAAAGTTGGCACGCATGAATTTCTGCACGAAGCAGAACTGGTAGTTCACTCGTGCAGTTAGGGGCAGAATGTGCACACATGTCAGATTGCATAGGCAGCAATGTGTGCAAGTTCCTGCTACAGAGGGCAGTAGCGTACAAGCACTACCATAATCAGTTCATTGTTTTAGCTCTAGAGAGCAGTTCTAGGTGGAAACACTCCGTGCGGCGAAAACGCCATTACCTTTTAAGTTTATTTTTAAATGGGGCCCCTTTGTATCTTCTAAGTACTCTTTCACACTACTGTATTGCTCATAATATTGCAAATATGTTCAAAGAATTGAGACTGATGTTTACAATTTTATCCAATTTTATTTTTCAATTTTCTAATTTCATATATATGTGTGTGTGTGTGTGTGTGTGTGTGTGTGTGTGTGTGTGTGTGTGTGTGTGTGTGTGTGTGTGTATATATATATATATATATATATATATATATATATATATATATATATATATATATATATATATATATATATATATATATATATATATATATTTCAATATAGCAGAAAATCAGCACACTGTGTCACGTAGACACTAGTAAGCATATCACTTAATGGTAGTCCTATTGTGGACTGTTGACCAAAATTTGGTGCACCGGAGATCCCAAATCTCATACCTTAGTGATTGGCGCTGGAATTTCATATTTATTACATTTTTGGGGGATTATCTGTCGTGCCAAACACGCTCCTAACCCATCCATGGTCAACAGGAAGCAATAGTCGGCTTCCTAGTTATTTAATGTTGTGCCGGCACAACACAATACAAAAGTTTTTATATAATAATTCTATGTATATTGTCAATAACTTCAAGCACAAAACTAAGAGTCTATAGGTAAATACATTAACATCTCAAAGAGGGTTGCAATATTAGACAATAGACATTCAAAATGTTTTACAATATTATGATGTACAAAACTTCTTTGTAGGCAAGCATGAAACACTTAGTGTCATCAGTTGTGTATACCGTAGTATTATAAAACTATTTCTCATAACACACACAGGTTCTATACGTTCAGTTGCTGCTTATAACTAAAGTGTAATTTTAAATGTATTCACATAGATGCAAGTTCGCCCTAAGATTTGTTCTTAAATAAGTTTTAAGCCTATATGTAACGCTGTCCCTAGCCTTACGTAACTGGCACCATCCTAGGGTTATAATCAAAACAAGTGTGCGAAGGACACTACTAATTTTACTACCCTGTCGGCTTCCATGCTGTAACGCTGGCCTGGCCCTACTGGTGCATTCCCCCACATTGCCCAGCTCCCAGGTCTTCTCATACGAGATTGCATGAGTCTCTGAAGACAGAGGGGCCATGCTATGATCGACACCAGTAAGGGTTGCCAGGCCAAGCGCTTACACTGGAGTGAACGCGGCTTCGGCAACCCGGCCTCCTAGTTATGCCGACAGCCAAAGGGGAATGCGAACAAGGTCGGGCCCATGCGTATGTATGTCGCTGCCATCTTGTTCCGCCAATGCCGGAGGCCCTGCTGGGAGAGCTGCTGCCAGGACCACCACCATACCTTGTGGTCCTGGGTCGGCACCTGATGACTCCTGTCTATGCCGCTGTCGAGAGAACCTCCGCGCTGCCGCCGTCGTATTCCTCAGGGTAAATATAATTCCCGTATGGGCACCGTAGGTTACATTATGACTGGATAAGCGAATGCTGACATAAGTGCTCCATAAGGGCAACAGTATCTTTAACTGAATATAGCTTTGCTCTTAACTTAAAGTAATGACTTCCAGAGATTGAAGTAATAGGGTAAATGTAACTAACACCTTTGACGAATCTTGAGTTGTACTAGAATAACTGTCAATTAAAGTAGTGTTTTATATGAAAGTGCTCTACTTTTCTTTGCTTACGTTTAACCCCCTTTTGAGTGCTTGGTCTCCCTTCCTAAAAGGGGTGCCACAGCATTATGTCTACAGCTGTCTATGGAGCTGACACCCAAACCCATGTAATGTGTTGTCTTTTTGATAGTGCAGCTCAGGCTTCATTCATCACTGAAGCTGCAGCAAATCTTTGTTTACCTTTAAAGAAAATTAATGAGAGGGTTTTTGGCCAGTCACACAATACTGTCAATTTGAAAGGAGCGGTTGATTGTAAGATTCAATCCTCAGTGTACATTCACTTACTTCCTATATGTAGTGTCAAAATTGTCTGCTGCAGGCAGTCATTGATCCTTATGTCAGCACCAAACTAGGCTCACTTCCACTAGCAGGTTCTCGTTAGACAAACCTACTCACATTGATATCTTGCTGAGTGCTGACGTCTATGCACGGATGTGTATGAGTGGTCGTCTAGACCTAGGCAGTCATATGCACGTAGTGCTCGAATCCAAGCTTGCTTGGACGTTGTTGGGAGAGTATCACAAATCTTGTGGCGAACCTGATAAGGGTCTTGTTTCTCTGTTTGTGGGTATGAAGGAATCTATGGACTCAGTGCTCAAGTGGTTTTTGGAAGTGGCTTATCCTTGGATCCTTGGAAGTGGAAGATCCTTCACAAGTTGGAACTAAGGAACCAAATGCTGAGTTATGTGAAACTCATTTTCTAGATACACTCAAGAACCTTCTGGTCGATACAAGGTTTACCTCCTGTTTAAACATCATGCTCACTCACTTGGGGATTCATGTGTAAGTGAAGAGCAAAGATTTCACTCTCTTGAAAAGAAACTTATTCGTATCCTGAGATGAAAATTATGTATCAAAAGTTCAAGCTCGACCACCAAACTTAGGGTGGTGTTTGATGGGAGTGCCAAAACTTCAAACGGTGTTTCTCTCAATGATATTCTGCTACTGGATGTCGTCTTGCGTTTTAGACTCAATAAGGTTTTCTGCACTTGTGACATAAAACAGATCTACCAGCCGATATTGATCCACAAAGATCATAGACCATACCAGCCACTCTCCTACTTCAGGTTTTTCAACTTAATATAGTTACATATGACCTGTCTCCTTTTCCATTTCGTGCCATCTGCACGTTGCGCCAGTCTTCAATATCCTCCTGCCCAAACTGCGCTTCTCCACTATATCTTTGTTGATATTGTATTGGGTGCAAACTCTGTGGAGGAAGCATGTTTACTGAAAGATCAGCTGTGTGAACGCTTACATTGTTGTGTGTTTGAGCTCAGGAAGTAACGGAGTAACAAGACTCAAATTTTGGATGACATATTTGAGCCTCATTATGAGTGTGTGAGGGTTTTCATCTTTTCCTCGGGGCCTATTGTGAATGTTTTGGGTCTACAGTGGAACCCAGTAGAAGATACCTTCTCTTTTCACTTCAGCATCAATACTGGAATCCTGACCAAATGCTTTGTTCTATCCCAAACAGCTCAGATATATGACCCCATGTGTTGGTTGTCTCCGATAATAGTGTGGGTCTAAATCTTGTTGCAGTGGCTATGGACTCAGGCTGTTGCCCAAATCCCAGGAGTGGGCTCCTCCTCAGTTCTGGAAACATGTGATCTCGAAAGACAACCTGTCTAATTGTGCAACTTGTGGCATGTTTCCACATGAATTTCTTTATCATAATCTGTGGTGGCATGGCCCTAATTGACTTGTAAACTCTCCTGACTAATGGCCTGTATCCACTGTGACTTAAACCATGGTAAATGTCTCTGAGCTGAAGTCACTTCAGTTAGTGGCTACACATGGCCCTCCTGATGAACTTGTGTTGCGACAGACTCCAACTTGGCTCAAGCTTGTTCTAATCATGGCATACATTAGGTGTTTCATTGCAAATAGCCAAAAGCAAACTAGTCATCATGCATCACTGTCCTCTGCTGAACTGAACCAAGCTACAACCCTGATGTGTAAATGCATGCAACATGTTTCTTCCCAAGAAGAGTTGAAACATATTAAGGAAGGAAAGCCTTGCCCCCCACGAATGCAGCGCTTGGCCCGTTTCTGTGATCTGCATGGTGTCCTCAGGGTGGGTGGACGTTTATCAAATGCAAACATCAAATTTTCGGCTAGACATCCCATTATCTTACCTAAAAACCAAGCAATTGTAAGTATTTGCATGTTGCTTCCCAATTGCTGCAATCCTTGTTGTGTCAACATTTTTTTATCCTTTCAGCTTGGTCCTTGGTCAGGTCAAGGGTATTCAGGTGCATGCATTGTTTTCAATGTCACCTGGTCAACAAGCCTCTCCTGATGAGAAATCTGCCTGCTACAAGAGTTGCACTGTTTCGAGTTATTGAGTACATAGGCGTGGACTACTTGGGACCAATGTCTATAAGACTTAACACATTATGCCGTAGCATCAGTCAAGAGGCATAACTCTGGATTTTAATTTGTTTTTCCATGCATATTAAAGTTGTAAATGACTTACCTGGAGACAAGTTTATTTGTGCTCTGACCCGATTTGTCTCCAGAAGGGGTCTGTGTACAAACGTATACTGAGATTGTGGCACCAACTTCTTAGGTGCTTCACGACACAACTTCTCAAATCTTCTCTTTTGGAACATTTTGCCTTCTCCCACTACATTTTAATTTTCTTCCTCCTGCCAGCCCTCACCAAGGATTGTGGAAAACTGCTGTAAAATCTGCTAAATGCCATTTAGGGATCATTTGAAGAGCTCATGACACACTGTACCAAAGTTGAGGCTATTCTCAATTCAAGGCCCTAATACCCATGTCATCTGAGCCCTCTGATATGGCTGTCCGTACACCTGGGAATTTCCTCATTGCCAGATCCCTGGTGGCTGTACCTGAGCCTTTTGAAGACGATGGTTACCCTTGTTTATCCTGACGGTGGAAAATGGTATGTGCCTTGGCCAATCAAGTATGGAAACTGTGGTATCAAGAGTATCTGCAGCACCTACAGCCTTTGGGGAAGTTGTGGACACAGCTACCAGGACTTGCTGTAGGAGATCTGGTCCTCGTTGGGGAAGATTGTGTTGCACCCTTGGACTGGTGTTTAGTCAGAGTGGTTTAGCTGCATTTCAGGAAGGATGCTATTGCCAGGGTGGCAGAAGTGCGGACCCAGAAGGGAGAGCTGCGTCGAGCAGTGCACAAGTTGTACAGGGCGAGTCATTTAAAAGAGGCCCTGTGGTACATGTGTGCAACTGAGCGAGGGAATGAGGAAATCCAGTCCAGTGTGACAACAAAATACCTAGAGTAGGTGCTGGAAGTGGCTGCCATTGACATTGAGGCAGGTGTGCAGACGACACCAAAAGTTGTGAAAGGCACAGGCGAGGACATGCTGTAGGATGGCATCGATAGCTGTAATAATGTTTGCCTGGAGTTCTTTGAGTGTTTGCGGGTTGCTGTAGACCTGTCCCTTTAGAGCACCCTACAAGAAGGAATCAGACTGATAAATTTGGAGGACGGGGTGACATAGGTTGGTTGATTCCGCGAGGCTGATGACACGATCAGGCTGGAACACCAACTCAATGCACGCGATCTTTGCACTTGCAGTATGCGCCGTGGCTTCATCCTGCTGAAAGTAAGCATTGTTGCGATCATCCTCAGTCAGTTGGTCCGCAAAAACATTGAAAATGTGTTCTATGTCTGTATTTCCTCACTCCCTCGCTCCGTTTCACACGTCCCACTAGGACTTTTTTAAAGGACTCGCCCTGTACCATCTTACTGTACAGTAATTATCTTCCTCAAGATTGTGTACACACATTGTATATAAAGCCCATGTGTTTTCTGTTTTACGTTGTTATTGTGTTGTGAGACCTCAGCCTGTCCTGGTGGGCGGTATGTTGTGTAACTTTCCAAGCCTAATGACTTTTGTGATTTTGTGCTGCATACTCATTGCTTGTATGTGGACCTGTCTGGTATTGAGCACAAAGATACAATGTTCTGGAAGTAGGCCCTGCCGCTAGGAAGAGCAGTGGATCTCAATATGGCGACCAATTAAGTTTCCAGTGTCGTGTTCCCACTATTTGTCTGGCCGAATTTATGTATAACTAGCAGCCCAGCATCGCTTCGCTCAGGTTTTTTGGAGTTATTAAAATGTGTACCTATATATTTGCAACTATCCATGACTACTTGTGACTACCCGTGACTACTTGTGACTACCCATGACTAATTGCGACTATTTGTGACTACCAGTGACTACTTGTGACTACCCATGATTACTTGCGACTACTTGCGATTGCGACTACCAGTGACTACCTGCGACTACTTGAGACTACCTGCGATTACTTGCGACTTCCTGCAACAACTTGCGAATTTATAATATTATGGTAAAGATTCACTGAGCCACTGCTGCCTCACTTGAGATTGCTCAACCAACTGGACCACTGCGGCACCACTTGGGATAACTCGTTCCACTGAGCCACTGTGGCCCCACTTGGGATCGCTCTAGCCACTGGGCCACTGCTGCTCCACTTGGCATTACTCTACCCCGGTGTCTCTCTGGTCCCATTTGATGTATGCCTATGTCCATCTGGAAGAATGTAGCATTTTAACCGTGGAATAATTATAAGAATCGGCCCTGTACTGTCTGTCTCATATAAGATGGCAAGAATTTGACAGTTCAACGAATGTTTACTTTTAGTTTATGTATCCTTTCACCATCAATTGGAGGCTACGCGAAAACAAGGAAATGGGTTTCCGGGAAAAAAACATGGCATGTTTAGGACACTAGACGGACAATTACTGGCCCAACAGAAATTACTTAGTAATGAAAATCGCTGTACACTAAATATATGTTACTTTGAAAATTACGCAGAGCTCATGGAAAAATAAAACTATTGGTATCATTCGTAAATTTGTTATTTTACATACGAAACATTTTCATTTCAGCTTTATAGCTGGTTAGGTTCTATAAAGAGCCCACAGATGGCGCACACGACACAGTAAATAGTGTGAGCCGTGCGCGGTACCAACAGATAGCAGCAGGTTCGCTGCCTCTAGATCCTGCTTTTTAAAACGTGACTTTTCTCCTATTACTGTCTTGAAACGACACAAATTTGAAATATATTTTGTCAAATAATTTGAAAATATAATTTAATATTACCATGCATTACCATGCAATATTTCTGTAGGCTTTTGGAAATAATATCAAGCACATATGGAAAGCATGGATGGACAGTGGGAATACGACATGAATAGGTCTAAGGTTTGAAGTCTCGTTTCATTCGGCTATGAATCGTCTTATTGTGTATCATTTTGAACACATATACTCTACTACTTTAGCACGAAGATTAGTTTGTAACACCTACAACCGCTGTTTTGTGACCACGTAAAATAAATTATATTAATTAATCTAGGAACTCTTTGCTATCGCATATTTTGTACTTGTCCAATGTGCGTCGGTAGCACACTCAGAAACTCAGAATAGCCAACTTAATATTATCTTTTGTTTGTTCGTGCATCAGCTGATACACAATTTTGTAAACAGCACTTTATTTGTTTTGCATATGTTAAGTTGCCACTCACTGATTGTCAAAATCTTGCCATCTTATATGAGGTAGACAGTAGTTTTGGTAGAGCATGCTTAGAAAGCAGTCAAGTTGCTCATTTTTCTGCAACTTGGTTTAGAAATATTGGAATTTCTCAAGGATTTTTTAAAATTTAACATAGCCTATGACCATCTGCAAGAATGTAGTTTTCTAATAGTGAAAGAATTATAAGAATCAGCCGTGTAGTTTCCAAGATTACCCGATATATATAAACAAACAAACAAACTCACATTACCTCCTTATAATATTAGTATAGGTGAGCTTTTTTCTAACAAGAATGTAATGCAAACAGGTTTTTTAGCAATAGTAGACAAATTATTAACAACAGACATTGCCGCATATTATGTGAGTACACGGATGATTTGTTGTTCGTTTATGACCGTTTATACATGCTGCAAAATAATGCTTTTTCAAATGTAAACTGCCGCAATAAATTGCACATGCAACAGTGTTAACTGTACAATTTCTGATTTTTCAATGGTTTCATTTGCATTAAAGGAACTCATTAATACATGTATGCAGATTACCTTCTCTTATTACCTGTAGGCTACATTCATTGCTATCGCAAGGTATTTTTTTCCTGAATTTTATTAATAGGACTTTACAAGACCTATAAGTGGTTTATGCGTCTACATTGTTTTGTGAACGCTGCATGCATTTGCGATGCACATGTCAAGGCAACATCACACCAGTTAGAGGCACGATGATCTTATGGTTGAGCGAGCAGTTTTGAAAATATGACCCCTCTGTTCAGTCCATGAAAATGTGCCGTGGACTTTTGTCAAATACATAAAATACCACATGAGAAAATTCTTTTTCATGGTCAAACACTGTCACAACCATTATTACTACACATGTCCAGCATCTTTGTTTAGCGCCACGTTGTTA
Source organism: Dryococelus australis (assembly GCA_029891345.1). Lineage (NCBI taxonomy): Eukaryota > Metazoa > Arthropoda > Insecta > Phasmatodea > Phasmatidae > Dryococelus > Dryococelus australis. The sequence continues at coordinate 244,099,982 of CM056996.1, read as the reverse complement.
TTTTGTTGGAAGAATTAAAGGATGTATTAATGCTCAGAACATTTGAAAAATGGGTTCAGAGTTTTGATTCAATGCAAAAAGATGCTTGAATGTATTATATTTGCACTTTTTCTTGCAAAACATTACTCGAAATGCAAAAGAAAAATGTTCCAAGGATAGAACACATAATTCTGAACACAATGATCTAAACATATAGTATGGTCACAACTGAAAATTTTTAGTTACTTGAATGGAACGTAGCACATTTTTACTAACTTTGAACGCTGTTGCTTGGCGCATCCTTGTGACGGCCACGCCTAGCCAACCTTCGGGAGCTAGAGGTGTGTTATTGTGGGGGAGACAGTTATTGAAGCAGTGGAGGGGAAGGGCAGAGAATCCCTGCTGGGCGACACAGCCAGATTCGTGCACCCTGCATGGTTTCCGCTTGGCCAGGGCTGCTAGGATTTTAGCTGTTGGCCCAGGCACGTGTGCCTTTCTTGAAACTAGCTCCATTAGTTATGAATAGAACATTCTTACAGTTTGTTTCTAGCAACTGCACATGGTGAAATGTGTGACAGTTACCCATGTATGTTGCATTTTTTGTCGCTGAAACGGTAGGTGACATGGAAGAAAAGAAAGGCTGGAGGAAGTCGGAATAGACTCGCCTTTATTTGTCTGCCCGATGTAAGAAAAGATAATGTACTGTTGCTGATTATCAGTGAGAAATGTAACTTTCTCTTTGTCGTAAGCCAGTAATTGAACACAGAAGTAATTTTCATTACATAATAGTTTTATAATTTTTTCTATGGAATCTGATGGGCTGCAAACAGTAGCCAAGTGCTATTCAAGCAATTAAATGCAATGTGCCAGTAAACTGTTATACATTTAGTTTTGAGAAAATGTGTGACAGCGAGTTATGTGTTTACTAAGAGTGAAGAGTTTTGTTTTCATTTAATATGTATAGTTAAAATAATCTAAATGTGTTTCATTGACATTACTAAAAATGTTTTTGTATCAGTATCTCGATAATACTGGTGCAGCTCAGCAGACAATAATACCACTAAAAATTTAGTATAGCGTTACATTTACCTGAACTGAAGTTTCATAGTAATCCAATATAATTTTTTAACTGGAAGGTATTATTTTCCTTCTTATAAATATACTTTCTTGGTGGACAAGTAATCTTTACATGGGAATTAATTAAATATAACCAAGAACAATCGATGTTTTAATGATCGTAGTTATATCTTCAGATACAATTTTACTATTACAATGTTAGTTTTTGAAACTATAATCAACTTTTAAAGTGTGATGGCTCTTATTTTAGACATGTCATAGATCTCAATAAAATGGCACTAACTCCAATTCATAACCAGGCTTCAATTATCCACACTTGTTTTTTGCATAAAAATTAATTACTGCTAAATGTTCTTAGCAAGCATAATTAACATTTATTATGGTCAAAAATGTAACATAATAACTAGTTCATTTAAACTTCAGTTTAAATAAGTACTTTGTTGAAATACGATATATTTACAACGTGTAATGTATAAACTGTTTTCAATAACCTCAACGGAAAGTTGTAAATAAACATGGCGGGCAGCAGAGAGCACGAGAGAGCATACAACTTCGTGCTCTCTGGTGCTCTTGCTCTTTCACCTTCTCTCGGAGATAATTGGGACGGCCAGAGAACGCTCTCTGTGACGTATGTGTGATGTTTCTGTGAGGGCAAGAGCACGAAAGATGTTCTCTGGGTGAATTGAGATGCGGCCTAAGTGCGGGAATGAGACATTTTAAAATTTAGAGTTACTAATTATGGTTTTGCCATGCCGTCGTAAAGATTATGTGAAAGTGGTATTGTTTTCAGTCCAACGACAACGGCACAGCCTCAAATCCCACTAAGAGAAGCGTCGTGGCGTGAGAGACAGTAATACATATACGCACACACCTCAATTTTCATTTTCTTCGCATTTGATGAGTTACTTGCTGACTAGGCAAAAAAAAAAACCAATGATTATAAATTATGAATTAGGTCTATGTAGTAAAAAGATAATTTTTTTTTTTTTTTTTTAATATTTAATTGTTTGTTTCACATGTTTTTTATTCTTTGCTTTTTACAAGGATGATTGTTTCTGCCAATCCACCCTCAAATTATATTTCATTAAACATAGTCCTATGCATATACATAATGTTTATATGTATACGATATTCCCAGTGTGTTTTATTTTCTCTTGAGTATTACATAAATAACATGTGTCCTGTTAACAGAATGGAAATTATTCTGTGATATTTGTAAAACATTTTAGGGAATATAATTTATAATGTCCTCTCCCAATTGGAAATATATTACCAGTTTTTCCTTTTTCAAGTACAATCATACAATTGAAACACTACATGTCAAACAATAAATCTGTCATTTCTTATGGATTTTAGATTAATCATATCTCAAAATACAGGCTCGCGAAGTTTTAGTCTAACTAGATGTACGAAAGCACTGATTTATTATTGATTAGGGTTTGGACATTTTATAAATGTCACGACTGATAACAAATAAAGTAGGTGAACATGCAGTTATTTTTCTTGCATGCCGTAATTTGTTCTTGTGACCATAAATGTTAAACTTGTAGGGAGGTAATGAGAAGTGTGATTTTTGGCACTAAAAACCACTTACTCTGTAAAGCCGATTGAAATATATTTTGGAGGCTTTATATGTAGCAGAAATGATATATGTGGCAGTACTAATGTATTTGATATATTTTATACCAGTTGATAAATATCATCAGCTCAAAATGAATGATAATATTGAAGATGCCGATAGTATGAAAGATGCTTATAATATTGAAGATGCTGATAAAATCGAAGACTTCAATAATATTGAAGACACTGATAATTCTGAAGATGTCGATAATATCGAAGAAACTGTTAATATTGCAGAGCATGTGTTATGAAAGTTAATTTAGTGTCTTAATTTTATTTTAAGAGAGCGTTACTAAGGGGCCATAACGTAAGTGTTTGTAAACTTACTAAAAAACTTATTTCAAAATTCAATTAATATCCCTACAAAATATCTATTTGGCACTCAGTAAAAAAATCTTTGTAGAAAAACTAATAACAGCTCGAGGAAGGACAAAACCATGGTCTTACAGAAAAAAATCTCTATTTTTCTGTTTCATATTTTGTAGTAGTTGTAGTAACATTTTCTGAACTTTTTGGGTGTACTGTGTAAGCTTTAAAGGCGGACAGAAAATGTGCCCTTGAGTTGCAAATTGGAAAAAAAGTTTTTTTTCCTGTACTGTTTGCAATGACTTTTGTTTATAAAAGTGTTCAACAATCATATTGCTTTTATTTTATCCACTGATTATCTTAAATGTGTAGTAGGTGTTATGTGAAATAATTTCTTTATTAAATTTGATTTTGGCAGTATTACAAAATTCAGCATATAAATTATAAAATAAAGTGTAACAGTTTCCAACAAGAAAAAATTCAGTTGGGTAATTCATTTTTCGAATATGCCTCGGGTATAGAAAATAACCTAAATACTATCTGAAACCATTTAAGTTTGCATATAATTATGCTGCAGTTAATTGCAATTGTGAAAGATAATGGTACTCCATACAGTGGTCAGTAAGAAGTTGGCTAACTTTCTTTGAAAATATAAATAATCACTTATTTTCTGTAATGTATTTACATTGTTCTGTGAATATTGATACATGTTGCTGACTTGACTTGGCGCTGTGGCATGAAGGCGTGCGATGGCAGGCCCTCGTGCCACGGAGGGATGTACTTGCATACGCGCCTGAAAACAGACTCTGCTTAAAACTAAGTACAAAAACATAACACCTGCACCTGCATATAATAGATCAATGATAATGATTGTACGTAATAATTTAATTTTGAAAATTTATTAAAGATATTTGTGGGTGGCATTATTTTGTGTACCTATGTTTTAATCCATGAGAAATATTTTCGAAATGAGTGATTCTGGTACTGAATTGGTGCAAACGAGCCAGAATTGTATTTGTAATTGTAAAGGGCTTTTTATCATCCCCCGGTTTTATGCTTGAAAGTTGATCAGAGGATGGCTTACTTACTAACTTAAATTAACACCCATGCCTTACCCAGGATTCAAATCCAGAGCCTCCCGCACCCCAGATTGGTGGCTCGCCAACCAACTGCGCCATGAGAGGTTGGCACGAGCTAGAAGTGCAAATTGTTTTATACACAATAATATTGTATAACCTTATGTAAAATTTTCTGTGTCTCTGTTATTTGAGATTGAGTTATGCATATATTGTTCCACTAGTCATAATCTTATTTTTGTACATTTTGTATACATAAACTTTAAAATGAACCACTGTGCAAAATATAAATGAGAAACCTATTATGTTGTGTTGTATATTAGACTGATTCTTTCGTTCTGTAAAGAAAACATGGACAAAATTTAGTATTTTTGTATATCTATTTGATTACCTTATAAACCAAACAATCAGGGACGCAGCATCGCTATGTGCTCAGGGAGGGCCAAATTAGATAGTCACCCCCCCCCCCCCCCCTTGAACTTACTTTGTGGTAATAAATGTAAGGCAACCTATAATCTCCACTAGGTTTACTAATGTGAATTATGGCATCACAATAACCAATTTACACTTAACAACAATAATATTGTTAATTGTTAGGGCCAGTAATTACATCATAAATAATACTACATTTTTAAAATAAATTTATTAGAGGCTATATAGACCCCAATAATTTCCTAGTAAAAAAAAAATAAACATAGTTTGCAGATCTACGAAAATTAAAATTTCTAATCAATTCACTGTATTAGTTTGTGTTCAGTAGTGAAAATGTGCGATAGTGTGTTTATAAAATATCTTCCCTGAATTCCTGCATTATGTAATGAGTCTGTTACTTTTCCTCTGTTTCTGCACTAGTTCATCCAAATTCGATAGATGTCATTTTAAAACATGGACCCGCAAACATTTTCGTTTTTGATACTTGTTATTGCACTCTGAGGAAACATACATGATGTATTCTAAACCTAGTGAGAAAATGGAACATTTTTTTGTGGTCTTTTTCCATGTGTAGGGAAATAATTAACATGAACAGGAAGGCTTCGTCAGGAGGGGAAGGCATGTGCCGGACTCGCAAGTCCACACACTTTCTTGATAGGTACAAGGAAATTGGTGCTAGCAGTGGGTGCGGCCAGCCCACTGTGTAATATAAGATTGCTAGGCAGCTATCTACTTTGGCATAGCTCGAATTACCAGAGAATTTTGCTCATAAATCAACACTTTCGAAGACTAACCAGTGTCAACATTAGTGTAGAACGACTACCCAGGATATCTTGAATGCTGGTGGTCCATAGTACATGTTTTCAATGTCATGCAAACCTCATAATAAATATTTAATTATAGTGAGACTTTGTGTTCATGTAAGCAAGTTAATCAAATGCATCAAATCTCTCCTCCTCCCCCCCCCCCCCCCCTCTCGCTGCACCCCAGCGAACAATGTTAAATTTTATCTCAGGAGCTTATTCTTTCTATAGTGTTTTTATTTTACTCGCACTCTCAAAACATATGTAATTTAAGTGCGACGTATACTACTGCTGGTTTCCCAAACAATTTTGTTATGCAGTGGAATGCTTTCAAGCCATTTTACTCTGTCCTTTTTTTAATAATGTGTAATTTTATTCTGTGGTGTATGTGAAGGAAAGTTAATAGTTGACATTTTTAATATTATAAGGACGTTTTGAATGTTGTTCGCATTGTAATTTCTGTGTAATAAATTCATTGAAATTTATCAAGCATGCTTGTCACACCTTCTAAATGTCAAATTTAACAGACAATGTAGTTGTTTGTAGTCTTGTGCTGTGAAATAACAACACGAAAAAAAAAATATAGAATGTAAAATACTACCTCATTTAGAATTATTTTAAATATTTTTTTTATAAATGCCTACTTCCTTCCTTTAACTTGATAACAAATCAATTTTTTTTGTATGTAATCGTGGTGTTGAAAATTAAGTTTTGCTATTTATTAGAAAGCTGCTGTAATAAGTTGTGTAGACTATTTGCTGGTAGAGGACTTTAAAGATACACCCCACTACACTAGTTGATTGTATGTGAATATGAAGCACCATGCAGCTGTGATGGGGGAAGGCCAAACAAACACAGGGATGATTCTCAAAACTGGTTCTAGAGATGGCTGTCCTTTCTCTGTGGCTCTTAAAGTTTACTGGTCGCGAGGAAGGGAGGGTAAGGTGCCGTCATCCCCTCCACTTCGCTGGCTACTGTGTGATGTGTACAGTAACGGTCACACCCCTGGCTAGAAACCCCGCCCCTAGGAGCTCAGTTCTGGGCTGTTGAAACAGAAATCGAGGTCACAGTTTCCCTGTTTAAGACTCTTAAGGGGTGGAGGGATGTAATGGCAGTCACACTTAAAGAAGAACATACGTGCTTATTTTGTCACCCACGACTTGTAGGCATTTTGCCCCCCTTGCCTGTTGTTAACTGAGAAATAGGCCGTCGGAAGTTGGTCCTCGCGTACCTTCGGCTGACAACCACCTTCATTCCCCTCTACTGCCCCTCATTATTCAAGGAAGAAATTGTAATGTTAAGTGCTTTGAGGTATTGGAAGACTAATGTGATTTTAGTATCAAAGATTTGATTCCTATTTTTCTCAAACAGCAAAACAATGAGCGAGTCCCATTTAGCACCAAAGAGAAACTAGCGAGTAAAATTGTGACCTTGAACATCTCTAGTTGGTAATCTGGTCATACTTGGTTGTAATGTCACCCATATCCCTTTATAAAGTTTTTATAGTATTAAAACAAACATAATATTTGTTGCAATGCAAGACCCATAAAATTCTGCAGATTTATATTTTCCCCTTAAATTATTGCATAGTGAAAACTGTGATTGTTATGATGTAAGTAATGTATCTCTTTTCGTGGAGCAGCTTAAGTCCTTTACATTTTTTTCTTGTAGTTCATGGTTTAAGTGCAACAGATTAACTTAATTAGTATTTTGAGGTGACTAGAATATTAATTACTTGATTTAGCATTGTTTGTATGGGAAAATCTGTTTATTGTTCAGTTGCAGTTTTCAACAACATAAAAGGTAATTGGTATTGGGTTTGTTTTGTTGAGGTGAAGATACCAAAAAGGAGGAAGGAAGCAGTGAAGAGGGAGGTGAGAAGAGTGGTGAGGATATTGTGGAGGGTCCTGTGCAAGGTCCAGTATGGCAGGAACCTGAAGAAACCCCACCACCATCCAGACCATCCTCTCCATACTCTCCTACCCGTGATACGACTCCTGACTCCACCACAGAAGCAAGCAAGCCCCCTGTGGTTCAGGAACCAGTGCTGCAGCATCCACCTATCCCACCTCAGCCACATTTTGAATCCCCCCCGATGATGCAGATGATGACACCGCCACCCATGTCAGTGCAGCAGATTGCAATGTCCCGTCCTCTTCCCATTTCACAACCACCTCCTCCTTTCCTGTCATATTCTACTCCCCCTCCAGGACTGCACATCGTCCCACCTCCTATGTCACCAATGCAGCCCCAGCCTCTTCCACCTCCCTTGCATCCCAACACTTCAATAGCACCTCCCCAGATGAGGCATCATATGCTCCCGCCATTACAAAATATACCGCATCCTCTCAATATTCCTCCTCCGGCGCCAGCACCGCCTCGTGCCCCAGCTCCCATAATGCCTCATCCCATGCATGGCCCTCCTCACCCCAACCTCAGTCAGCCTCCACCCATGATGCGCCATTCTGTACCAATACCTCAACCACCGATGATGCCAATTGCACCACCCATGATGCAACATCCGGTGCCCCCTCGTGTGCCGTCCGGTGTGCCGCCGCCACCAGTGATGCCTGCGAATGTTGGAGGTAATATAATATTACGAAATATTTATTTGTGAGCGTCAGTTGAGGCTGTTTGCGATACGACCCGGTATCTGATTCGAGTTTACCAGTTTGTTCAACAGCGATGGTGCAGGATGAGGCCGTTCGGCAGCTGGCTAGAACTGTGGCGCAGTGTGGAGATGACATTGAGGACATCATCAAGGCGAGGAACCCACAGGACCCCAGCATATGGTACAGCTGCAAACAGGATGTACATTTAAAGCTGGTGATAATGCAACTAACTGCATTTGGGTTTGCTCAGTTGGTATTATTTTATGTTGTTACAGGAAAGAAATAGTGAACATTCAAAATTAATTTATTGTAATATTAACCTGTGATATTTGTGTGATTTATAAAAGTTAGGATGTCCAGCAACAACTATATGGCGAGTTAGTGATGACATATTTGCGACCTTTAATGCATGTATAATTAATTTCAAGGGAATTGTAAGTTTTTAGGCTCTGACAGTCGTATTATTGTGATCTACAATTTGTGTACTTAATGTGCATGTTTTTACTATATATTTTTTTAGTTTCCAAGTTGAAATTATGGTATGAATCCAAAATATTTATTTTCATAGTAATACAAAAAAATGAAAGTCTGAGAGCTTTATAGAAACACTGTACAAACCATGAAAGTCAGAGTTTAAAAAGTTTCCTTAAATCCTATTGCCTCTAACTTCATGTGCCAAAACACCACTATTTTTTTAAATCTCCTATATAAAAATGAATTTTTGTTTTATTTTGTGTTGACAGTACATGGATTATAAATAAGTTCCATTTTTAATTATTTTTGTAGCCAAATTTGTGCATTAATCGTGACATTTTGATGGGCGTGGTTAATTTTTTCATTCAGTTGGTTAGATATTTAAATTTATATGCAATACCATTTATGGTAAAGTACATTTCCATGCATAAAAATGTTTAATGGAAATAAGTGTTATGATTTTACAGTCAGTTTGCATGTGCATAAAAACAAAAAAAATGGGATTGTGTCACATAAATGGCACAGTTTAATGTAATTTTTTTGCATGATAGCACACAGATAATATTGAACACTAAATTACATTTTTGATTTGCCAGAGAGAGAGAGACTACACTGAATACTCACAGATGCTAAAATGTAACATTTTCACAGCCTGAAATGTGTGCATCAGTGTGTGGATTGTAGTGTTGGGGAGAAAGAGTGGCTAAACGTGCACTGTTTTAAGGCAAATTGTTGTGGTCTTGTTCCAAGCAGGTAAGTACCAGGCTATCAATCCTTGAATAAGTGGCCAGTTTTATTGTGCATTGGACAAAGAGAGGAAAGTCAATACTGCATTGCTACTATAACTGCAACTGGTATCAGTTGCATTGGTTTGCTAACAAGGAAAGGAATAACAGTCTTGTTTAATACAACACTTAGCTAGACAGCATGTGTGCGTGCATGTGTGTGTGTGTGTTTATATATATATATATATATATATATAATATATATATATATATATATATATATATATATATATATATATATATATATATATATATATATATATAAACACACACGCATATAAGAGAAAATTAAATTTGTGCAGTCTACCTAGGGCCCCTTTTTTACGGTAAATAAAATGAGCTGGTTTCGTTATTAAAATTTCACAATTCCGTCACAAAAATATTTTTATTTCGCCGAATAAATTTTATAGGAAAAAAAAATGCAGGCCATATTAGAACCTGTTATTTTTGTAACAATTTCAATCAAACTAAGTGGAATTTGTTATTCATTATTTTAATCGGTGCATATTTAAGTGGAAAACATTCAAGAGTATGTAATGATAAAGATGAAGGGATAACCTTACAAGTGCACACTTGTCGTGTACCACACATTGTCATGTCAGAGTAATTTTTGTGCTCTAAATCTTGTACTTTATTGAGACATTTAAAACTGCCCAAGATCATTCGCTAACATTTGAGTTTCACAAGAGTTACAAGAGTTTTACATCACCCACATACACATTTTGTTCATTTGTAGATAACAGTATTTTTAATAAATCCAATTCAGTTCAATATCACTCCAACACAAATCAACAACCTAACTGCAAAATACTAGTAGATATTTTATTATTGATGAAATAAAAGTATTCGTTACATATTAAAAATATTTTTACAATGAAGTGGCAGAAAGCTGTTTGTTTTTGTTTTCTTGGCAATATGAAAACTACACAAATTTGCCTCCAAGGCTGTTGTCTTTTTATTTTTTGTATCCTCCAGTATCACCAAATCACTGTGCATACGGCACGGCAGAATTTAAGCACATGTTTTTTCCCACCCACTCAATGTTTACACCGCAGTTTTGCACTTTGGTCAGTTTATAAAAAAATCTCACTTTCAAACTTCTTCCTGGGCACGACCTAAAACAGTAACTTTGACGTGTTTGGCTGCTTGCGGGGGCGGGATGTGCCTGATTAAGATACAGACCACTTTGCATACTGATTGGTGGGGATGTAGTTGACAATGTTCCGAGGGTGCCAGCTTCTCTACGTCTTGGTAAAGCGCGAGGATCTTCATCTCTCAGGGTCATATTCATCATGTTCAATGTAGGAAGCAAATTTTAGGCCATTAATACACGCTAGGGTTTCCTTTTCGTATATACCAAACCTACGTTCTGCTTCCGATAAACTTTGGCTGGCATAAGCAACCGGAGCCAAACCTTTATTCATTCTATGGTTCTGTACAGCTCCGAAAGTCAAAGACAAAGCATCGATTTGGACAATGGAATGCTCAGAAAAATTAAGCAAATGTAAAGCCAGAGGTGACGCCAATTTTCAGTTTAGATTGACGAAGGCTAACTCTTGTTCACGTCCCCAATTAAACTGAATACCCTTCTTCTTCAGCAAGTTCAAAGGCACTGAAATCTCAGAATACCGATCAATGAAGCGGGCGTAATATCCCATGATGCCCAGAAATTTTTGAACACCATTTAAATTGCGCTAATGCGGAAACTCCCAAATAAAGGTGCAACATGCTCAGGATCTATGAGTGAGTGACCTTCAGGAAATAGATAGCCACGGAATTTTATTTTGTTTGACCCAAATGTGACTTTTTCAGGATTGATATTGATGCGTGACACTATGGGGGTGACTATCCAAGAAGGTTGTGCGATAACGTTGACCACCCTGCTAAGTCCAGCTTAACCTACCACAATAATTACTGTACCTTCAATTAGGCCTAGGAGGCTTTAGGGGTTTAGATACAGCAGTCGGTCGCTTGGAGGTAGGTTTACCATGGACTGGAGGGGAATCAAACCCCAGAGTGAGTCGGATAGAGGTGGCTTCCCGCTCAGGGAGCGCGATCCTTCTCACAATTAGGGTCACCAATATACGCAGGATGCCAGCGTTCTTAAATGGATATAATAGTGAGGGGTTCAATCTAGAGTGATGATGGGATTGCATGGGCTAGCAGACGAGAGACTAGTTGGCCGAGTGAGTTGACGGGCTGGAACAAAATCTACCGAGGGGCATGCCACACGGGTATAGGAATCGGGTTGTGCGGGGAGTGTAATCCTGATCTCCTTTCCCGTTGCCAACTGGATGTAACAATGTTTCGGGAGTACTGTGCCTGGAGGGTGTTTCACTCTGATATGCCGTCCTGATTGTAATTTAACATTACTAAGGGTTTTCTGGGGCTGGTTAGCAGAGTTGTCATGGGGAATAGCTTCGTTCTCACGACTTAATAATTTCTCCTGCTCTTCGTATTCTGTTGTCGAATATCCAGGCCAATTGCCACCAAGTAAGTGGTCTAGTGGGGATGAAATATCCAAAGGGATCAAAGGGGAAATGGGTCGTGGTGTTTGATGTGGGCACCTAACCGGCGGTTCGTCCTCAGACGTGGATTGGGCGTTAGCCCGAGCAAGGGCACGATGTTCCATATGTCTTTGCTTACTGGGAGCACCACCTTTCTTATTATACATCTGTTTAGTAGGGTTAACACAGCACACAAAGATAGGGAGCAACTAAAAGTAAACGAACACAGGAATTCGACATTACGTGGTTGTTTATTGTGGGGCTTGGTTCCTGAGGAGGAAACGCAGTTATTATCACTAACACAGAATACACCTCAATATATAGTTTTACAAACAAACGAGAAAACTATGATATGATAATCTCGTAAATAAAGAGGGTCAGGCGAAGGCGAGCCCGAGGAAAGAAATCTATAGCTCTGCAACTTTACAGTGGCTAAATGTGAAAACTATAGCAACGCAGTGGCTTGATTAATTAAGGGAAACTAATCAGGTAGGTAACTGGAAGCACACAGTTTGCTATTGTGGAGTCAAGGGAAGTTGACTGAGGTAGGGATTGTGGGGTATAGCTGTTGAACTTCTCACGTGCAGGTCCTCGGTGACATGCCGATCTTGAGAGAGAGAGAGAGAGTGAGCGAGAGTGAGCGAGTGTGAGTGAGTGAGAGTGTGTGAGTGAGAGTGTGTGAGCGAGAGTGAGTGTGTGTGAGAGTGAGTGTGAGAGAGAGAGCATGAGTGAGAGTGAGTGAGTGAGTGTGCGTGAGAGAGAGTGAGAGTGTGTGTGTGTGAGTGAGTGTGAGAGTGAGAGTGTGTGAGAGTGAGTGTGTGAGTGAGTGAGAGTGTGGGAGTGTGAGTGTAAGAGTTTGTGAGTGGGAGAGAGTGAGAGAGTGTGTGAGTGAGTGAGTGAGTGAGTGTGTGTGTCTCTCTCTCTCTCTTGACTCAGGTTTAAGGTGGGCAAGAGAGGAGGGTTGGCGATAGGAAGTAGAGGAGCCCTGGTTGGACTTGAAGGAGACCCTAGTAACAAGTTGGGTTTAGAAGAGTCCTCTACGGACTGGAGTGAGAGCAGCAGAATACTTTAGAACTGGAGGAAGGTAAGTCCTTGCGGGCTGAGGAGGATGAGTATGCAAACTGAGAAGGATGAGTTCTTGCAGACTGAGAAGAGACTTCAGCAGACTGAGGGTTGGCCTCGCATACTCTTCGTTTGTTGAGCCCGGCGTCACTCTGTGGTGCTGGCAGCCGGGACTGTATTTGTACTAAATTTTCTCTGGTCAGCAGTTGCGGGGGTGTAACGTAGCCTTCCACCACAGGGGAGCATTTATCGGGGTCCAGACGTGCTGCGAGTTTCTTATCACCCTGCGTGGATATGACAACAAATTAAAACCCCTGTCTCAGGTCACAAGATCACAAGGGTGCTGCCATTGCTTGTGATTGCAGGAACTTCTTCCAGAGGCCAGACACAAGTAGTAGAATTCTCAATAAACATGATTTTAATTGTGAGGGTGCCTTTTAATGTATAATTCTGAACGGGCAATGGGATTGCAATTACACACGTAATATGCAATGGTGTGATCGACCACCCATGCTTTTGGGCTTCCTGGTCCGATACATTTAGTTCAAATTGCCGTTTATATATTCTGCCCCGGAGCTCACCTGGCTCGTAGATGGGGCGGAGTCTTCAACAGTAAGACCAACTTCTCGCATTTTCACGAACACTTGCCTTAAATTCCCAATATTCCCAATCCTTGCGATACATTGTAATGTTATTGATATAGTTAAAAACAAACTTTTACTTTGATGTATACCAACATACTGTGCAGCGCGCTTGCGCTCTCTACAGGCGACTTTGTCCTATCTTAAGTCATTGAGAACTCGGGGCAAGTTTATAACAGTGGCAAAGTAATTTCACGTACCGAGCAAGAGACTCCATGCGTTAGACAGCCTCGTACGTGAAAGTGATTAATGCAATTTATTATGGAATCTACAGCCAGCCCGGAATCCCGCATGCAATCGCTACTCCTACAAATTAATAAAATATTTTTGACAGATCACTACCCTACATTTGCCTTGTGACGTCACATCCTGCCAGCCTCAGGACGAGATGTTTTATTTGTCGTCGCCTCCGTGCAGGGAGATAGAAATGAGCGGCGTTTGCCGCACCCTGGTAAACCAATCCCTGCATTGAAAGGCTATGTTACCCTGCAACCCTGGAATATTGCTGATCAAGGGATTTTTTTGTATATAAAGGAAGTCCGCTAGCACCCCCAGGTAGAGACGCTGGTCTCACCGGCTGCGTAAGTCAGTGAGCACTCCTTGGTATGCAGAAGACTCTCTCTCTCCTCTCCTGAGCGTGCATCACTACTCAACCTCTCCAAAAGCTTCCAACACTGCTTCAACCACCCCTGCAGACTGAGAAGAGTGCACCATCTTACTGCAGCTTGGAGAAGGCAGTACATTCCCTGCAGCTTGTGAGGGCAGCTATCATCCTTGCAGCTTGCATAAGGCGTGTCCACTCTAGCCGACCGCAAGGACGGCCAAACCCTAGAGGTAACCTCTATGTCCTATACTCCGGTACCCCTTTTCCCAGTCAACTTCCATGACTCCACGGTAGCAGGTTGCAGCGTAGTAAACTACCCTTCCGGAAAATCCCAGTAACATATGGAGATGCTGTAAAGAGCGTACTTTGCGTAATTCTATTGACATAGTATTTTTATTGTTCTTGTCAGGCTCACCTTCGCCTGTTTATTACTTAACCCCATTTTATATTAGTTAGCTATACTTGTATAAATTAACCGGACTTTCCCCTTTCCATTAGATGTAATAAATATTACGTTAAAATTAAATTTTTGGTACCCTAATTTCTAGACTTGAACCCCATTCACCTAGTCATTTCTACTTTATTAATTGTATCAGTAAACTAGTTTGCCAGCTGCGATAAAGAACCGCTGAAGTCTTGTCGTCATGCGCACTGAACTCATCAGGAGACAGAGCTTGAATAAATCATTAGTCTGCACAAGACACGCCGTCTACTCCTGGGTTTCTGGTGTTCCGCGCCTGGTAATGTCCTAATAACGGACTGCACATCTATACGTCAGGGCCTTGGGTGTGACTGAATAAGTCATACCTCCAGGACTGAATGACTGCGGAAGGGTCAAAAGGCAACCTAATGCACCATAAGAACGGAGGAAGTAAATGTCGCGTACGACGAAGAGAATGCAGTGCCTTACAGATAGCATTGAATCCGAAACGCGAAATTAAGTCTTAGCAAGATTGAACCTCCAATTACGGAACCTGATTGCATAACCCTGTTTTACTTGTCCCTCCTACCACCCCCACAAGAATCCTTGTTCGACTATTGGTTAGGTGCTTGTTGATTGAAAAGCGAACTGGCGACACTGCGTCCTATTCGACCAGAGGCTCCACCACCGGCGGTAAGGGTAACTCTGCCTAATGTAGTCAAAGAAACGGATTCCCCTAGCTCATGAATGATAAAGTTGGCTTCCGGGAAAATTGTCCGGGTTCGGCTCCCGCCGAACCCGGACAATGGTCATTCCCAAACCTCTTGCACACCCTTCCCCTGCCAACTATATCCCCACATGCAGACCGACGAGACCTCTGCAGATAGCCCCTATATCTCCGGCCAGATCACCTATCACCACCGGCAACCTCAATTTGTCACCTCACGCCATTCCTATGTCGAGGGACAACTGGCGTCCCTTTTCTGCTATTTAGTAACTTTGCAGCAAATTTCACTCTAAATAAATTGTGTAAGTACACAGTAACAAAAAGTTAACTTAGTTGATCTACACACACGTACATTAACACACTTGTTGACCATTCTTTTGCCTCTTGGCAACCTTAGTCATGAGGAAGGTTGAACACCCTGGAAGGGAAATCATCTCAGTCCACCTCACTCTGGGGTTTGACTCCCCTCCCCGATGGTATCCTCTCATTAAGTGGCCCAATTCAAAGCCTACCACGACCCACCGGACCAGTATAATCGCCAATACGCCGCAGTAGGATAGCTTGACGACTCAGGGAGGGTGGTCAGCATTTTAACCACTATTTCTCGAGATAGGGGCGTGCATCAACTTGAATTAAGACAATACATAATCGAGAATACGGGACGGAGCCTGACTTCCAAAGCTAGACCCCATGGGTATCCACATGAACTCATACTGACTCGAGGGAGTAGTAAAGGCAGTATACTTTCTACAAGATGGATCCGAAAGACACTGATGGAAGTTGTTGTCAAGGTCAAGGATGGAAAACACATGCCCCTTGCCAAGGTGTTGAAGGGCACTATCAAAAGTTGGCAAGGGAAATGGATCGTTGTGTGTTTTTTATTTACCAACAAATGGTTGACCACAAGCTTGTACTTATCACTATCCCTTTCCCATACAAGAAAACCTGGAGAGCAGTAATCTGACATGGATGGCACAATTACTCCCGCTTCCAAGAGCCAATCAATTATTTTCCAGAAGGCCTGTAACTTCGGGGGAGGGCACCTAAAGTGACGGCCCCGCACAGGTATGTCATCAGTCAGATAAAACTTATAAGGAAGCACATGGCATTTCCCTCTGCATGGCATGATTACATCATTGAACTCAGTACTGAGAATTTTTAACTTTGGCTTAAATTCGACTTCACTGATATCATTCTGCACAGAAAAGGTGGAAATAACCAGGACGACATCAACACAACCCTACGCGAATATACGAAGCAAAGCCAAGTGAAAGAAAAAATAAATCAAAGTTTTCAACCGCCCTCTTTTTATGGAGAAATTCAAGACCTAATATTAAATTTTAGTAAGACTGGGTGTAACCGCGAATTTCCTGATCTTAAAACTCAAGTTCACAACATCATACTTGAGTATGTCGCCATTTGTGACTCATAGGCGCTTCTCGGACACAAAAGTTTCACAACCATTGAATAACACTTAAACTCGAGAAGTTCTTTTAAGAACCTCTCGTTAATTATACAATAGGTGGCCCCAGTATCTATCAACGCGGGGTAGTTATAACCACAACACGTAACAGTAACATAATAATTACGGGGACAACGCAGGACTTTATGTTCCAAACAACAGGCAGGCTGACACACTCGGCCAGCTACTTGCAGTTTCTCTGACACCGCTCACAAAAGTGACGAACATGCTCTAGCTCGCCGCAACGTAAGCAACGTCTTACATTCAGGCTAATCTTATCTAAATTACAGTTAGCTGCAATATGCCCGGTATGAGAGCAATTCGCACAGCACTCATGTAACCCACGAGTCTCAATTGGTTTCAAGGACATGACACGTCAAGACGTGGCTTTCTGAGCATAAGTTCAAACCAATCAATTTACCCACAACAATATAGAAATACAGGATTTGGACGGGTTCAAGGGAAATTAGAGGCTTAATCCTATCCAGGAATGAAAATAGTTATTTAGAAATAGGAAAAACAGATGACGTGATTTGACTCACCCCTGCATCAGCTGCTGGGGAAACGCCTGTAGAGCTGCAATGTTCACATTTTGCTCCCATTAACTTTTGAAGTGCCATTATTCTCATTTGAACGGTGGTGATGCTATCCCTCTAATTCGTCTTGTTTCAGCGAATAAAGAAAGGAAACTTGTTGGACCATGTCAAAGTCTCAACCACAGGATACATACGTACATGCAACAAAGAGAATATAATTAACAAAAAGCAGAGTCTTAGCAGTTTTGTATCGGGTTAGGGTACAATTACATACAAGCACACACTAGAAATTCGTAACAAAGTATTTTATTTACACCTGTAGGAATACAATAGCAAGATTGAACTTACAAAAAATCAAGTAATGCCATGTTCAATAAATGATCACCATTAAGAAACCAGTATACAACATGGCGCTCCTAAATTCTTTCAGCCTCGAAACATTCATTAAAAATGTGGGTGTAATACAAACAATGTTTGTTTAATTTACACTTCATCAATTCGTGCTCGATATCAACTGTACCATAAGAAAGAGCATGTTTCAAAATCGTTTCTTAAGACTGTTACTTCAAAATAACTAATTTTATTACCACCTACTTTATTCAATGCAAAGCGTATACAATAAGTTGACTAATATCATTTTCACTTCGGAGGGTAATCTACACTCTGGCAAATTAAGCTACTCAGAAACTGTATTTCTTATGTAATTCATAAGTATTAAAATGTAGATTCCTTTACAAAAGCCTAACAATGTGTTACATGACTAGCTGCTATTCTCTCCGAACCACTCATGTGTTACCCAGATGCATTGACAATATTTAGATAATGTGTGCAATGTATACTCATTTTCAACAGACAAAATAAAAACGTGAACATGATTTTGTGCCTTCGAATAATACAATTCTAAAACATAGGCTCGTAAAAACCTTCACAAAACCTTCACAAACAATTACGCGGTGTAGCAGCTTACGTCTATCAAAGACACTTAACAATAAAATTACATGTTAAAAGAAATGGAATGGCGACTTATCATAAGTCCAGTAGAGCAATTCACTATAAAATATTTTAAACATTATGCACATCTAAAAATTAAATCACGCGCGTAGTTGAAAGCTTAAAGGTTTCAGTTAAACTGGGCAGAATGTGGGGCTGCCGAAAATGACCTTAAATCCAGCTGTTACACAATATTTCATACACTTCACTGTACAAAGGCAAGCACTAAACCGAAAGAAAATTTGGACCGTGTAGCTGAAAAAGAATTTGAAAGAAAATATCCAAACTACAGCATGTCCACTACTAAGTTAGCACTCACTACCACACAAAAAATTTAACACCATACTGACCCATTTTATTAGAACGCGCAAAGTGATCTACTACTCTCCGACTTCTGCCTTGGGCCAACACCTTCCACTGTTAACATGTATTAAATTTTAAAATATTCATCACTAAAAATGCCCAACACTGACATTAATTAGCCTTGTACACTGTAACAGGTAGTTCTGAATCAATCATGATGATCGCTGCTCATACACAACATGAAGGTACTGCCGGCCGCCGAGTTCAGGCAATGAATACCTCGAACACCGGCAATATTTAAAAATGTGTCACACCGAGGGAGGGAAAGAGGGTAGTGGTAACGTAGGAGAGAGGAGGGGAAGAGCCACGTGTCCAACGTGGAAATGAAGCAGCGCTGTCCACAAACTGTCATTAAGAGTACTAATTGGGCCAACAGGAATTTATTTCCGGCGCAAGATAACCCTGGCGGCTAGCATGGAGGTGACTGAAAACTGCTGCTGGAGTCAAGCTAAGACTTGCTATTTATATGTTCTGCCAGGCCGTTACCTCGGCACTGATTGGCTGGCATGTTGAGTGTGAGGGGTGTCATAGAGCAGGGTGTGGCAAAAAGCATAGCTCTCAGACGTGACGTCATTGGCCAGCTGGAGAGAGAGAAAGAACAAAATAAGAACCCTATTAGAGGTGCTATCTAGCACTGCGAGTGGATGTACTCTCGTTTCTCGAGATGCATAGTTACAGTGTTCCGGTGAATAATACAATCTACCCTATCTAGAATGTCCATCCTAAACGGTAAGAGTACATCTCAACACGTGGCGGGATTAATGACAATGCAAATGAGCTAAATTTGTCATATCACCATTGTTCGAAAGAGCATAGTGTGTCAATTCGTCCCCTCTCCGCTGCGACGAAAACTCATCCTTGAGGGAGATGAGAAACAGAGTCCCCTTGGAAGGACACTGGATTGTCCCTCAATGGCAATAGGTCTCTCTCTCGATTGGCTCTGTCTGAACAGGATGAGATTAGATTGTGACGCGTGCTGCTACAGGGTAGCTACAGGTTGTGACTACCTTCGAAGGTAGTACGGTGATGGTGACTATCCCATCAACCTCGCTTGGCCTACCACTGCGAATACTACCTATTCTATTAGGCCAGTGCGGCGTATGGGGGTTAGACGTAGTAGTAGGCCGCTTGTGGGTAGGTTTGCTACGGGCTGTAGGGGAGTCAAACCTCAGGGTGAGGCGGTTAGATGTGGGTGCCTGCCCAGGGAGCTCGATCCTCCGCACTGACAGGGTCGCTAATTTGCGGGATGCCAGCAATCCCAAATGGGTGAAATGTAGTGAAAGTTAATCCGAGGTGGTGATGGGGGTGCGTGGTCTGGTGGACGAGACCTTTACAGGTCGAGTAGGTCGGCGTGATGGGACGAAATCTGCAGCTGGGTATATTGCATGCGGTCAGTTGTCTGGTTGGGCCGTGAGTCGAACCCTAACTACTTTTCCCATTGCAAGCTTAATTGAGCGAAATCTATGTAGAATGGTGTCCTCTGGGTGAATCACTCTAAATCGTCTACCAGACTGCAGTTTAATATTACTGGTACTCTAGGGGTTTTGCCTAGTGGGGTTGTCGCAGTCCTCCTCGGCCTCCTGAGTAAGTATTTAAACTGGGCCCTCGTATCCGGTCGTGGGGTAACCTGACCACTGGCCACCAAGCAGGTGATTGAAGGGGGAGGCAACCTCTAAAGGAATAAATGGAGAGATAGACCGTGGAACTAACTCTTGGCTCACAAACTGAGGTGCGTTCTCTGTGGAAGAGCTAACGGTTGCATGCGCTAAAGCACGACGTTCCCTACATCGTTGTTTACTTGATAAACCACCTTTCGACTATATATGTGTGTGTTGTAACTACACTGGTCTAGTTTAAGGGGTTGGCCAGCTATGAAGAATGGAACACAAAGGAATAAACTCAATGTGTAGCTTATTGATGGATTCGTCCGTGGAGAGAATCAAGCAAAAGAAATTACAAGTACAATACAAAATTTAATTTCCTTAGCAAAACACTGGGGACAGTTTATACTACGTAAGAACGTGAGCGACGGGTCAGGCGTAGGCAAGCCTGAGGAAACTATAGCAACTCAACTTTACAGCAGCTAATGAAATTATGAGAAAGCTAATCAGGTAAACAATACAAATCGCGACGGCTCATTACTTCGGAGTGAAAGGAAGTTGACTGGGGTAAGGATTACCGGGTTTAAGGTGAGGTATACCTGTAACTGGCATTTACGTCTCACTTGCAGGTCTTTCGGCTATGTGTAGGTTTTGATCGTGAGTGAGTTTTCGCAGACTGTCGACTGCCTTAAGGTGCAGGGTGAGGTAGGAAGGTTAAGGTGGGGAGTAGAGTGTCCTTGGTCAGGCAGACAGGAGAGTCTTCACAGACTGGGTAAGCAAAAGTGAGGAGCTGAAGCGTACTCGAGGATAGGTTAAGTCGTGGACTGCGGAGGATGACAGTGAATTCTTTCAGACTCAGGGTAGGCTGGGAGTCTTGGCAGACTCAAGTCTTTACAGACTGGGGTGGGCTCCCATCCTCTTCGGTCGCCGAGCCCGATGCATCTGACGGAGCTGATTGCTGGAGCTGCATTTATACTAAATTTTCAGTTATCAGCTGTTCTGCGTGGTGCAGGGGGTAACGTAACCTTTTACCACGGGGGCGCGTTTATCGAGGGTGCAGACGCGCTTTGACTTTCTTATCACCCCATGTGGAGGCAACGACAAATTAAAACCCCTGTCTCTGAGGCGGGCTGGTTGTGACGTCACAAGGTCACGGGGGTGCTGCCTTCTCTCGAGATTGTAGGAACTTCTTCCAGAGTTCGCCACAGGTAGTAGAATTCTCATAATATTTATTCAAATCGCAGGGGTGTCTTTTGCATCCATAAATCTGGGTGTGCAATGGGTTTTTTAATTATGCACGTAATTTACAATAATATAATAGTCTACCCAGGCTTGTGGGCTTTATTAGCGCAGTACATTTATTCTGGATTGCCACTTATATATTCCGCCCCCGAGCACACGTGGCTCGTAGATGGGGCGAAGTCGTCCATAGAGCGCGCAGTAGTCTGGCATGCATCTAGCTCATCCTTAAGGAGAAATGGAAGAAGATTCTCCCAGGACAATTTTACTTTCGGTTAGTCATGCTTCAGCGGGATGGAGTGAGTTTGTTCATAGTGATGGGAGATAGCAAAAACTTCTTGTGGGAGCTGTTTGATTGTCTTCACATGAATGCCAGTATCCCTTTTGACTAACTCTGCCTGAACAGGATGAGATTAGAGCTCATTCCTGAGGGGAAATAGAAGCGAATTCCCCCTGGTTGGATGTGGAATCATCCGTGCAGGTGCGATCTGCCTTCCTATCAGTTAGCCACCCTTTTAAGGAGCACAAATAGAACCTTATCCTTGAGCAGAGATGAAATAGATTCCGCTGTGATGGATATTTCATTATTCTTACAGAGCAATTGAGGTTCCTCTCGACTAATGCTGGCTAGGCAGAATGAGATTGAACCGAATTCTCCCTGATCCATGCGTGGACAATCAACCTTCCTTTCACCTAGTCACCTCAAAGGAATGGTATGGGTTGAGAAGGTAATTCCTTTGAGAGAGTGTAGTACTGTCCTCTCAACAGCAATTTCTTTCTCTGCTGGTAGTGCCTCGGTTGTGCTCGCTACTCTATGCATTCTGGCTGAGCGTGACGTTTCGTGGTGTCTGAACTTGACCATGCAGTGAAGAATCAGCTGGGTGGGGAAGGTCGTACCCTGGTAGTAGGGGGCATTCAAAACTCTCTTTTTTTATCTTAGTCGACAGCAGATGTACTCTTATCTCTCTCAGATACATGGATACAAAATCTTATGTCTCTCTTCGTTTCAGGTAAAAAAAGAAAAGGACTTGGATCCCGACTGCCAGACAGTGTTTTGTCGTTTTTTATTTGTTTACTCCTGGTATTACATTGTGTGTTTTATTATTCTCGATTTTTTTAACCTGTGTTGAGGAAACGGAGCAATGTGCTATGGGCCTCTTTCATTAAAGCATGCATTCACAGAAAAACTTTAACGTTTAAAAATATTTCTGACAATAAACCAGCTGAGCTGTAGCAAGCAATGTGACTGCGTGCGGAATAGTATCGGCTCGTGGGTAAATCATTTAAGAGATTAACATACAAGCAGCAATAGAAGTTTGCCACAATTAGATTGTACTCTTCAGTCATATGTAATTCTTTGCTGTGGTCATCTATATGGAAGTGGAATATGAGCTTTATACAAGCTTCCTAGTGTCACACAGCAGGTAAATTACGTGTCCGTTAAGAACAAGCTAAGAGGATTTAGTGAACTAAGCACTTCAGACTCAGCCCACTTCTAAGAATTTGTATTAGAGTGAAGTGGCAAGGGCATCAAAATGCGTACGTCATCATAAGTACAGAGATAGACTTAGAAGAGGAGAAACAAACATGGCACTCAGATATCACTACCTATTTACAACATTTCTTTTCTTCTCGCAACCTCCTTTCTGTCATTTATAAAGTGTCTGGGTTCCTAGCGATAAAAGTGGCTTTACAGATAATCATCATCAAAATGGATTATTTTAACATGATCGTTCTCAATATTTAAGGAAATTGTTTTTACACAATAGCAAAATGCATTTTAAAACAAAACAAGAACAGTAATTAATTTTGATGATAAATAAAAATTGCTTTTATAGAAAAATTGGTTGACTCAACACAAAGCAAAAATCTTTAACGTATTTGAGTAAAACTCTAGATAAACTACAGTGTGGGGAATTTTAAAGTCACACCAATCTGTTTGTTTTCTATCTCTTTTTGTCTGTATTCACAACACTATCCACACTTTGGCATCTCAATGCTTCTACACATATAACGTTTTCATTCCTACAGACAGTTTCTGCATCACAGGTTATGTGATCTTTCAGTGCACGTAACATATCCACATTAACTTAGCTATTTACCAGCTGCTCTTGAGGTAAGCTGCGTAATCTAGGAATGTCGGTGTAACAAAGCTACAATTAAGGCCATCACCTTAAAGATTTCTTGACAGGAAAATAGATTCAGAAAATGTCTGTGATAACGCAACTAGACTAGGTTGACATCATACTGACATGTACGGTCAACAATATGCAGCATTTAAAACCCATTATAGCTTGAGGCACTGTCAGTCACTGCGGCGGTGGATTGACTGTTCTGCTGGGTCTCCTGTGCTTCCTTTGAGGTGCGTACGGCGGGTTCGGCCAACGAATGCGGTTGGGTTGCTGCAATGGAGGTGTTCCGCCCGCCGTGCGGTTGCTCTCTTGCTGTGCTGCCTACTCAGGGGTCATCAAGGGTGTGTTGTGGTTGTTCACCCCCTTAGTTAGCACAGACTGTGCCGGGTCCGGAGTCGTGGCCTGGCTGAGTGGCTCCGGCCCATTGACTTCACTAAGTGGTGGTACCGTCTGGGGCAAAAGGAAGTTTGGTGGCTGCTGCAGTGCCCCTCTGGTCCTTGTATGGAAGACAGTTGTTCCGTCGACTGGTGGCCTCCCTTGGCAGGATAGTGTGGGTGCCAGGGTGGACTGGCCTGCTGCTGGATCCTCGGTGTCTCCTCCACATCCATGAAGAAGGAACTTCGAGGACAAACTCTGCATTCTCTGCTCTCTCGAGAATGGTCTGGATGTGGGCTGCTTTGAGCATCTCTTCTGGAACTCCATCATGGCCATGTCGGTGATCAATGATTACTTCCTCTGCATCATTAGGCGACCTGTAATTTGAAAGTAAAGCAGAGTGTACTGGGTTACACAGTGGGTTAAAAACATCACTATGCAAATCCCCTGAGGTTTAAGCCTTGCATTGGTCCTGTACGCTTTCGTGGCATTGGTCCAGGGAGTATGTCTCAGCATTGGGCGGTGTCTGGAACTTGGAAGACCGCTGCCTCAGTGGGCAGCTAGTGTGGCTGCACGATCATGGATGATCACAGGTGCTGGCGCGTGCTGTTTCATGGCCTGGGAGACGGTCTTGTGGACTCTGGAAGTTCTAGCTGCAGCCTCCCTAGGGGAAGATGAGGTCTCGGCACTGGTGGATGCAACGGCGTCTGACATGGCAGATTACTTGCTGAGGTGGCTCAAGGTAGCCTGAGGTGTGTACGTAGCTCATCGAAACGAAGGCTCTGGACGCATTGTTGGTTTGATGGAGCTTGCAGTTGAAGTTCCTTTGGTGCCGGCGGTTAGACGAGGGTGCTGGTGACTCGGGTCACAATTTAACGGGCTCCTCCAGGAGACTTCAGTGGTGCTGGGAGTCCATCTTCCAGAATGCTGGCTGAACTTCCAGCAGAAAGTAAATGGGGTGGATGGCATAGTCCGTTCCGATGGTTTTCTTGGTTTCAGGGAGTCTATCCCAATTGGTGCAGAATTGCTGCTTTGCATTGCCTTGTGTTCTGCCCATCCATCTTCGCAGGCGACGGTGTCCATACTTCCTTGTGGGTGTGGAGTTAGGCGTTTTCCTCTATGGTGTTCGACGTGTCAAATTTCGGCGATGCAGGGGTATACTGAGCAGGTTCCGAGGTTGAGTCAGGGCACGGTCGCATTTGGCCCTGGTTGCTTTCCGTATTCTCCCTCGGCAGTCTTCTGTCCATTAGACGTTCTCCAGTTGTCCAATCACCTTGTACGGGCAGACGTGTACCCTACCTTGTAAGGTAAGTGGTTAGGCCGCTGACTGCCCTCTCGTAATCTTAAGTAGGCCTACCGCAGTATAAGTGGCTAGCATTCTGTCCCCGACGGGTTTTGGAAGGTTTAGGTGTCGTGAGTGGCCGCTTAATGGTAGGATACCATCAGAAATGAAGGGAGTCAAACCCCAGAGTGAGGCGGAAGGAGGTAGTTTCCTGACCAGGGAGTCCTACCTTTCTCACTACAAGGGTTGCCAATAATCGAGATGCCAGCTGTCCCGAGAGTATGAAGTGGTGATGCGATTGATCATGGGAGTGGAGGTGGATGAGCTGGTTGGGCGGATCGGGATTATGTGAGCGGGACAATTGGGTCGATGCACTGGGATATAATCTGACAAGGTAGGTGCTGCACGTGGTCGGGGTACTGCCTTTCGCGGGAGTCGAAGCTGGACCGTTTTGCCCGATACCAGTTTGATGACACAGAAGTTAGGTTGCTCCACCTCTGACGGGTGTCGAACCCAAATGAGCTTGCTGGATGAGAATGTGATGATACTGAATCTAATAGTGGCTTGGCTAGGTACGGTGTCAACAGGAGTAGCACTGACTATAGTCAGAGACTGTTCTAGCTGGTCAAGGTGTTCTCCATCATGGTCGTACTTGGGCCAACAGGCGTCTAAATGCTTATCCAAAAGGGATGTGTGTTCTAGGGGTATGAGTGGAGAGATTGACAGAGGGACGGCTTCGATAGTCTGTGACTTGGGTTCGACCGCCTGTGAATCCTCTTTAAAGATGTCGGCTCATTCAGCTCTCGCAAGGGCTCTGCGTTCCTTGCACCGTTGTCTACTCTGCAACCCTACCCTTGTGTAATACATCGGATCCCTTGTAAAGCTCAGTGTAACACACAGTTCCTCTCCTGCGGAGTGAAGTTACCTAGCACAATTACTAAACACAGACAACTAGAATTCTAATGAATGGAAACTAGATACAAATGATGGTAAACTGGAAATAATTTTGACGTAAGTTTTATTTACAGGAATAAAGGAATGGAAATATCCCAGCTAAAATCGAATAAAAGTTGCTAAATGATTAAACTGGTAAAGCAAAATTACAATTGATATAAACAAAACAGGCGAACGTGAGCCTGGCAACAATTAATTAACTGAATAAAACTGCAGAAAGCTAATCTTACAATTAGACTGTAAATACATGTTATCTACAGCATAAACAAAATCTACCGGAATTTATCCAAGGAGGTAAACTAGGACGCTGCAGCCTGTTACTGCGGGGTTATGGAAGTTGACTTGGGTAAAGGGTTACCAGGTGTGTGTAGTAGGATTACCTCGGACGTGGAGTGCTGTCCTCACGGTCAGCAGATGGAGTTGAGGACAAGCCGTTTGCAAGCTGCTAGGATGCTGCAGTCTTCACAGTCTGCGGAGTAGAGTAAGGCGGTCTGACAGGCTTCTAGGTGATGCGCCGTATTGCAGGCTTCGGAGAGGAGAGAGAGCCGTTTCATATTGAGAGAGCCTTTTCGAGACTGAGGAGAGTCTTTGCAGACTGGGAAGGGCTCACGATCCTATTTGGCTGGCGAGCCCGGCATATCTGCTGATGCAGGGTGCTGGACTTCTATTTATGCTCAAATTTTTCTGATCAGTAATTCTTTGGGTTGTGCGGGGTAGCTTAGCTTTCCAGTGCAGGGGTATGTTTATCAGGGCGCGGAGCACTGCTCATTTCTTATCTCCCCACTTGGAGGCGACGACAAATAAAATGACTCTTCATGAGGCTGACGGATTGTGACATCACAAGGCCACAGGGGTGCTGCGATCTCTGGGGTTGATACGAACTTCTTCCGAGGTTAAGTGAAGGTTAGTGGAATATCAAATATATTAATTTTATTCACGGGGATGACTCTTGCGTGCTGTATTCTATGCGGGCAATGCAAATTGTAATTACGTGGATTAATTTCAATTACGTGATTGCCTGTCCAATGCTTGGCGTCTGCTTGCCCGGTACTTTATTTTATTTAGCCACTGTTATGTCTTCCTCCTGAGCTCAGGTCGCTCGTAGATGGGGCAAAGTCACCCAAAGAGTGCACATCTGCACAGTGCAGCATGTTGGCATACGTCAAGGCCTTCCCACTTTCCGACCAGTCCAGCCACACCACGACTCGGGGTGGCTGCAGAGTAAGACTGATGCCCATTTTGAAGGTGTGGACTCCAGTGCGCGGCGGAAGGTACTTCCGGGTGATGTATGCCTCTTGCCGTTCATGGGCTGTTTCGACGCATTGCAGGGCAACTTTGCGTATGGCTTCCGGTTGTGGGCGTTTCATGGGTTCATGCTCCCACTGTCATTCTCCCTGCATCAAAGAGTTTGTCCCAATAGCAATTGACTAAGACTGAAGTTAATAGCCTCGTTGGTGCAGAGCAAAGAGTATCCTTGCAGGTGGCGGTCCCAATGGCATTACTCTCCTTCCAGACTGAGGCATAGACACTTTTTGAGCTTTTGGTTACGTTGCTCAGTTGGGTTGGCTTGGAGGTGATAGGGCGGCATCGTCTAGGTTTCGACTCCTTATCCTTGAAAAAATTTTTTCCTATTTTACTAGCGAATTGTGTGCCGTTATCCGTAAGGCTGCTCTGCGGATATTCCTAGTGTGGAAAGATCTCTTGGTTTAATTTGTGGATGATGTGGTTCGTCTCTTGGCTAGGCAAATGAAACGCCTCTATCCAAAGAGAGAATAAATCCGTTACGAAGAACATGTATCTGTTTCCTTTTGTGATGTGGGGGTGAGGTCCCATTAAGTCCACTGCTACCTGGATCCACGGCATATGGGGCTTGCAGGGTTTGGCCGTGTGTCGCTGGGCAGAGTAGGCCTTATGCTGGCAGTACTTGGGTGACTCGCTGACGCATTTCCAAACGTCTTGGCTCATGCCGTCCCAGATGTACCTTACACTGATACTGCGAGGGTGTCCTGCATCTGGGTGGTCGTAGAAATGTTGGCAGATGTCGTCCCTCAGGTCCCAGGGTATCCATATCCTCCATTTTTCTTCCAGCTGGTTGTTATGGACCATACAACGATTTCTCGTAGCTCAAACCGTTGCAGATTCTTCTCCAGAAGGTCCTTCACTTCTGGTCAAGTTGTTGTTGATGTTCAATTTGGCTGCGGCTCAACTGTAGTTAGAGAAGTCATAGCCGCTCTTCTAGTTGGTCGGATAGACGGGACAAAACATCTGGGAAAACGTTGTCCTTGCCAGGACAATGCTGGACCTCAAAGTCGAATTCTAGGAGAAGAAAATTGCAGCATCCCAGCTTGGCCTTATTGTTGCGCAACTCATTCAACCATTTGAGTCCTCTGCTTTCTCTACTTAAGATGAAGTGCGTTCCCTCCAGGTGATAAGGGAATTTTCTGATTGCTCAGATCACAGCTAGACATTCCTGTCTGTTGATGTTATAATTCTGCTCCGTTGCTGTGTACTGCCATAAGCTATTACCACAGGCTTGCCATCCGGGTCGTCTTGGTATAACACAACTCCTAAACCATTCTGGCATGCGTCTGTTAGCAGAATAAGGGGTCCCTCCTCTTGTGGTCGATGTTCTGGAAGCTCGCCTTCAGAGCTTCAAAGGCTACGCGGTGGTCCGGCATCTCATATCTTTCTCCAGCAATGGTTGGAGTGGTGCCATTAGGTTAGCAATATTGAGCATGAAGTCCCGGAGCCAGTTGCACAAGCCCATAAAGCACCGTAGCTGTTTCTTGGTATGAGGCTCTTCTGCTTCTTGTATGGCCGTTATGGAGTGATCTTGGGTGTAATTGTCTTCTGGAGAAACAATGTGGCCCAGGTACTCGATAGATGTTTCCCCAAAATGGCTCTTGGAAAGTTTTGCTGTGAGTCTGTGGAGCTCCAATAGTTCCAACACTCGTTGCAGGTGGGCGAAGTGCATGTCCCATGATTTAGAATACACTATTATGTTGTCCAGATAGGCAAAACAGAACTGCCTGATATACCTGGTCAGGACATCTGAAGACATGGGCATGACTCTGAATTTGAGATTTCTCCTTCTGGTGATGTGAGGGCTGTATATGGGCGGCTTTCGGGGTGTACAGTGATTTGCCAGTATCCAGATTGCATATTGAGCGTGTTGAAAATTTTGGCCTCGCCTATGTCTTGCAAGGTATCTGCCAGGTTGAGGGCAGATGACATGATTGGTAACGTGGCATCATTTAAGGATTTGTAGTTTACACAAAAGTGTAACTGTCCGTCATTCTTTGGTACTCAACCACATGGGAGTTATACGGAGAGTCGGAGGGTTCGACAGTCCCTTGTTGCTTCATTTCCACCAGCTGTTTCATTATTAAATGGTGCGCAAAGATTTTGTATGGCCAGTTGTAGATTTGTGCAGAGGTGTTCAACATTATATCATGTTGAATCATGCGGGTCTGGCGCAAGTTTCCCCCATTTCCAAAAACCTCGGCATATTCGTCAAGCACCTCCTTCAGCTGTTGAAATTGTGGTTCATTGCGGTTGTGCTGTATTTATTGGGCATAGACAATAGATGGTATTTGTTGTTCTGTCTGGTATTCCCAATGCAAGGTGATCCAGTGGTTGTACACAGCTAGCTTCACATTCTACAGCATACAAATGCTTATACATTTGAAACTTCCTTCTTATGTATATTTCAGCTTCCTCCGTTTCCCCTTGGGTTTTCATGTGGAAATCAGCGATCAGCTGGGCAACGACTTCTTCTCCAGTGAAATGAGAAATGAGCCGGTGGTTCAGCTATTCCCACTAGCTAATAAACTCTCCATACTTCTCCCACTATACTTTAGGTGTTTTTTTGTGTTCACAAAACTCCTGCTCACATTCCCTTAGGAATTCGACCGGGTCCTCGTGTGGACGGCCGCTGAATCCAATGAACTGAAATTCAATGGCACTATAGGACAACTCGGGGCTATACCTTGTTGCATGCCACACTACTGCACAGTGCTTCTGCACCCTCTACTTTTTGACTTCGCCCCATCATCATGCGTTGATAGAATTACGGGGCAAGTCACACTCTGGTAGGCAATTAATTCCATGGCTACAGGTTTGATTCCACACAGATTGGACAACATACACATGGGTAATTAAATATATTTAGTGAGATTATACTGTCCACCCAGAAATTGACATGCGGTCACCACCCCTGAAGCCGAAGCTTGTTTTACCCACCAAGTCATAGGCACGCCAGAGTAAGATAAGATAGTTAACAGAGACAGCGCGGGAGAGCAACACCCCTGCGGCCAGTGTCGTCATCGCTGCCGAGCCTCGTGGGGAGGCGGTAAATATGTCAGCAGCCTCCAGCCAGGGCGATAAGAAATGCATGGTGCAGCCCATTCCCCTGTAATAACCAACACTTGTATTGGTAGGCCAGCAAGCCCCGCACCCCTGTGACAGCCAACAAGTTGCAATTTTGGGTATATAAAGAGAAGCGAAAATGCTCTCGCCAGTCTACTTCGGCCTGCTGACCTGTATAAGATCAGAGGTCTCTCCAGGGTCTGTATAAGACTCTCCAGCCTAAAGAAGGCCCTCCAGCATGATAAGGCTCTTCTCTCCAACTCCAGCAGCCTGAAGACGGCTCCTCCAGATGCTCCAACATCTAACCCGAAGCTTGCAGAAGAAATCATCCGGTGAAGTTCCAAAGGTATCATGACATCCTTACCCCTGCACCCCCTTAATCCAAGTCAATCCTTGCACTCCACGGTAGCAGGCCGTAAATGTTTTCCCTTGTGGACAAAACCACCCCTTGTTATTCACTGTCAAATGCGATTAAACTTTTTGGAGTTTTTCTTTCTTTTAAATATTGAATATTCAGGTTTGCCTTAACCTGACGCAAGGTAAAATAATTAAATAAATTATTTTAGACTTTTTTATACAGAACCACATATCCTCTCTGTTTTCACAAAGCAGCAATAAATACGCTGTGCTGAACTTAACCTTTGGTGAGATAGTTATTTATTCCCCTCTCACGTGTTTTTAGTAAAATAATGGTGAATTATTTACTTGCGTTGGTGGCTCAGTAATTAACAAGTGACCTTGGCGGACTAAGCGCGAATGGGCCTAACCCCTTAGGTTTCCTGGTGCCTGAATAAGGTGACGCATGACGAACCCGACTGATTGGCTGCCCCTGTCTCTGGGTTACTTAATTGTTGCTAGGTGAGTTCTCTGGGTGGATATTTGTCTCGCGGTATGGTTGGCCGACCGGAGTACAGTAATGGCCTAGTAGGCCGTCAGCTTGGCACAACATCTGGCTCGGATAGTTTCACCCTGCATGGTGCAGGCTTAGGTGGGGGTACAGTAGGATTGCGTGTCTATCCTGTGGGTAGTTTTTCTGTCTCTGTTCCCATTGTCCTGGTGGCACTCGACTGGGGGGTTGGTGTTTGCGTGCGAGGTGCTTGGATTGGTTTTTGGCCTGGAGATAGCTGGCGTGCTGGTGGATCCTTCGCTCAACAATACTTCCTTCACTATCGGGTGGCATCCTTCCGCAACACAGGTTGGTGGCTCAAAGAAGTTGACAGGTGTGACGGGTACTGGTGTGGTGAGCCGTCGTAGCAAAGCAGTCTGTTCACGCAGACTCAGTAGCCCAAACTCGCTGGGGAAGATGCGAAGCCCCTGTGGATTCTTAGATATAGCCCTCGCCCTTTTAACCTTCCTCTCAACTACACCCCTACGGGTGTAAGGCATCAGGCGCTAATCCTAAGATCGGGTCTGCAGGAGGTAGGCATTCGACGTGTCAGAATCTAGTGTAGGTGCAAATTGCTACCACCAACACCGCACCTCACTCTTTTGACTTCCCTCACTGGAGGTGAGGAAGACTCATGCTGCAAAGCATTGGTTGCAGGAACCGCACTGTGTTGTCCCAATGGGGTTGGTCTCCCCTACACCAGAGAGTAAACCCTCTTGGCCCCATGAAGTGAGCAGTGAGAGAAGTTCACCCCATCTGACAGGTCGATCCCACCAGGAGCGTACATAGTGTCGTGGCTCTACCGTTTCTCCCACCTGGGTGCAAGGAACAGGTGGCCTTCAGTATTGGTGAGTTGAGTCTCCTCAGGTCACTGGTCTCCCCAGACTCGAAGAAGTTCCCCTCCTCTGCACCACTAAGTGAGTGGCGACTTCAAGCTGGTGAGCCAACTTCCAAAGGATGGTATCCTAGTGTTGTGGCTCTACCATTCACTGCATGGGGCAGAGAATGGGCGGCCTTCCAAGGATGTTCTGGTGTGCTGTAAGAGTAGGTTCGGTACAAGTAAACCCAGTCTCCTGCTGGCTCCATCAGCTCTAATGATAACTAGAGGAAGGAGGTTGGAGTGATACTCAAGAGGTCGGGTAAGATCAGTGCTTATTTACAGAGAAGGAAATAAACAGAGATGGTGGAAATACTACCTCCTAATCCACACGGGCGTGGTGGAAGGTAAACATCCTAGCGTTAGCAGGGGAAGGCACCCTGTGCAAGAGTAGGCAGTAACTGGTGCGTTTAACATATTAATTCCTATGGGCTAGCTCTTCTCTCTGATGTCCATAAGGGAAAGAACGTGTCTTGGTGTGCTGCTATCGATGCCGCTGGTTCTTCCTTAGGTGCAAGTAGGAGAGTATCGTCGGCCCCACGAGGAAACCGTGAAGTGTACTGGGGAGGTGTGGGCCTCGACACCAATAGCTTGCACAGAAAGAGCCCAGGAGAGTAGGTCTGAAGACTTGTTTGAGAACTGAAGCAGGACTGACTATCTGGAGGCCGGGGCGCATTTCCTTTTATACTCCTCGGCCATCCCTTCCTTCACTGGCATAGGGCGGCTGGAGAGGGGGTAGTAGGTGCAAGCCCAGCGCCTAGTTCCTTGGTGTGAGTGGTGTAATGAATAGCTATGGTATCTAGGCATCTTAATTGTGGCGGCATCCTGCGACACCAAGCTGTACTAGCCCCGGACCTCTTGCATGGTCCCGGTGGCTCATCAGGTGAAATTATATTTTATTATTGGGACGTCTGTCCCGGCCCAATAAATACAACAATCTTGTTGGCGGCAGCGGCCGTAACTCAACTCTGTAGACAACTGCCAGGGATTAGTTGCGCTGATCAGTAGCTGTTGTTTATTAATATTTATGAAAGCTGCCATACGTCAAAGGTTTCAGTCTGTATAAGACCGGGAACTCCTGAGACGTGTCGGGTACACCTGAGCATACCTGCAGAAACGCTCCTCGTCTAGTTGGTACGTTATCTTCCTCATTACCTCGGTGAGTCTGCACAAGACTACACCCATGAGGGCTTGAGCGCAAACTATTAGGTCACAAGCATGCCATCCTAATCCTCATTGTACCAACGAGTGTATTGAAGAAATATATTAATTTCACAAATTTTCCATTCAGTATTCAGATAGCATAAGAAAGGAGGTGGACACAATAGCTGGATCAGACGACTAGCCCATTGGGCACTACAACGAAAGCTCTATCAGTCAGACATTATAACGCACTTTGAACCCCCCAGTGATCGTATGCTAGTTCCTCCTCAACCCACTGTTAAGGCCCGTTGAATCGATCAAGGAAATCCCTTCCATTGATGAGAACTTTGATTCTTACCTGGACTCGCTGTTAGGAATTTGTTGGCCGAGGCCAGAATTACATTACGTGAGTTATCTAGTACCCCCAATGCCTGAGAGGGTATTGAAACAGACACCACAGCAGTGACTCGTTAAGGCATTTCCCCGAACACTCGCCAGATTCATACCAAATCAGTAAAGGTCCTTAACATAGTAATTTCCCCCCCCCCCCCCCATAAACTGGTACGTAACAGCAGGGTAGTTACCACAGCAACTGACTTCGTCCCAACATGTAAGCCGACCAGACCAGCCCTGTGCAGGTGTCCTGGTAGCATACGCGAAACTGACTATAGTGTTCTCCAGGGCCGAAACTAGTACACCCCCACACCTTTATCGTATTCATTTTTAATCATTATATGTTATTTCTTTATTGGTGACAGCTAGCGTCATGTTTCTTGACTGCCTTCACGGTAAGTAAGATCAATCTCCCTGGGCGGGAGACGTTCATGATCAAGTTCGACCTGGGGTTTGATTCCCCTCCACCCAATATCACTCCTTCCACTAGGTGGTGCCCTCGCTGGGTCCCCCAATGTGGGTAAATCCTCGACCCGCCAGGCAAAATACTCGATAGAATCCTTATCATCGCCGAAGGGCAAAGCAATCACAGTCCGGAGGGGATCAGCACCTGCATTCACCTTTCTCAACCCTCTTAATAAAACTGGATGAAGACAGGGTCTCGTACACCCTCTTCCTCCTCCATTATGAGGTTAGATAACCAGTCAACTCAGAAATACGAATAAGTGAAGGCGACAAAGGAGGAGCGGAACTCACGAGTGCGTCAACCTTGAGCCAGGATTTCTGGGGTGGTATGTCAGGCCTCTGGCTTACCTGCCATTGATAGACTAGACCTGGTCATATAATTGGTTCATCCGGCCAGCCTATGCATGCGAGGGGAAATTTCTGGTTGCAGCTTATACACCTGGTTTTGAAAGTTCATTGATTTTTGCATTTGAGCCAGGTACATTCGACTGTGTGTTGAGTTTGACAGGATACGCAATAGTATTCCAAGCCGTCTACTAATTGGAATGTGTCTTCCCACCCAACACAGGTGTACTGGAAGTTTTTGCGATGTGTACACTTGATAAGAAATCTGCCCGTGCTGGGGCAGGCTTATGCACTACACTTTGTCGTCAGGTTCTGGTATTCATGTCCAGTGGTGAATGCTGCAGTTACCTCATGGTCGCTTTCACCAGAAGCGGACATAACTATGTACTAGTTAAGAACCACAGGGTATTTACTAATCTCGGACTCCCTGAAATCCGGTAGGATATACTAGACTTATTTAGCGGCTGCTAAATATATTTAAGACGCGGGAGTCAGCTTGTCCAAGTTTCTTCCCTTTTTTCCTAGGTTAGGCCCCATGGTAGTGGGTTGTCCCAGAGTGTAGCTGGTTAGTTCACAGCAACCAAGTCTGAACTATTTGATGCTGGTGCCCCACGTGTGTGCCAAATATACTTGAAGCATTTTAAGCCACCTGATACAAGAGGATGCTTCTCCTTGTATCCTAAGAGTTGGCAGGATACCGCACCAGCAGGGGCGGTGACTTGAGGATTCTAAATCGAGTGTGCCAACAATAAATACTAATGTACACCAAATAATAGATTACTCTCCTAGAAATCACCTGGAGGTCACACACAAGTCTCTAGCTTAGCTCGGAAGTGGGTTTCTTTCCATGCAGGTAGGTGAGGTTGCGA
Source organism: Dryococelus australis (assembly GCA_029891345.1). NCBI lineage: Eukaryota > Metazoa > Arthropoda > Insecta > Phasmatodea > Phasmatidae > Dryococelus > Dryococelus australis. Next base: position 244,064,576 of record CM056996.1, on the reverse strand, counting down.
GTTGAGAGTTTTTGTGGCAAATTTATTGGAAGTGACTTGGGGACGGAAACCCCAATAAGTAATCTGAATTGAGGGTTCTGTCGTACACCGTATCGGTACGAATGGTTGTGGTGGTCTTCAAATTTTGCGACGCTAATGTCGCTGTGATCATACCCAGGGGATCTAGTCCCTCTTGGACAGGAAGCCAGTATAAAGCGTGGGGCATGTTTGTTTATAGGAGGGAACAAAATCAAGCAAAGCATTTGGTACACTTCCCCAGTAATTTACCTGTGGTATTTGTGGTAACAGAGCTCTCCTCTACTCCATTGACTGCGCTGGGGTAGTCAGCTGAGGAACAGCGGCCGACTCTGGTTGCAGCGGAGAAGTGCCCTCGCTACTCGATGAAGGAAGGAAAGGACGTGGGAGTATGGCGGTGTATTCCTCAGTAAGATCAGAGGGTTCTATTCCGACGTCTGAACTACCACAATGTAATAGCACTAAATATTCATAGGCAGTCTGCCTGTAATCCTGGAGGGTAATGCAAAGAGTAAATAATTTTCTGGTGTTTCAGGATTTATGATATTAATTTCATCTGCTAGGAGTTTAAGAGTTCCTTTCAATTTATTCTTTTGACTGCTCTTATGAGCTCCTGGCATGAGGCCGTTTTTAAAAAAACTCTGTAGAGTTCAGCCGTAAGATATTAAACTTTCAGATTCAATACTGGATTTATTTAATACTTTCATATCACAGGCAGTTTCTTGGAATAATTTTAAACTCAAACAAACCAGTGCATAAAAACTGACGTCTGAATTCCATTCTTTGAACCACAGCCAAGACCACACCACATATAAAATAATTAAAACAACACTTGTCTCAGACTCAATTAAAGCCTGTGAAAGAGGAGCATACATTAAATACAGGAAATCTTCAAACTCTAGTAAACTCTCAACTCACTGAACAATGTCAATAGAACACAAGTTAATCCACATTACAATACTGATTCTTAACTTTCATGACTTTAACATTTCATGACTTTGAAATTACCATACTTTATACAGCAACCCACCGGTTGCTGCCCAATCGACCATCGTTGAATGCACTGTGCTTGTCGGCTACACTGATGACTATGGTAGCACCTTGCGTGTATGATAAGTCCCATGCCTGGGGACGGAGCATAATATAAAGACATGAAACCTGCATGCTGGTCGGAGTAGAAGTGGCCGAGAGCGAAAGGAGCACTAAAGCTCACTCCTCTGTATTGCACTTCACCCAATCAGAGGAGAGCATGAGTGCACATGCTTGAAAGGTGGGGATTCCAAAGAGGTTGACGGTAAACAGGAAAGCGAATGTGCCCAATGCTGTGCAGAGGTGGAGCAAACCGGTCTTCAATATTAGCAGCGTGCTCTATATTGTGCAACCCCCTTGCTAAATTTGTCCCGTGCCTGAAAAAACAGTCAGTAGAACACCTACAAAATACAGAAGAAACCAGAAGATGAAGAAACAGTACAGTACAGAAGAATACACCAACAAACACAAAGAATCAGATGCAAAATCAAGCACTCTTGAAAGCAGTTCATTTCAATTCTTGATTTTTTTTTTTTTTTGTAAAGAAATCTAAGAACAACAAACAAGTCCATTGTAAAAGTTGTTCAAAACACTTCATGAATCTCACAAAGAAGAGTAAATGTCCAAGTAGTCCCCTCCCCCCAGTGGATAGTCCAGTTAATGATAAAGTCCAACATTGGGACCCGTCACCAAACACTGCACACTCTGGTGCCTGGGAAGTCCGCAATACATTAGGCACTGGTGGAAGAGGGTAAGCTGCAGCAACAAGAGTCCATCTGTGCTCAGGAACTCACTCCGAAGCGAAAAGCAGACAGTTCCAAACGGCTCCACTCTGACGCAAGTCTTGGGGTGAAATGAAAACGGAAACATTAGAAAAGGAAACAAAAATTACAAGGAAGGGGAAGAGGAAGCATGACGCAAAATACAAACCACCATAACTAAACTCAAATACAATATCCAAGGAAATAAAATCAAATACAAAAATCAAACAACAAAGGTTAAATTATATGCTATGGCCAGGGCAGATATCTCTTCAAGTGGTTCACATGAGCTTTTCAGAATTCACGTGAACCACCTGGTGAACACAGCGTAACAGTATTAATGCCCAAATATTTTAAAATTACATATGGTCTTGTGAACTTCGAAATGAATTTTGACCCCACAACTTTTCCACTGTCAGGCAACACAAAACTCTTGCACATCACCATTTCACCAACGACAAACGTAGGATCAACCCTAACTTTATCTAAATGAGCTGCCACATTCTGTATTGCAACCTCGAGATGATGTGCCACCTCGTAAGAACATGGTGTCGAGCAACAAATTCCAGGGTAGTAGGAAGAGGTATATTCCAAACACTAAGCAAAGGTTGTGGGAGTGGCCTACCATAAAACAGTAATGAAGGTGGTGAACTAATAGAATCAAGGGTAACTGAATTAAATCCTACATTTATCAGCTCTAAATTACAGTCCCAGAGAGTATGATCTTTATTATAAAAATTAGTGAGACAGGCCTTTATATTTTTATTAAAGCACTCAACCTGATTGCCCTTGGGAAAATAAGGGTTGGATGTATAGTACTTTATTGCTCATCGAAAGCACATGCATTTAAAACCTACAGATTGAAAGTATCTGGCATTATCAGTAACCAATTTGGCCAGCGCACCAAAAATTTTCCAACCCTGTTCCTGAAGTGTTTTAACCATGGTTGAAGCCATCATATTGTGCAATGGAAGTAAAATTACAAATGCTATTACAACTGGGAACCTGGACTGGAGTGTGACCAAAATTAGTTCAAACCGCTTGTATGCACCGCTGGCAACCGTCGCAGGGTACGGTGCTACATCAGATTTTAATGGCTGCCAAGCAAAATGTGCAGAGATTTTCAAGAATGTTTATTAATACCTAAATCACCACCAAAAATATAATTGTGAAAATATTTGAGAATCATCAGCTTAAGTGTCTCAGAATGACCAACTTTCTCACTTTTCCGATTTTCCCGGTAAAATATACCTAACCATCCTTCACCAAATAAGGGGACTGAACACTGGCAATATTATTGTGTTGTATCTGTTGGCACAAAGCAACCACCGCTTGCGCATCATGGAGGCGTATGAAGAATTCTTGAAAACCTGCATCACCCGTAATGACACCGGTTGTTGGTAAAGCGGAACCAAGATAGTCGTAGAACCCATTGTCTTAACTTTTCTAACTGGTAGGGATGATTTAATACCCAACTCAGTGCTTGATTGCCCGTAAACAAATCACATTCATTATGCTTGACGTATGAGGCAAATTTTTCTAGTTCAAACAAATACGCTAAGGTTTCCTTTTCATAGATCCCTAAGGATCATTCAGACTCCATCAGAGTTCTACTAGCAAAGGCTACGAGAGCAATGTATCCATCAATCCACTGCCCTAAGGCCGCACCTATTGCTATTGAGGAGGCATATACCTGAATTAAAAAACAACCTTCAAAATCAGGTATCACTAAAACAGGAGGGGAACTAAGTATTTTCTTTAAGAAACTAAACGACTGCTCCAGTTCCACACCCCAGAACCTCTGAACAATATTCTATGAAATGTGAATAATAGCCCATGACCCCTAAAAACTCCTGCATCCCTTTTAGAGTGCGGGAACGGGGGAAGTTGACAATGGGCGCAACACGATTGGGATCCAGCAAAAGTGTTGGTTCACTTACTGTGACGCGTGGCAGTCCCAGCTGATTGGCTACCCGAATCTCTAGGTAACTTGTTTGACGCTAGGCGAGTTGCGTCTGTGGGTGGTTATTCATCTCTAGGCACTGGTGCCCAACCGGAGTACAGTACTGGCCTAGTAGGCCGCCATCTTGACACAAAGTCCTGTTTTGGCAGTTTTACTCTGCGTGGTGCAGGCTTAGGTGGTGGGACGGAGTTAACGCTGGTGGGACGGAGTTAACGCTAGTGGGACGGCATGTCTGTCCTGTGGGTGGCTGTACTAGCGCAGTTCCCTCGGCCCTTGTAGCACGTGACTGGAAGTTGGGGTGTGGTGTATGGTGCTAGGGTTTGTTATTAACGTGGAGCTACTAGGTACAGTCGGAGTGTAGGTGGACCCTTCGCCAAACAGGATCTCCTTCACTATTGGATGGTATCTTTCCGCAACGTGGGTGGGTGGCTCAAACAAAGTGGTAGGCATGACAGTTGGTACTGGAACAGTGAGTCATCGAAGCAAATCATCCTGTTCATGTCGACTCAGTAGTTCGAACCCGCTGGTAAAGATGCTAAGTCCTTGTGGGTTCTTAGAGATAGCCCTCGCCTTCTTAACCTTCTTCTGAACACCACCCCTACGGGTGTAAGGCACCTGGCTCTATCCTAGTATCGGGCCTGCAGAAGTTAGGTAGTCAACGTGTTAGAGGACAGTGTAGGTGCCAATTGCTACCGCCAACACCGCACCTCACTCTTGACTTCCCCACCAGAGGTGTGGAAGACTCTAGCTGTAAAGTTTTGGTTGTAGGAACTGCACGGTGTTGTCCCAATGAGGTTGATCCCTCGTGCACTAGAGTGTAACTCCCTCGGCACCACGTGTGCGGTGATAGTAGCCCAACCTAGCTGGAAAGGCGATCTCACCAGGAGCGTATCTAGTGTCGTGGCTGTACCGTTCCTCCCATCTGGGTGCAAGGAATGGGTGACCTTCCAATATTGTTGAGGTTAGTGTCTCAAGGTCACTGGTCTTCCCAGACCCAAAGAAGTTCCCCTCCTCGACATCACAAAGTAAGCGATGAGGCAGGGACGACTTCAAGCTGGCAAGCCACCTTCCAGGGAACGGTATCCTATAGTCATGGTTCTACTACTCACTGCACGGGGCAGAGATTGGGTGGCCTTCCAAGGATGTTTTTGTATGTATCTCATGTGTAGATTCAGAAAGAGCAAACCTGGTCTCCTATCATCTCCATCTGAACCTATGATAAGAGTTAGGAGGTCAGAGTCATACTAAAGAAGTTAGGTAAGATCAATGTTTATTTTACTGTGAAGGAAAGTAAACATAAAGTACGACCTCCTATCCACATGGGCTTGGCGGAAGTGAACACCATTAAACAGGGGAAGGTGCCCTGTGCAAAGCTATGAGAGTAAACAGTTGCTGGTGCGTGTGTTAAGTTTTACTCCTCAGGGCGAGCTCTACTCTCTGGTGTCTCAGTGTGCTGCTCTGATGACGCCGCTAGTTCTTCCTTAAATGCAAGTTGGAGAGTATCTTTGGCCCTGTGCGGAAGCGTTGAAATAAACTGGTGTGGTGCGGCCTCTGCACCAATTGCTTGTGCGATATGAGCCTAGCAGAGGAGTCAGAAAACTTGATCGAGAACTGACAATCTGGAGGCCGGGGTGCATCTCCTTTTATACTCCTCGTCCATCCCTTCCTTCACTGGCATAGGGTGTCCAGAGAGGGGGTTAGCAGGTGCAAGCTCAGCGCCTAGATCCTTGGTGCGAGCAGTGTAGTGAAGAGCTGTGGTATCGAGGCATCATACTTGTTGGGGTGGCATCCCACAGCACGCTTCTTAACTAGCCCTGGACTGCTTACATTTTCCCAGTGGCTCATCGGGCGAAAATGAATTCTATTATTGGGATGTCTGTCCCGGTCCGGTATTTACAACAATCTCATAGGTGAGGGCGGTGACTCAACTCCATTAACAACTGCTAGCAATGTAGTTGCACTGATGAGTAGCAGTCGTTTAATTAATAATCATATAAGACGTCATGTGTCAATTCGCCCCCTCTCCTGCGACGGAGACTTGTCTGGGCAATGAGTAGAGAAGTGAAAAAAAATTCTTATGCAGGAATGTGGAACTGTGCTCTGTGCTAGTTGTGGCTCGCTCCCACTACTAGGTGGCACGAGGCAGATTGCTGGCATGGATGTATTCTTGCAGTAGTGGAGTCGTTTACACAAAACCATCTTTCTCTGTGTTGCATACAAGGCTATCTTCCTTCTCTCTCTCTCTCTCCCTCTCCCTCTCCCCCCCTCCACTGCTGGTGGACTGGAAGCGGTGTGCATCTCCTTGGAGTTAAGGTTAGTGTCGCGAGGAGTATCAATATTGTTCATAATGCATGGCTTTCTTCATTGTAGTGTGCCGACCTACATCAACAGCTGTAAATCTTGGTTACTTACAATAAGATTTTTACGAATTGGAGGACAGAGCAAACACATTGGCTGGCACATGGAATAAGTTGTGACCCTGGGGAGCTGATTTTAATAAAAGATATATAAAATTTATAAAAAAGAAAAACTATGCCCGAGGCCCACTCGCAAGACATGTATTCCAGCTAACTGTTGTGGCAGCTTGGTGCGGTAGCGTATCTAGGCCCTGCCTTTGGCCTCCCTATCATAACACACAACAGAACAAGTTTAAAAAAAAATACTGAACTTGTCAGCTTTGACCCTCTGTTATCTTGTCTGAACACTAAAATGGGGATGCGTGTGTATTAGCAAATTGGGGTAACAAAGGCATACTTCACCATCTTACATCAATATAGATAAAAGAGACACACACTTTAACAAATTGAGATAAATGATTTACTTGCATACCACGTCCTTGATGTCACGTTACTGTCCTTACGTGGTTTATCTATATCATCAACAGATACTTGAATGTTTACCAACAGATTTGATGACAATTCTGATTGGTTGAATTTTTACATTAATGCAACAAACAAAGATCATTTATATACAACATGACTTGAATGTTTGCATCTCAGTACTGAACTTACCTCATATTATTACTATTTACATGCTGTACAAATAAAAATTTTACAGTTTTCTTTTGCATTTGAAGCACTTTGACTTGACAGTAGTATAAAAATAGCGGTTCTGGGACACCTGGAGTCAAGCGGTGGAGCAGTGCACCCAATTTGCAAAAAGTCCCTGTCAACAAAAAATTTAAAACATTATCCTCTCTTCCTGCAGAAAATCCTAGAACGTACTATTCCATCCCAATGGCGGCCATTTTGTCAGCCAGTAAAATGTGCTTGAAACTGATTGTGGCCATTTTGACAGCCAGTGAATATTTTCCCACGGCATCAATTTCGTGTTACCCAAATGAGCGCACAGTCGACAGTGGCCATTTTAGCAGCCAAGAAATATCGCCCGAAACCGACGGCGGCCACGTTGACAGCCAGGGAAAACCTTCTTTCACCCACCGTTCATCAAAATCAATTTCCTACTACCTGAATTAGCGTATACTTGAATGGCGGCCATTTTAGTAGCGAATCTGATTGATTTTGAGGTACTGGCGGTCATATTGGTAACCAGCACAGACTGAAGTTCGCATATGCGATTACCACTGCCAAATTAGTGCCCACACATGTCCGACCACGACGAGGCCCCAGCCAGCACTGCCCCGAGGGGTCCTCACAACGAAGCCCCACCGTTGTGGTGGCCATCTTGGGCACACATGGTAAACCTCAGCCTAACTAGCATAATCCAGTGGGTGACTCCTCAAGGTGATAAATTACTCATTTTGTGTGAGTGTACCCATGTGGGTCCTCACCGCCATCTTGGATCATGAGCACCGCATAGTTGGTTGTAATTTCTGAACCATTTAAGTTATAGTTGTCAAATTCAAACCATAGGCATAAACACAACTACGAGAAGGGTCGTAATGTCAAGTATGACCTATGCCAACTTATAAACGTAGTTGGCTGTAATTACAGAACCTTTAGAGGTACAACTACCAAATTCATAACATATGCATCAACCCCTACTATGAGAAGGGTGACAGGGTCAAGTATGACCTATATCGACTTATAAGCATAGTAGGCCATAATATCCGAACCATTCAAGTTATAGTTGTCAAAATCATAATGTAGCCATCCACCCTCACCAGGAGAAGAATCACGGGGTTAAATATGACCTATGCAAACTTATAAGCATAGTAGGCTATAATTTCCGAACCATTCAAGTTATAGTTGTCAAAATCATAACGTAGCCATCCACCGTGACCAGGAGAAGAATCACGGGGTTAAATATGACCTATGCAAACTTATAAGCATAGTTGGCTGTAATTACCGAACCAGTAGAGATACAACAACCAAATTCATAACGTAGACATCAACCACAACTAGGAGAAGGGTCGCTGTGTCAATTATGCCCTATTTCTACATATAAGCATAGTTTGCTGTAATCTCCGAAGCGTGTGAGATACAACTACCAAATGCATTACATAGGTATCACCCCCGACGACGAGAAGACTCGCAATAACAAGTGTGTGTCCTATGACTATGTATAAGCATAGTTGGACTGAACCATCCGCGATACATGGGCCAAATGCATAACATGAGCATCAACCCAGACGACCCACAAGGCCCAGTATTTCCTATGTCTACCAATAAGCATAGTTGGGTGTAATGTCCAAACCAGTTATCAAATTCATAACATAGACCCCACCCCAGAAGATGAGAAGGTTCAAGTAAACCCTATGTCAGCATACAAATGTAGTTGGCTATAAGTTCCGAACTGTTTAAGTTATATAGTGGTAAAAATCATAACATATGCAACTTCACACCTCTCAGACACCCGACAATGAAAAAAGGAAAGAGGGGTACGATTAACCCATGGCAATGTATAAGCATAGTTGGCCGTAATTAACAAACCGTATGAGATAAAACAACCAACAGTCACCGAAAAGGATCGAGGGATCTAGTATGTCCTAAGCACAAATATATGCTCCACAACTAACACCGATCAGTTCGGTGTTCATACATTGAGTAATGACGATAGTTCACGATTAACCACCAGCCTCTGAAATACACTTGTTGAAAAAAAAAAATCTGCTGTCACTAACATTATGGAAAGAATGTTCCCAGCCACATTTGGAAGGAAACAATACTTCAACCAGCTCAAAAGAAAGCATTATAAATGTAACCGTTAAAGCGGTACACACACACCCACTCACACACACACATGCACACGATGTATCAAATCCATTTTTTTTTTTTTATCTTCGACTTGCACTCGTGTACCGAAGCAAGTAATAATAATTACTGACAGACATACTCGAAACTTCAATGCATGTACATACTTCCAGACAGATGGTTAGTACCATACCACTAGCAGGGGGAATGACCTGGCACTCATGCATCATGTACCAAGACTTTGATGTATGTACGTAATGAGATATCACTCAGTACATTGCAATAAATATGCAGCTGAGTCCCCACACATACAACATCACATGCTAGAACGATAAGCTTATTACGAAACAATTTATCCTCTACCTTAATCTGTGTAGCAGTGAATTACACGTAGGCCGCGAGCACATCTCGCCGTCGTCGACATGACCTCGTTGGAAGCAGAGACTGCAATGACCGGTCCCACCCTCCGTGCACAGTAGATACAGACCAAGTACTGCATCCCCACCAGCTCGCCTTGTCAACGTACGTACCGGTATACTATTGAAAGGAAACAATGCATGTTCCCTGAACAATTCGCGTAGTAATGCAGGTTAAATTCCCGTAGAGATTGGTGATACAAGTCCTGACATCGGATGTTTTGTTCGTCGAGGGGTTAAGCAAGGGGGCCCCACTGCTAAAACACTAATGCGAAGAGAGTAACTGTCATTGTCTAGAACAGTGTTCGTAATTACAGTCAGTGGCCAACCTGCATTCTTGTACCAAGCACATCACACACACACATGCAATTAGAGATAGTTATATGGATTGTTCTGTGTGCTTTCTCACGTTGTCTTCTAGAGTGCACAAAAGGAAATACCTACCATCCCACATGTGCGTATTGCACAAGCAGACAAGACCATACATTGTATGTCATTCGACAAAAGCCATGTAATTCCATCATTAGTAAAAAAAAATGGCAGGTTGACAGAGCAGCCTAAGGCGTCTTATATAAACTCTGGTTCCAGTAAAAGGGAGCGTGGGTTCTAATCCCCACACCTGACATTTTTTTTCTGTAGTCTTCTCGAATAAATAAGGTATCGTATTTTTGATTCCGGTTGAGAGTGCATGCTGGCACGCCTGTAGACAATTGTCGGTCCCACTGCCCATGAAGAAACTAGCATGACAGTCACTCTGGCTCCAACCTGCACTTATGTACCGACCCTTTTGCAATTACAGACAGACATACTATGTAGGATCCTAGCATGACAGTCACCTTGGCACCAACCTGCACTTATGTACCCACCCTTTTGCAATTACAGACAGACATACTATGTAGGATCCTTCAATGCATGTACCAAACCTATTGTAATTACAAGCAGTTGTACTCTGCCCGAACTGACAATGAACGTATCAAGCCTTTGAAATTACATTGCAGTTGACCCTTCCCGAACCATTAATGTATATACTTAAGACAGTTTCCATCCAGCAGTACATGTTTAGCCGTTCCACTATGATAACCTCGATGTTGTGTTTTCCCATAGTGATACATCTCAAACCTAGGTCCCTACAGACGCCTGCTTGCTGTTCCCAGTTGATCGCTAGAGTGTATGAAAGGGAAAAAAAAGTACATGATACGCAATTAAAAACACGCATGAATGTTCATTCGAAATATTTGCAATCAGAGGTATGAAAAAAGAAACCTACACTGGGGGGAGTGCAGTAAAGAGAAAAAAAAAATTTTGCGACTCTACAACATGGTTTTGAGAGATGATTATGGTGAAACGAGGGGAGTATGGAGCAGTTCCAGGGAAGCGAGAGTTCCCCAAGAAAAACCGCTGCCTTGTGGATGCATATGGAGGTTATTCCGCTGTGTGTTCCCTCTGCTTTCTTGCGGGTGAATATAAAAGGATGTGGAGTTGCATAAAGCGAGGCGCACAAGCTCATTCACAGTTCGAGCTCTGACTGCCTCTCGAACCACTTGAGTGCGCATCCTTGTGTGTAAGTCAGGAGTTACACAACATATACCACCCTAGCAGACCGGTAACACATTAGCAGTAGGTACACAACTTAACCAGTAGGAATTATAAAAAAAGAAAAAAAGAAAAAGATAGAAAAAAATACAATTCTATTGTTAACGTATATATTTACATGCATAACCAAATCACACTCGCACATTCATATATCTATTATATCATCAATAAAACCTCTGGCTCTGAGTTCATAATTAATTGCACTTATCTCTCCGGTGACAGAAAGATATCCAACCCTCCATGAGGAAACCAACAACCAAAGTCTATCAACAAGGTCATTGCGGTCTTCAAAACCATATGTAAGCCTTCGCTTGGTAAATGTTGCCACTTCATCATCATCATTAGCAGCATATGCATCATCGCCAGGAACATGTGTACACTCTTGCTTTGCAGTTGTCGACATGTCATTGTCATCAGTAGAAGACACATTGGCATCACCAGCAGACTCGGAGGTGACAGATTCGTTGTTGGTGTGCTGGGTAGCATCTTCGGTTTTCACGTCACATGTTAGCGGAGCAGGTCTAATATTTACAACTCCTGGCGGTCTGTCTGGTTCATGCTTTGCAGCACCCATAGTTCCTTTTTCGCACACATCATGCTCTGCAGCAGTCATAGTTCCATCTTCGCACACTGGTTTGGAACACCACGCAGATCCACGTAGTGTTATGCGTGCTCTAACGAACGTGAGGTTACATGACGAATAAGCAGGAAAGTTAGCCTTGTCGTGCGATAACACATGCTGGCACATGCCAGGCAAAGGTGTATTACCTTTACATGTGCCAGTGTGTCTCTTGGGGTTAATGCCTCTACCAAATGTAGCACCACACATATATGGAGGTCGGTCCTTTTGAACAGTTGCTTTTCACATAGTGACGAGTATGACCGCTTTTGCTGAAGATAATTCCACAGGGACAACACTGTTTTCCAGTCATGGCGGCAGTTACATCCATAGACAAAGGCTCTACGATAGACATCATATCTGCTTGCGCCATCGTCATGCAAAACAAAACGGTAGTTCGTCCCACAGTAGCTTCATTGGTATAAATAGGTACTCACCCACATTTCATAAGTGGGAATTAAGCATTGTACCAGTCGAAGTAACAAGTCCTTCACCCAGCAGGTTGACTCCTCACTACAGCCGACCCCTCACTGCAGGTGACCCCTCACTACAGCTGATGTACAATTGCGAATTACTGCCGGGTGTAGTATGACCTCCTTTATACCAGTCGAAGCTACGTCCCCATCTGCTCAGTAGTGGGGGGAACAGTGACAAACCCGACACGAGTATCAGCTTGGGAGCATATTTCTTTAAATTGTTAACATGCGCAATTGTTCATCGATAACAGTCATGTCAGGCAGTGCAGGATTACAGTTGCAAGATGACTTCTCCAGTCAACACATCGGACAAACCGTGATGTACACGTTTAACATGTGAACACAGTATGCTCTGGAATCTGATGACAACCGGCCTCGAGCTGTCTGCAGCTGGATATTTTAGAAACGGGCATCTTACAGTAGCAGCACAAATAAATATCCTGTTCCATCATCAAGGCCGAGCACGGTATTCGCAGACAACGTTCACTCTTCACGGTCCTAACAGCAACTGTGCCGGCCAGCCTATTCCGACATGTATTAAACCACTATGCATGTGAACCTAACATGAGTATCAGCATAAGAGAGCAAGTGCTTGACTTATCTAGACCTTCACCCAGCAGAGGATTGTGCTTCAAACCCTGGGCTCAATTCCTTCAGTTGACAAGCGCCTAATTGTGAACCGGCCTATACAAATTCGTTCTCAACTTGAGATGATCTATCGTATGTAACGTCCAACCGAAACCATTCCCCATGTACTCTTTTCCTCATTGCATATCTTCTGAATACCAGCTTCTACACTGTCCGCAATGTTGAGTGTGTTATAGAGAGGCACATTCATTGTCTAAAAGGCTTTCCAATTAAATTCATCGCCATGTGGTTCTGATTTGATATGTATGATTGCAACCACATATTATATTTTAACAGGTAAGTCGTCGTGGGAGAGGGAATCTGTACTGTCATATGCTCTTTGTACACAGCATACATCTGTACTGCGATGAATACTCTGCCATCACTTCTGTTCCGACGATGCCATCCTCCTCCAACATAAAACTTGAGTACATCATGTATTGTATCACGTTCAACCTTACCATCGCTCAAATTAGGAAGTAACCACATGATACGTATAGTATACCTTGTAATTTCCTTACTCATACAGATTGCGCCTGCGACATGGTGTGCAAGTAAAATTTTAATTTATGATGTCTAACAGACTGCTGGAGGGTGTATAACATTCAATTGCGTCTTGTAATTTCCTTACTAATACAAATTGTCAGGTTGACTGAGAGGTTTAAGGTGCTGGGTTTAAGCTCCGGTTCCATTGTGGGGAGCATAGGTTCGAATCCTACATGTAACAAATATTTTTCTGCTTCCTTGTTGGTGTGTTACCCAAGTTTGATAAAGATTTTGTGTCTGCATAAAACGAGGGTATTCTCTGGTTCATTCGAGGTCTGACAGACTTGAGAGTGTATCATTTTAGGTCAGCAGCAGTGTGTCCACTTGTCGTGGAACACAGTGACAAGTATGGCATGCTGTTCTAGCGGTCGCAAGATTCTATCAGCCATTGTGGCATGTGGAACACATACCTCACTTGCAGCACTCGACAAAAAATCGGAGCTAGCATACTTGCCTAAAGAATTCCTTCTGACATATGCTCAACATGAATTGTGGTATGTCTACAAATATCTACCTGTATATCTACGGCAGGACGAAGATGTACGCGACTGTCTCCCGTGTACAGAGTGTTTGCAAGGATGTACTGTTATGGGCTCACCACATTCTAGGGGTTGGTGTAATGCACGTCGGAAGAGTGCTGAAGGAGCTTTCAACACCGATAGTATTCATTTCCTTAGGAAGACATGAACCTTAAGGTGGTGGTAGTAGTGGTGAAATTAGTGATATGATGATTATAAGCGGACCGACCCAGTTCCCATGCAGACATTGAAGAGTGAACGGTGGCTATGGAGAACGTGCTCTTCCACGGCGATGGTAAATATTCTGGAATGCTATCTATGTCGCTACTGTAAGAATACCTTTTCTAAATGCTGCAATGCTCGTCGACATGAGACTGGGTGTCCACACACTATGAAGCGTGCTTATGTGTATTATAAAGAGTGTCAATCACATTTTCAACGATGTGATAACTTCAAACAACATATTGCACCATGCAAAAAACACCTTCCTGTTCGAGCCAAACACTATTTACTGAAATTTAAGGAAGGGAAGATGCCTGTGAAAAAAAACCCAGTAACGTCAGTAAAGGACTCAACAGTGAAATCAATTTCTGGATCAACTTGTAGACATCCTTGCAACTAATGTAACAGGACATTTGCACATGTCCCCAGTGCATAGGAGCATATGAAGCACAAATGCAAGCTAAATCCATGTCATGCAGGTTATCTATGTGATAAGTGTCTCGGTTATTTCACTCATATAGACAGTGTAAAGACCCTGCACCTGCTACGCAACAAACCTGTGGCCGTCAGGTGTCTGCCGTATCCAATGGTGGTGGTGGTACACCACCAACATCCGATCTGAGCATTCCTTCAGGGCGGATACAATGTTGCTATTGTGGTAAGCTCTTTAGTAGAAATAAAAATGCACGTTGACATGAGAGATGTGTCTGTTGGAAAGAGGTCAGTGTTAACGTATTTGACATGATGTGAAATTCCACTTGCAGCTGCATGTCAGTGTAGTAACCGAGATACGACATCACCTAGCTGAATACATCTCTCCTAAATGCTTAACTCCAACTGATGGAATATGTAAATGTGTGAATAAACAACATGTGGGATTGGTGAAAACGTTAGTGTGTTGTTGATATTTGAAGCGTGAACATCGGCTTGATCGACAATGGAAGCTACTTCAGACAACCAGTTGTGCCGGTTCTGCAAGAAGTTATTTTCCAGCAGCTGGCACACTCGCCGACATGAGACTGGCTGTGCTATGAATACGTAGCGTTCTGCATTAACGTGTAAACAGTGAAAGTCTCAATTTGGACATCATGGTAATTTAAAAAAACATCTTGCAATGTGTGATGGACTCTCTCCCATGCCTGCTAAGCACTGTAGGTCCACAGTTGATACTGGTACACACTCACCATTGGACCTGAACATTGTAGACCATTCTCCACTGACATCGAGATATGGGCCGCATCTGCTATAGTGGATACTCGTGCACCATCACTATGGGTAACACCAATCCTGGACATGTACAATTCTGCATGGGCATCAAAGTATTTATGCTGCTACTGTGGTGGGACCTTTAGTGAAAGGTGCAGTGCATGTCAACGTGAGAAACCCATACAATGTTTGATGAAGTCGAGCTGGGGCCTCTTAACTCGCCAGTGTTATAAGTGCAAGCATGAGTTCACATATTATAGCACAACAGGAAGCGTTCCAGTCAAAGTACTATGCAAAATAAATTACTATCATGAACAAATATTGCGTGAGGCAAGTGACACCCATATGAAGAATTGCACATATGAAAAAGAAGTTACTACAACACCACTTGCTGCAAGCTTACCCAATGAGAATGGGTTCATCGTGAAGGAATCTGTTTTCCGTGGTCTATGTACGTTGCATCGGGCATGGCGAAAGATATTTTTACATACCTGAAGCAAATGAAGCAGAATATCATAGATCAACTTACAGATGAGGTGGAAAAAGACGGCACGTTAAAATATAATATGTGGTTGGAATGCATATATACCAAGCCAGAACCACATGACAATGAATTTAGTCAGAAAGCCTTCAAGGCAATGAATTTACCTCTTTGTAACACACACGACATTGTGGACAGTGTAGAAGTTGGTATACAGAAGATTTGCAACGAGGAAGAAGAGTACATGGGGAAAGGTTCCGGTTGTACGTTACATACAATAGATTATCTCCAGTTGAGAATGAATTTGTACAGGCCGGTTCGCAATTAGGTGCTTGTCAACTGGAGGAATTGATCCCAGGGCTTGAAGCACGGTTCACTGCTGGTTGAAGGTCTAGATAAGTCCTGCACTTGCTCTCTCATGCTGATACAAGTCATGCACTTGCTCTCTCATGCTGATACTCATGTTAGGTTCACATGCTTAGTAGTTTAATACATGTCGAAGAACGTATGCGCGTGTTGACGATTTAAAGAAATATGCTCCCAAGCTAATACTCGTGTCGGGTTTGTCACTGTTCCCCCCACTACTGAGCAGATGGGGACATAGCTTCGACTGGTAGAAAGGAGGGCATACTACACCCGGCAGTAATTCGCAATTGTACATCAGCCGTAGTGAGGGGTCAGCTGCAGTGAGGGGTCGGCTGTAGTGAGGAGTCAACCTGCTGGGTGAAGGACTTGTTACTTCGACTGGTACAATGCTTAATTCCCACTTATGAAATGTGGGTGAGTACCTATTTATACCAATGAAGCTACTGTGGGACGAACTACCGTTTTGTTTTGCATGACGATGGCGCAAGCAGATATGATGTCTATCGTAGAGCCTTTGTCTATGGATGTAACTGCCGCCATGGCTGGAAAACAGTGTTGTTCCTGTGGAATTATCTTCAGCAAAAGCAGTCATACTCGTCACCATGTGAAAAGCAACCGTTCAAAAGGACCGACATCCAGAATACTAATATGTGATATGTGTGGTGCTGCATTTGGTAGAGACGATAATATGAAGAGAGGCACTGGTACATGTAAAGGTAACACACCTTTGCCTGGCATGTGACAGCATGTGTTGTCGCCCAACATGGCTAACTTTCCTGCTTATTCGTCATGTAACCTCACGTTCGTTTGAGCACGCATAACACTACGCGGATCTGCGTGACGTTCCAAACCAGTATGCGAAGACGGAACTATTACTGCTGCAGAGCATGATGTGTGCGAAGTAGGAATTGTGAGTGCTGTAGAGCATGGTGTGTGCAAAGAAGGAACTATGGGTGCTCAGAGAATGAACCAGACAAATCATCAGGAGTTGTAAATATTAGATCTGCACCGCTAACATGTTACGTGAAAACTGAAGATGCTACTCGGCAACCGACAACAAATCTGTGACCTCCGAGTCTGCTGGTGATGCCGATGTGTCTTCTACTGATGGCGATGATATGTTGACAACTGCAAAGCAAGAGTTTACACATGTTCCTGGCGATGATGCATATTCTACTGATGACGATGAAGTGACAACATTTGCCAAGCGAAGTGTACACACGGGTCTGAAGTTGTTGTTTTCCTCACGGATGGTTGGATATCTTTCTGTCACCGGAGAGATAAATTATTGATGAACTCAGAGCCAGTGAATTTATTGAATGATATAATAGATAGATATATATGTATGCAGTGTGTGATTTGGTTATCCATGTAAATTAAATACATTAACAATTTTTTTATTTATTTGTTTTTTTTAATTATTTTTATGATTCCTACTGGTTAAGGAGTGTACTTAATGTTGTGTGTTAGCTGTCTGCTAGGGTGGTATATGTTGTGTAGCTGCTGACCTACACACCAGGATGCTCTCTCAAGTGGCTCGAGAGGCAGTCAGAGCTCGAACTGTGAATGAGCTCGTGCGCCTCGCATTATGCACACTCCACAGCCTTTCATATTTACCCGCAAAGAAGGGGAGGGAACACACAGGGGAATAACCTCCGTATGCATCCACAAGGCAGCGGTTTTTCTCGGGGAACTCTCGCTTCCTCTACGCTGCTCCAACCTCACCTCCCTTCACTTTCATAATCTCTTAAGACAGTGTTGTAGAGCCACACAAATTCTCTCTCCACTTCACTTCTCCCAGTGTAGATTTTTGTGGAACCTCTGGCAACAAGTATTTCAAATGAACATGCATACGTGTTTTAAATTGCGTATAATGTTGTATTTTTTTCTTCCTTTCGTACACTCTAGCTGTTAACTAAGAAAAGCCAGCAGTTGTCTGTAGGGACCTAGGTTCGAGATGCGTCACTATGGGTAAACACAACTTCGAGGTTATCATAGTGGAAAGACTGAACATGTAATGCTGGACGGAAACTCTCTTAAGTATATACATTAATGGTTCGGGAAGGGTCGACTGCAATGTAATTGCAATGTTATTTCAAAGGCTTGGTACGTTCATTGACAGTTACGGCAGAGTACAACTGCTTTTAATTACAAAAGGTTTGTTACATGCATTGAAGTCTCCGACATAGTAGGTCAGTCTGTAATTGCAAACGGGTGGGTACGTAAGTGCAGGTTGGAGCCAGAGTATGACTGCCATGGCAGTGGGACCGACGAATACCTGCAGCCATGTAAGCATGTGCTCTCAATGGAAATCAAAACTATGATACCTTATTTATTGGAGAAGTCTATAGGAAAAAATATGTCAGGTGTGGGGATTAGAACCCACGCTCCCTTTTACTGGAACTAGATGTTATATCAGACACCTTAGGCCGTTGCGCCAAACTGCCAATTTTGTACTAACGATGGAATTACATGGCTTTCGAATGACATACAATGTATGGTCTTGTCTGCTTTTGCAATACGCATGTGTGGGTTGGTAGGTATTTCCTTTCATCCACTCTAGCGGACTATGTGAGAAAGCACACAGAACAATCCATATAACTATCTCTAATTGCATGTGTGTGTGTGATGTGCTTGGTATGTGAGTGCAGGTCGGGCACTGACTGTAATTACGAACACTGTTGTAGACAATGATAGTTACTCTTTTTGTGTTGGTGTTTTAGCAGTGGGGGCCCCCTTGCTTCCTCCCCCTCGGCGAATGATTATCCAATGTCAGGTTTATGACGACTTGTATTACCAATCTCTACGGAAATTGAATCTGCGATACCACGCTGATTTTTCAGGGTACATGCATTGTTTCCTTTGAATAGTATACCGGTATGTACATTGACAAGGCGAGCTGGTGGGGATGCAGTACTTGGTCTGTATCTACTGTGCATGGAGGGTGGGACCAGTCATTGCAGTATCCGCTTCCAACGAGGTCACATCAATGATGGCGAGATGTGCTCGCGGCCTACATGTAATTCACTGCTACACAGATTAAGGTAGGGGATAAATCGTTTCGTAATAAGCTTATCGTTCTAGCTTGTGATGTTTTATGTGCGGGGACACGGCTGCGTATTTATTGCGATGTACCGAGTGACATCTCATTACGTACATACATCAAAGTCTTGGTACATGATGCACGAGTGCCAGGTCATTCCCCCCGCTAGTGGTTTGGAACTAACCATCTGTCTGGAAGTATGTACGTGCATTGAAGTTTGGAGTATGTCTGTCTGTAATTATTATTACCTGCTTCAGTACACGAGTGCAAGTGGGAGATAAAAAGAAAAAAAAATAGATTTAATACATTGGGTGCGTGTGTTGTGTGAGTGTGTGTGTGTATATGTGTGTGTGTACCGCTTTAACAGTTACATTTATAATGCTTTCATTGGAGCTGATTGAAGTATTGTTTCCTTCCGAATGTGGCTGGGAACATTCTTTTCGTAATGTTAGGGACAGCAAATTATTTTTTCAACTAGTGTATTTCAGAGGCTGGTGGTTAATCGTGAACTATCGTCATTACTCAATGTACGAACACCAAACTGATCGGTGCTAGCTGTGGAGCTTATATTTGTGCTTAGGACATACTAGACCCCTCGATCCTTTTCGGTGACTGTTGGTTGTTTTATCTCATACGGTTTGGTAATTACTGCCAACTATGCTTATACATTGCCACTGATTAATCGAACACCTCAATCCTTTTTTTCATATTCTGGTGTCTGAGGGGGGTGTGGTTGCGTATGTTGCGATTAGTACCACTATATATCTTAAACGTTACGGAACTTATAGCCAACTACGTTTGTATACTGACATATGGGTTACTTGACGCATAGGTCATATTTGACCCCGCACCCTTCTTCTGTTCAAGGTGGATGGCTATGTTATGATTTTGACAACTATAACTTAAACGGTTTGGAAATTACAACCAACTATGCGGTGCTCATGATCCAAGATGGCGGTGAGGACCTACATGGGTACCCTCACACAAAATGAGTCATTTGCCACCTTGAGGAGTCATCTACTGGGTTATACAAAAATGACGGTGAGGATCCTCATGGGTACCCTCACAAAAAATGAACTATTTGCCTCCTTGAGGAGTCACCCGTTGGATTATGCTAATTAGGCTGAGGTTTTATCCTGGGTGGCCAAGATAGCCGCGCCCCAGTGGGGCTTCCTTCATTGTGAGGACCCCTCAGGGCAGTGCTGTCTGGGGCTTCGGCGTGGCCAGACCTGTGTGCAGCCACCATTTTGGCAGTGGTAGTCACATATGTGAACTTCAGTCTGTGCTGGTTGCCAATATGGCCACCAGTACCATTGCAATTGTTCCTACTGGCTACCAAAATGGCCACTATTGAAGTATGTGCTCATTTGGGTAATAGGAAATTGGTTTTGATGAACGGTCCGGGAAAAAAAATTTGTCCTATCTACCAGCATGGTCGCCGTCGCTTTCGGGCGACATTTCATGGCTACCAAAATGGCCACCATAGATGTATGTGCTCATTCGGGCAATAGGAAATTGATTTAGGGGGAAATCTTTTTCACTGGCTGCCAACAAGGCCGTCGTCAGTTTCAGTCCACTTTTCCTGACTGCCAAAATAGCCACCGTTGATGAATGCACTCATTCGTGTAATACGAAATTGAGTTAGAGGGAGTTTTTCACTGCCTGCCAAAATGGCCAACATCAGTTTGGGTACATTTTTACTGGCCGACAAAATGGCCGCCATCATGAGGAGATGGTACTTTCTAGAATTTTCCGTGGGACGAGAGGATAATTTTTTAAATTTTATGTGCAGGGACCTTAATATGCAAATTGGGTCCATAGCTCCACCGCCTGATGCCAGGTGTCCCAGACCTGCTATTTTTATGCTACTCTTGCCTTTTTAACAGTTTGAAATTAACACTCATCAATCTCTTTCAACAAGGGTATTCAAAATTACTATTTACAGTAGGCTGTTGCCATCATGGGTTAAACTCACAAAACAAGAGGCACAAGGTACTGTTCTGTAAGCTTTATACATACTTACACTTGCATTAGTTCCTTGTAAGATTATTTACAAATTACATTACATATTTTTGTATTATTAGCCAGAAATCTTATCGCAAATTTTACCCTTGAGTTCGCAGTTGGTTTTCTCAAGGTTGTCAATGCCATTACATCACAGGTCTCCAATTTCGGAATCTCTATCAAGGTCACCCCTAGCTAACTATAGGGCATTTTCCTTTTGAAGCACTGCATTGCTCTGTATGCATACGTCGATGGTGCACCTACCTATTTAAGAGAGGAATAAAACTCTACAATCACTCACTCATTCTTCTTTATTGGCCTTCCCTGCTTTCCAAGGCCACATGCGGCATGGTAGGCCAGGTAAACTTTGAGGGCGGCCTCTAGAGCAGCATCCGTACTGGCCTGGTATCGCGTTTGCCCGGCAGGACAGCTGAAGCTGCAGACGTCGATGTGGCAGGAACTGTTGTATGGGCTAGTCCTTGCCCGCGGTCCAGGACTGATCGGCAGGTGGTGTAGGTGTACTGACAGGTCCACTGTCAGCCTTTTTGGCCAGCGGGATAGCTGGCAGTGGTTTGGCTGGTGTTATTGTCTCTCTGGCGGACGGCATTGTGTTCGGGGGCTCGGTATGCACCCGCCTCCCCCCCCCCCCTCCCCCGCCAAGTTGGCTGGCTGTTGGTCCTCCTCTCGTGTGGACAAGGTACCTCAGGTGTCTGCCTCGGCATGAGATGACATCGGGTCTGCTGGCACCATTAGGGGCAGGCCTTGGGGTAGACCACCTTCTTATGCCCTTCTGGTAGGAGTTAAAGAAAAGCTCCGCGGGTTTCTTGGAGCGACACCGGGGCTACAGGTTCCGTCTGGGGCAGGCCTTGTGATAGGCTTTCTTCTTCTGCCCCTCCGACTGAAGCAGTAACGTCTCCACTTCCTGGAGTGAAGAACGCTTCCGCGATCTCGGTTGCTCCCGACTTGAGTACCGTACTTGGAGCGGATGGCGGTTCCTCCAGGTACTGCACGGCCACAGATACAAGCTCAACAAGGGCCCTCATGATGGGCTCATTTAGATAGGGAGTTTTGATCTGACCCTTGCTGTCGGCCGGGGTTGGGAACGTTCCACCTGCTGTTCCGAGTGTGGCCATGAGTTCCCTTTGAGGCTGCTTGACTGTGCTTTGTTTTGATTTCGGGGAAAGTTATCTCCTTTCCTTGACTTGGGACTGGATGCCTGGCATTTCCCCCCTTTCGTTAATGGGTTTCGGCCGCCGCCGCCGACCCTCGTATGCCACCAAAATTACACGTGTGTCTGGCGACCAGGAGCCGCAGCTCCCGTAATTCACTGGCTGTTTGTAAAAACAATTGCCACCGGACACTAGGACTAATCATAGGGTCCGCGGGCAGGGGCTGTGTCAGTGTAAGTCTAGGGCACCGGGCCCAAATTTAGGCTGTTTTTGTTTTAGTGCCTATTATGTGATTTTGCATGTTAATGTGGTCGGCAGGGGAGTGAAGCTCCCCTCCAGCTTCCCGGCTAGATTGAGTGTAAGTGTCGTGATGTCTGTCTAACGTGTTGTTATGTTTTATACAAGTGTGCTATTTAATCTCGTGTGTTGTGTGTCAGTGAATCCCTAATCGCCCGGGAGCAACCCTCGGAGTAGGTTTTATCATTTTAGTGTGTTGTGACATAGGAAAGAAGTCCAGTGTTAGTAACAAAAACAATAAGAGGTGCTCATGGGACCAGAGTCTGCCAGGCTTTGCCAGAGTCTGCCAGGCTCTAGTCAAAGCAGAGCCCCCCAACCCCCTCCTCCCTAACCCCTCTTCAAGGAGGATCGCCTTCTTCCCAACCTGAAACAGACTATCAAATTGGTCCGTTATTTCAAGTAAGTAATAGTGTTTGTAACATATAAAACACTATATGTTTTAATTATGATTTTTTTTTTTTTAAGTTTTTTTCTATTTTGTATTTTAAAAAAAATTTGTTTTGTTTAATTTTTATTTAGTATTTAATTTTCTACAATTATTTGAAATTCAATTAATTTTAGTATATTGTGATATTAGTAAAAGTTTAAGCTAGACTAAATTAACCATGTCATATTGTGTTAGCCCCCCGACCCCTACCTTGACTGACGTGTGTCACTTGACCTGGAAGACGAGTGGTGGTTGGGTCTGTTTCCCACCTTTCCCGAGTTCTCAATAACCAGCCTGGGCAGAGTGCCCTAAATGTTAGATACTGTGTGTTTAAAAAACGGTAGTGTCAGTTTAGGCTGCCATGGTCATTTTTCCCTATCTAGTGGACTAGATAACTCACTGGCGCTTGGGGTCCACTTTCCCCCTCAGGTTTCCATTTTGTTTTTGAATTCGGTAGGGGTTGAGAGCAGTGTACAGCTCGCCGGCCCCGCTGGTTCTTGATGGCCCCTTAGGCCAAGCTGGTGGTAGACAGCTCGTTCCTTGGCTGGCTGTGGTTGCTGCTCGAGGCACCAACTTTTTTGTTTGACCCATGATGGGCGGGGTAAACATGTTGGTAGGTTCATCCAATTCCTCTGAGGCTTCTGAGGTTATGAAGGCTGTTCCTTGTACTTCTGGTTTTGGGTTCTCGTTTGGGAAAGGCCGGATTTGTACTCGTGCTGCTTTGTGGATCCGCCCCTGGAGGTCATCCACCTAGTAAACGTTATCGCACCGACCGACCACCCAATAGGGACCTTCTGATTTGCCGATGAGGCCTGCGCTAAACCATGTACTAGCTTTACTGAGCAGATGGAGTCGCAGGAGTACAGACTCATCTATATTGAACATTCAGGTGCCCGTTCGAGGGTGCAGGTACTTGCGTTGAGTGTACAACTCCTTGGCTTCCTTCTCTGTATCGCCTCGGGCTAATGCCGCCAGACAAACGTCTTCTGGCGGAGTTAGTTTGGATAGGCAATTTTCCTAGTACCAATCCCGGGGTTGACATAAGGAGTTGACTTGGACTGGCATTGGTACCTTCGTTTGTCCTTCGTCGTAGGGCAAACAGTATTTTTGGGATGTGCCTATCTCAATGTTTGTGGTCATCCCCAATGCTAAGATCGCAGGAAATTTCTTTATCTCATGATTCCTCCTGTCGGTGAGATTTGCTTGTGGGTGGCATGGTGGGGTGGTCCACGTCTCCACTCCCCATTCTTCGCAGGCGGCGAGCCACTTACGGCTGGTGAACTGTGTTCCATTGTCCATTAGGGGGCATTGTGGGTATCCCCATGTAAGGAAAATTTCGGCCTCAAACTTCCCAATGATGTGGTGAGTTTCCTGGCTGGGTAGGGGAAATGTTTCTACCCAGCAGGAAGAGGTCGGTAATAATGAGAAGGTAGCGGTTGTCGTGAGTGCTTCATGGTTATGGGCCCATCAAGTCCGATACCACGTGTGTCCATGGGGTCTGCGGCTGTTGAGGCTTGGCTATTGGAGGTGGTACACGGTGTATGCCTTTTCCTGCAACACTTCTCACAGCATCCCACATGTAGTTGGATATCCCTGCTCATCCCGTCCCAGATATATTGGTCGGCTATATCCGTTAGGGTTTCCTTGGTGCTTCTGTGAGCGGCCTCTGGTTGATCGTGATGGTGGCAGATATCTGCCCATAGGGCTTTAGGTACCCATATCCTCCATTTTTCACCAGGTTGACCGTTGCGGGACCACACTACATCTTTCCGGACCTCAAAGCATTTAGGGTGCATCTTGATTAGCCCCTGTTATTCTGGGTCCCATTGTTGGTGGCGGCAATCTGGTCCCTGCTGATTTGCAGCTGTAGCAGACGGATCTGCTCTCCCGGACTGACTTCCAGCCGCTGGGGTGGTACCATGCAGTACCAGTCGTCGCCTGTTTTCTCGCGGAGGTCCAAATCTGGTTGGCGGGACAGGGCGTCTGGTAAATTGTTCAATTTCCAGAACAGTGGTGTACCTCAAAGTAAAATTCGGTCAGGAACATGTGCCATCTCCGAAGCTTTGCCTTAGCAGCTTTAGATTCTTGAAGCCATTGTATTGTCTTACTGTCTGTGAGGATAATGAAGTGAGTCCCTTCCAAGTAGCACCGGTACTTCCTCACCGCCCATATGATAGCCAGGCACTCTTGTTTGTTGATATGGTAGCTTTGTTCGGTTGCATTTAGGCAGATGCTGGCATATGTAATTACCTGCGGGTGGCCTTGGGGTTGGTGAAGTTACTTTATGTTCTGGAATCTCTTCTTTAAGGTATGAAACACTGCACGGTGTTCCGGTTCCCACTGCCATTTTGCTTCTTTCTTCAGTAGGGGTGCCATGAGACTGGTGTTGTCTGGTACAAACTCACATAACAAATTACAAAGCTCTAAGATCCGCCGGAGTTGCTTTTTGATGGACGGCTTGTCTGCTTCCTGGATGGCTCGTATAGAGTTCGCTTGGGGAAAATTGCTGCTTGGCGTAACCACATGTCCAAGATAGTCTATCAATGTTTTCCCAAAGTAGCTCTTCGATAATTTGGTGGTCATTCCGTGGATCTTGAGGCACTCGAGAACTCGTTGGAGGTGTGTTAGGTGTTCCTCCCAGGTCTTTGAGTATATAATGACGTTATCGAGATATGCAAAGCAGAACTGCCCGATATATCCGGTTAGGACTTCTAATGATATTAGTCTCTGGAATGTTGCAGTTGAGTTTTTCAGCCCAAAGGGCATAACTTGAAATTGTAGAGTTTACCCTTCTGGGCTAGTGAAAGCTGTGTAACGTTGGCTGTCTGGGTGGTCCATTATTTACCAGTACTCTGACTGCAGGTCGAGGGTATTGAAGATTTGAGCCTGTCCAATATCTCGTAGAGTGTGGGCCAAATTGATGGCTGGTGGAGTGATGGGATGGGGACGTCATTCAGGGCCTTGTAATTTACGTAGAACCGCAACTGTCCATTTTTCTTTGGAACCAGAACTACATGTGAGTTGTACGGTAAATCTGATGGTTCGATGACGCCCTGTTGTTTCATCTCCTTTATTTGCTCCATAATCAGTTGGAGATGCCATGCTGACACCCTGTATGGACCGGCTTGTTTGTGGTGAGTCATATTTTGTATTGTGTGGTCCTCGTCTGGCGTAGCATTCCTTTTGATCCGAATGCATCCGTGTGCTTATCCAAAACTTGCTTCAATTGTTGGAATTTATAGTCATCTAGGTCATGGTTGATATATGTTGCTAGCAGCGGCGGGGCGGTTATGGCCTGTGTGTTATGCTCCCAGTTGACCGAACCTCTGTGTTTGTGACCTAGGTAGACCTTACGCTGCCCTTGGTCCATTATACATTGTTGTTGGCAGAACCATGGGTGGCCGAGGTTGACCCTTTCCTGGAGTCCGGGGGCCACAATGAATTCTACCGTGCTGGATATTTTCTGAATGGTTAAACTCAGGGTTATCCGTCCATCCATGGTGAGGGTGCAGTCAGGTTTGGCCATGCAAACTTGGTAAGGTCACTATGTACTAATTTTCTGGTGGTGGCGGAATCCATAAATGCTATGACACTTTGGTTGTTTATAACGACTTTGACGTGTGGTGCCTCCGGGGGTTCTGCTTCTTCATCCATTAGTTGGATTACAGGCGCTTGGGATCCGGCAGGGTTTGCTCTTTTAACCCGCCGGTGTCTAGGTTTCCCAACTGGGATGATCCCTTTTGCTGGTTCAGAGTGGGTCGCGGATCACCAGTTGCGGGTTTGCACCTGTAGATTTTGCTCTATCTCTCGCGCCCAGTCCACCAACTCTTTCACGTCTTGTGGTTGGGTAAAATCAAGATTTCTTAGTTGAGGCAACAGCATGCATGTTATGTGTCGTACACAGCCCTTCTATGTTTCTTCTGGGAAGATCCGCCGAAACATTTGTACTTTGCGGCAAGTGAACATTTCAGTTTCTTCTCTAAGGGTCTAGGTACGGCTGTAAAATTCCATGGTGAGGTTGGCTAGTACCTCTTCTCCGATGAATTCCGTAGCGAGCCTATTCTGGAATTGTGCCCATTTGGTGATGAACTCCCCATATTTTTCCCACCAGTCAAGAGTTCTGCCTTTAAGGCGTCCTTGGGTTAGCTTAATTCACTGTTGTGGTACTACCTCCTGCTCTTTGAATTCTCGTTTGTAGTCTGCGAGGAAAACATGCGGGTCTTCAAGCGGACAGCTCACCAAGTCAAGAATCTGTGGCTCCCATGGTGAGCGGCTGGATTCTGTTTTCTGACTTTGTCCGGGGTTGTGTGGTTGGTAATTGGCGGCACGCTGACAGACAGCACACCTGTATATCATTCCCGGTCGGATCATCCGCTCATTGGGCCATCCAATGCATAGGTGATTAAATGTTTCGGCACAGACAATACATTGAATGGTGATCTGCCCTTATCCTTCACATGTCACCCAGCTACAATAGACCATGTCTTATTCGGCAGTCCTCACATCGGTACTTTAGACCATCGGTGTGGCAAACTATATCGTCCCAACCTAAACAGAGGTAATGGAACTGGCGCTAGAAATGTTCTCACTCGATTTGGTGAACCCCTTCTTCGTGGCATTCTGCCTTGGCGCAGCGGTTGCTAATAGTAGAGTCCATAGTCTCCCCAACATGCTCATTCCTTGACTCATTGGTGTCAGACATCTTCAGGGGTTATTGAGCGCCACGGGGTATTTACCGACTCCCCGAAGTCTGGTCTGAGTTTCTCTTAGTGAGCCCAGCTAGTTCTCTTGCCTTGGGGTCGTTGCTGGCCTGGTTCTGTTTAATTCTTTTCAAAATTACGGTGGATGCCCCATGTTGGGTGCCAAAAGTACCTTCCCTTGACGCGTGACAGTCCCGGCTGATTGGCTGCCCGTGTCTCTAGGTAACTTGTTTGATGCTAGGCGAGTCACATGTCTGGGTGGTTATTCATCTCTAGCCGCTGGTGCCCAACCAGAGTACAGTACTGGCATAGTAGGCCACCTGCTTGCACAAAGTCCGGCTCTGACAGTTTTACTCTTCATGGTGCAGGCTTATGTGGTGGGATGGTGTTAACGCTAGCGGGACAGCATGTCTGTCCTGTGGGTGGCTGTACTAGCGCAGTTCCCTCGGCCTTGATAGCACTTGACTGGAGGGTGGGGTGTGCGTATGTGGTGATAAGGTTTGTTATTGGCGTGGAGCTACTAGGTACAGTCAGAGCGTAGGTGGACCCTTCGCCGAACAGGATCTCCTTCACTACTGGATGGTATCCTTCCGCAACATGTGTGGGCGGCTCAAACAAGTTTGTAGGCATGACAGTTGGTACTGGAACAGAGAGCCGTCATAGCAAAGCAGCCTGTTCACGTGGACTCAGTGGCCTGAACCCGCTGGTGGACTCAGTAGCCCGAACCCGCTGGGAAGAGATATCTTAGAGATAACCCTCGCCTTCTCAACCATCTTCTGAACACCCCCCCCCCCCCTCTAATAAGTGTATGTCATCTGGCTCTATCCTAATATCGGGCCTGCAGGAGTTAGGCAGTCAACGTGTTAGAGTACAGTGTAGGTTCCAATTGCTACCGCCAACACCACACCTCACTCTTGACTTTCCCACCGGAGGTGTGGAAGACTCGAGCTGCAAAGAGTTTGTTGTGGTGCAGGAACTGCACTGTGTTGTCCCAATGGGGTTGTTCCCTCCTGCACCAGAGTGTAATTCCCTCGGCAACCACGAGGTGTGTGGTGAGAGTAGCCCACACTAGCCGGAATGCCAATCTCACCAGGAGTGTACCTAGTGTCGTGGCTCTACCGTTCCTCCTACCTGGGTGCAAGGAACGAGTGGCCTTCCAATATTGGTGAGGTGAGCGTCCCAAGGTCACTGGTCTCCCCAGACCTAAAGAAGTTCCCCTCCTCAGCACCATGAAGTAAGCGGTGAGGCGGGGGCGACTTCAAGCTGGCAAGCCACCATCGGGGGAGGGATTTCACTGCACGGGGCAGAGAATAGGTGGCCTTCCAAGGATGTGTTGGTATGTTGTCTGTGTATATTCGGAAAGAGCAAACCCGGTCTCCTGGTGTCTCCGTCAGAACTGATGATAAGTGGTAGGAGGTCAGAGTGATACTCAGGAAGTTAGGTAAGATCAACGTTTATTTTACTGTGAAGGAAAGTAAACAGAGATGGTGGAAGTATTATCTCCTATCCACACGGGCGTGGTGGAAGGTGAACGCACTAGTGTAAACAGGGGAATGCGCCCCGTGCAAAGCTATTGGAGTAGGCAGTTACTGGTGCATGTGATAAGGTTTACTCCTCAGGGCAAACTCTACTCTCTGGTGTCCCTAAGGGACCGAGTGTCTCAGTGTGCTGCTCTCATGATGCAGCTGGTTCTTCCTTAAATGCAGGTTGGGGAGGATCTTCAGCTCCGTACAGAAGCGGTAAAGTAAACTGGGGAGGTGCGGGCCTTAGCACCTATTGCTTGTGCGATGAGAGCCCAGGAGAGGAGTCAGAAGACTTGATCGAGAACTGAAGCAGAACTGATAATCCGTAGGCCGGGGCACATCTCCTTTTATACTCTTCGGCCATCCCTTCTTTCACTGGCATAGGGCGTCTGGAGAGGGGATTAGCAGGTGCAAGCCGAACGCCTAGATTCTGGGTGCGAGCAAAGTTGTGAAGAACTGTGGAATCTAGGCATCATTCTTCTGGCGGCATACCACGGCACACTGTCTTACGAGCTCCGGACCACTTACCCGAACCCGTTGGCTTATTGGGCAAAAATAAATTCAATTTTTGGGATGTCTGTCCTTGCCCAGTGGATACAACAATCTTGTAGGCGGTGGCATTGACTCTACTCCATTAACAACTACCAGTATTGTAGTTGCACTGATGAGTAGCAGTTATTTAATTAATAAGCATGTAAGATGCCATGCTTCAACTGTTAATCCAACCTCCCAAAATTGTGTCAATATTTGACGTAGGTTTTCCTGGTGTATTTCTATATCCTCACTGTATACTATTACATCATCGGCGTAATTAAATACAAATTTGAATTTAAATTCGGCCAAGATATGATTTAACACTCTGGATAGGGTCACAGATATTATTAAGATGGCCTTTTTTCTGAAAGTTTTTATTCAGTTCATTAAAATGGAGACCAACATCAGCCAAGAAAGTTAGAGATTCCTTGTCAGACAAGATTTTGATAGATCTTTCTTTTTCATTAAGAAATATTTCAATCTCTTTTCTCAAAGAAAAAGAGCTTGACAAAATTTTACCACAGCTCAACCATTTAACTTCTTTGTTGTATGAAAGATCAGGTGATGGAGATGCAACCTCTTCTAGTAAAGGCTTGAATTACTGATGTTAAGAGTTTGTTAGATTGAATGAAATTTACTACAGAAATCACAGGAGTCTTCACACAAGACATGTCCACATACTTTCCAAATAAAGCTTCCTGATGGATACATGGTAGTGTTAAGGGTTTGGTAACAATACTGGCTTCAAGTTCTGCATTTATTCTTCCGATGAAACCCTTATTTGTGCCCCACATATTTTTCCCGCCATCTGTAGTAACACATTTGAACAGAGACAGAGGAAGGTTGTATTGTTCAGCTGAGTTGTCTGCACCCTTAGAAAATATCCTCGCCAGTTGTAGCATGCAAACTAATTTGCAAAAAATAGATCACCTTGAAGATGCCAAAATACAGGGTTATTGTAAATGATTCATTGAGTTTTAAAAACCTGTAATTTATAAACTGTTCCTCTTAAAGGTTTGTGCCAACCACCAAACAAACAAAAAATTCTCAAAATGTTTTTACTTGAGTCTAATCTTCCTTTTATCAGACCAGGCATCAGCACAAGCTCTATTCACAAAATGGTGACTAAGCAACAGAAAGCGTTTTGTGTTGTAGGAATATGTGATATATTTATCGGTTGTTACCATGCAGCGTGCGTTCTGAAGGCATCACCACACAGAACCACCAAGTCACCAGACCATTCTGCCTTGGTACCGTCAGTTCCAGGGCACGGGATGCCTTTGTAAAGGTAAGAGTAAAGGGTGACCAGTGTTTCTAACAAAACAGTGAATAGAGTGCGGAGAAGGTATGCACGTAGGCCACAAATATCTACTACCTGAGCAAGTTGCGAGCTTAGAATTCTTCACCGTACTGTTTGGAAGATTTTGCAATGACTGTTACAACTTAAACCATACCGCTTACAGCTGTTGCAACACTTGCATCCAGAAGATTATGCCATCTGATTTGAATTTTGTGAGTGCATGTAGGAAGTTGTGCAAGAAGAATAATTTCCCGCACGTCTGGTGTTCAGTGACAAAGCAATGTTTCACTTGAGTGGAAAGGTGAACCGTCACAATGTCTGGATATGGGGCCTAGAAAATACCTGTAATTTCTGTGCAACACGTAAGGGATTTGCCAAAACTGATTGTCTTCTGCATATCCTCACAGGTGGTGTACAGGCCATTTTTTTTTCTGTTAAAACACTATATGACAAGTGTGTCCTTTCTCGACATGTTGGAGTTGTAATTGTTTCCACAAGTGAGAGAGGATTCCGGCAACTTCGTGTTCCAGGACAATGGGGCTTCACCTCATTGGCACACAGAAGTGTGTCACTATCTCAGCAATGAACTCCCACACTGCTGGATTGGACGCTGGTTCTGAATGACTTGACTGTGTTCAGATGGCTTCCCCGGTCTTCTGATGACCTTTTGCCGTGCAGTTTCTTCCTTTGGGGGTACGTAAAAGTCACTGTTTACGTTCCGCCATTGCCAAGAACATTGTATGAGCTCCGAAATCGCTTTACCACAGCTGTGATGGCTGTCAACAGGGACATGTTGTAACGTGTGTGGAGCAAACTCGTGACTACCGATTGGATGTGTGCCTTGTGACAAGTGGAGCACACATAGAACATTTTTAGAAAATCATAGAAACTTCTGGACTAAAGCTTGAACAGTTTGTGGTTGTTTTCATGTATCACTCATTTTTGTCAACTACTTTTTCAATTACATATTTTAAGCAGATTTTAAAACTTGATGAAATCATTTGTAATAACCCTGTATTGTACCACACCAAGCTTGTATTCAGGGCACCAGCACTTGCAGGATGCACTTAGTATGGTGTTGGACCACTCGTTGCATGGAGGCAGTTGTGATACAGTCAGGAATGGAAGCACAGTTGCCACTGGCTGAGGTTGCAGTTCAAGCTGGTTCCAAATGTTCTCGATGGGCGAGAGGTCTGGGGACCTTGCTGGCCAAGGAAGCATGTGGATATTACAAAGGCAGGCCAGAGATATCAGTGCTGTGTGAGACTGGGCATTATCCTGCTGAAAATGCAGGAAGGGGAGCGCACGTAGTCGCAGAAATCCCTGGATGTATCGCTGTGCCGTTAGAGTTCCTTTAGTCACCACCAATGGGGTGCAGGAATCGTAGGAAATGGCACACTATGCGACACCTCTCATTGGGAAAGTGTGCCACTCTACAAAGAAGCGTGGATTACAGTGCCGGCCAGGATGTCTCCAGAATCTTAATTCAGTGGTTGTCTGTTTACGTACAGAACCGTGAGTTGTCACTGAACACAACTCATGACCAATCTGCTAGTTGCCATGCTGCCTGTTCCCGGCATGTCATGCAATCCTCAGCAATGCTCAGGTCGAAATGGTAGACTCGTAAGGGACGCTGCAATGACAGATCCCATTCCGCTAGCCGACTGGATATGGTACTGGTGGACATACTCATATCCCAAGCTATTGTGGCATGTCCCTGGATGATGTGCAGCAACAACTGCTGAGTGCCTACAGCCTGTCGCACAATGAAACGATCCTCCCTGCTGGTGGTCGACCTTAGCCTTCTCAACAGTTATGTATATTCTACTGTTTCCACTGCATCCAACACCAATTCACAGTGTAGTCATAACAATTATAGTGGCGAGTAATGCACTGAAACGTCCAACCTGCTTCTTGAAGACTGATGATGCGGCCTCTTTCAAACTCATCCAGCTGGGTAAAGGCTTGTCGAATGATGTGCTGTGTGTTCACTGAACTTGGTTGTGTCTGCTCACACTGCTACTACGGCTGATGTCTTGCAGCCATGAACGATGGAGCGAGATGTGTGCCCCTAATGGCACATCTGCACAAGCAAGTCACGTTAAACATAAATGGGACAAATGTTGGGGTATGACAATATTATATGGTAACCTTCGTTGTGCTCTCATGATTTGTTCATGGTGATGAATTTTTTTTGCACATGAGTGTAGTTCTTCCGTTACTTCAAATTGTTTACACTTCTAAAAACAAGACTTAAAAAGCTGTGTCAAGAGACATCTGTAGACTCATCCGAGGCTATTAGAAGCGCAAACATTTTGATGTTTTTTCTATAAACTCAGCTGAAACATTGCAGGCCATATCTTCAGCTATGTTCCAATGTGTTTGGTGAAAGACTGAAAGATTTACATTGTGTCAATTTTGTCAGGAAACAATTCTTTAGCCTTAGTTAACATGCAATTCTTTATGTAGTTACTTACCATTGTTGAATGGCTCAACTCTTTTATCCAATTCCCTGGCAATTCATAAACTTACTATTGTGACAGTTCACTTTCCTGATCACATTTCTTGAAATTTTATTTTTGAAAGCAAAGCCTGTGTTTTAATGTTTTGATATATATTCGCACACCTTATCCTGTAATCTCTCAAAGTTTTTACCATGCCTCGTTTTGTATTTATGACTAATTTTATACTCCTTAAGAGCATGCATCACACACATTCCATAAACTCTTCAATGCAGTCAATCAGATCAGAAAATTACACTGATAGTATTGAAAGTGTATCAGTTGTAATTAATCTGTAAGGAGATTAAAGTATTCATGAAGGCTGCTAAAATTTAACATTGTGTAAATATTTATACATAATTGTATACAGTAAAAACTACAGTATTATTAATATTATATATATATATATTATACTATGTAAATAAGCATTGCACACAAATCTCCATTTTGTAATAATAGGCCCTGTTGAAATTGTAAATGGTTACAATTTGAATAAATAAAAGCATCACGATTTCTATCATGTCTCTTTAATGCTACTACCATATACACAGTATAATCACGGTGCCATCAAAGACATAACACAACCAAAGATATAACACATACAAAGTAATAGCACAATGATTACAACTAGCAACCTTAACAGTCCCCCTTAAGCTGAGTGATATTTCAGTCCTAGTTCTACTAACAATATTTCATGCTTGGTCTTACCAAGTCCCTTGGTCAGAACATCAACCACCATGTTTTCAGTCCCACAGTAATCCACTTTTATTTGATTTTGTTTTATACAGTTTCTAAGTGATGTCTGTTATGAAAAACTGTATTTGTGCTCAATTTCTGAACTGACTGGTTATCATTACACAGTTGGACAGAACTCATTTTCCCGAACACTTCACCCATGAACTCCTGTATGAATATATCTTCATTAGCTGCCTCTTAGAGGGCCATATATTCAGCCTCGGTACTAGAAAGCGCAACAGACTTTTGCTTCCTAATTTCCCATTAAATTGCCTCTCCAGCCGGATGAAAAAACCTGAGTAGGACTTTCTATCGGTATCGTCCCCTGCCCAATCTGCATCAACGTATCCCTAAAGTGTGTTCATTTGTGCTTTGAATTATAGTTTAAGTTGTTTGGTACCCTGTAAGTAGCATAGAATCCTTTTAACTGCTTTCCAACGTTCCAAAGTGTAACAATTGTCGAACTGACTCAAATAGTTTACTGAATGTGCTATATCAGGCCTCGTACATACTGCTTGATACATTAATGAACCTATGAAGCTCTAATATGGCACACTTTCTTTAAGAACTTCCCCCTTTTCAGGTTTTCTTAGTCTTGATCCTGGTTCCAGTGAAGTACTGACCGGCTTACAACTTGACATATTGTATTTACACAGAATGTTTTCAATGTACTGTTCTTAGCTCAAGGAAAGTTTTCCACCAGCCTGTTCTATACTTATACCTAGAACATAACTTGCCTTACCTAGATCTTTCATTTTATATTTAGAAGTCAACTGTTCCTTAATTTTTGTTTTGTTTCCACACCATTACAAAAAATTGAAATGTCATCCGCATACAAGGCAATCACAACTAATTTATTCCCAGATTTCTTTATAAAGACACATGGTTCTTTATTTGACATAACAAAACCCAAAGACTTCAACACTGACTTTGCTCGCTCATACCATTCCCTTTAAGGTTGCTTTAAACCATACACAGCTTTATTGAGCTTACATACATAGAGTAGAGCACCACTTTAACGAACTTCAAATAAACGAACACTTCACCATAATGAACTTATCATTTAGTCCCGGCAAAACACCATACATTTATATTCAGACAACTGTCAGTTATAAGAAATTTTTGGTAGAAATTTATGGGCAGTTTATTTAATATTAACATTAACGAACACTTTGTAATCAGACTAAAATGTAGAAAATGGCAAAATTACATTAATTTTTTTATTTTTCGATGTTAAAAACGTAAACAAACTGCAACTGGTTTGTTTTTTTTCCCGGTAGATAGTCATAGATACTACAATACATTGATGTGGCAATACGAGACACAATCGTGAAGCACAGCACTACTAGTGTTTATCGCTGCAACTAATGTGCTACATCATTGTGTATACCCAAATAACAAGCCTCTGACTTTGCCGAAGTTTTATGTACAACAAAATGCTGTCATTATATCTGTGGACTGTTCTCGCATCTGTGTATTTTACTGTGAATTGAAAATAAGGCAACCTTAACCTATAAATGTATTTTCACTGAATTGCACATAAATTGCACCATCTTTTAAGGCCTGTTCTCACATCTGCGTATTTTATTGTGAATTGCAAATGAGGTTACCTTAACCTCTAAACTTATTCTCACTGATAGCACATAAAGTTTACCATCGTTTAAGGCCTGTTCTCGCATTGGCGTATTTTACCGTCAATTGCAAATGAGGTTACCTTAACCTCGAAACTTATTCTCACTGATAGCACATATATTTTACCCTCTTTTAAGAAGTTTGTTCTTGATTATTTGCAAAAATGTTGCCAAGGCCAAGGATGCGAAAGGCCATTGACATGAAAACAAAACTTACTATAATTAAAGCTGTAGATGATGTAAGGAAAAAAACAGAAATTGCCATGGAATTCGGCATAGCAAGATCCACTTTGTTAACGATAATAGTTCAATGTTCTGAAATAGAGAAAAACAATTTGTCATCACCCAACCGAAAACGTGTCTCCTCTGCTCGATACGAAGCACTGGAGAGGAGACTGTTTGATGCACTCCAGAGCCTCAAACATACCAGTAGCTGGGAATGTCTTACAAGAGAAAGCACTCAAAGAAGCCCCCAAATTAGGGATTGAGAATTTTCAGGCTTCTGGTGGGTGGCTACATCGATTTAAGGCATCGTAAGTACCCTGAAAGTTTGTGGAGAAGTGGCTGCAGTTGATTCGAAGGTTCAGGGTGAATGTCAAGCCAAACTTGACTCCCTGATTTCAGGATACGAAAAGAAAAACATTTTTAATGCTGATGAAGCAGGAATTTTTTTACAACCTCCTTCCTGATAGAACTTTAGAGGTTAAAAGAACAACTTGCCATGAAGGTATGAGAAGTAAGGAGCGATTTAATGTGCTGTTTTGCGTGAACTGCGATGGGTCCGAAAAACTGGATCCACTTGTAATAGGTAAATTTGAAAAGCCCCGCTGCTTCAAAAATTTGAAACATTTGCCATGAAAGTACCAAAATAACAGGAATTCCTGGATGACTTCATCAATTTTTCAAGCTTGGCTCAAGAGTTTCGATTCAAGGATGGGAGTGCAAAACAGGAAAATTTTGTTGTTTTTTTATAACTACCCAGTCCTTAATGGCAATGTGAATGCACTCCGGAACATCAAAGTTATTTTTGCACCTCCAAATTGCAGCAGTTTGTTACAACCTCTTGATCAGGGTAGTATTGCACAGGTTAAACGTGGCTATAAGAGGCAACTGGTACAATACTTTTTGCGACAAATGGATTGTGGGAACAATAGAAGTTCATTGAAATGGAACATTTTGCTGGCTATGCACAGACTTTGCTTGGCATGGAGCAGACTAAAGCCTACCAGTATTGCAAATTGTTTTGCCAAGGCAGGATTTCCTGCAAGCACTGATGAGAATGATAGTAATGATGAACCAGATGAGTGTGAATCTGAATGGGTTGAAGTTCAGTCAAAGTTTGATGGTGGGGAATTGTCATTCAGTGATTTTGCTTCAGTCGATAATCAACTGGCAACTTGTTCTCTGGTATCTGATGACACACCTGTAGAGGAGAACATTCAGGTAAACAATGGTAGTGGTGATGATGATTCAGACGAGGTTGAAATTAAACGTCCTCGGCGGGAAGAAGTCTACAGCACATTAGACATGTTGGAAAGGTTCTTCATGACTTCTACAAATTTTTCTCACCACGTGGCAGTGCTACAAAGTATGGAGAGGGATGTAACAAGGGAAATAGGAGCTGTGAAATAGCAATCGTCCATCAAAGAATTTTTTTCGAAAGTTTTAAAGTGTACATAATTTTTTTTTTTTAATTTTTAAAACAGTAGTATACTTCATGTACATATATTTTGCAGTGATTTCTAAAAACTGATTCTTCAGCACCGGTTTTGAAAGGTAGCAGTCTAAACTTTAAACTACAAATGCAAGAAAAGTGTTACAACTTTTTTAGTTTATGCTGCTTACAGTCCCTATTCATAGTTTTTTTATATCCGATTGTTTACAATACTAAATTGTAGTTGAATAAGGGTTCGTATTTCTGTGCTATTGCGTTTTTAGAATTTTTCCCTCATAGTTAATTGATGTAATAAAGGAAATCATTCAGATACTGACTTAACATTTTGCCGCATCTAATTTTACCTTAAGAATTTTTTTTGTGCGCTTCACTATAAAGAAATTCACTGTAACAAACTAGCCACATTTTTGGTCCCTTGAGGTTTTTTATAGTGAAGCTCAACTGTAATCCTCTTTAGTCTTTACCTTTAACACAAAAACGTGCTGGTTGTTCCGTGTATACAGTTTCTTTCAAGTCTCCATTTAAGAATGCTGTGGTTACATCCATGTGATCCACATATAAATTCATTTCAGCTGCTAGTGCAAACAGAAGTCTAAGTGATGAGAGCCGAACTACTGGAGAAAAAGTTTGATCAAAATCTATTCCCTGTCTCTGATCATAACCCCTTGCTACTAACCTAGCTTTATACCTAGATACATCACTATTCTCATCCCCTTTAACCTTGAACACCCATTTCTCCCAACTATCTTTTCATCTTTAGGTCTTGGTACTAGAGTGCAGGCTTCATTATTAGGGACCCCAGAAAATGGTAAAATAGAATACCTTATTTCAGTGCAAAAAAATTGTGAAAATCGGTGTTAAATTTCGGTGTTTAAACACGAAAGCGGTGTTAAATTTCAGTTTTTAAACATGAAAGCTGTGTTAAATTTTGGCATTAAAAAATTTAAACTGTGTTAAATGTAAGTATTTAAAAAGGAAATCAGTGTCAAATTTGGTGTTTAAAATGAAAGTGATGCTAAATTTCTGTAACTTGTTTTGAAAATAAGATCAATATTGAATTTCTTTGCATTCATATTAAAAAATAAACCAAATTTCAGTGTTTGAAAATTTAAACATTTGGTAAATTAGAATGTTCAGTGTCTGAATAAGAAATAATTATTAAATACAAGAAACAGCAGTAGCACAATTAATAAATTTAAGAAGAAAACATCAATATTATTAACTTTCATCCAGTAATTAATGTAGGATATTATAGCTAGGTTGGCATTCCAACCTGTTTTATTTCTGTAATTTGTAGGGGTTGTTTATTTTATTTTGAGGGGAAATGGAAACAATGAGTGCGTGAGAGGGCTTTAGTTTAATGTTTTTAGTGAGACTGCACTGTTTTGAGGCTCTTGCGGGTGTGTTGCCTTTTTGAGCTGCATATTGTTTTGAAGGAACAGTGGAAATATCGCTCATATGGAAATAACATTTAAATGATTGTAACTTCGAAAATTCTAACTTCAATAAAAAACAAAAACGCGATATATACATCGCTGTTCGTATTCGTACAGATGCAGCAATTCACACATACACAGTTTGGCCATGTAACTTCGAAAATTCTAACTTCAATAAAAAAACAAAACACGATATATACATCGCTGTTCGTATGCGTACAGATGCAGCAATTCACACGTACACAGTTTGGCCAAAGCTAACCTTACACTCAAATTTACTATATAGAAAAACAAATATTATTTACACGCTACTTAGTGTTTCAAAGTGCGGAATTTTCAGGCCATGTGCATTTAAATAATTATAGTAAAGGTTTATAAATACATTATTTACAAAACACGCAAACTTGCTGTTTGAAAAATGCGCATCTCTTGAACGCGTGTTTTTCTATTGTAATCCTTGCACTTTACGTCACTAAAATCACGTTTGTTCGTCACTAGCATTAAATCATTTATTTGCAGAATCATTCAATAAAATCAACACTGTGCACGTTTCCTGAAACCAAGAAACTTAAATTCAATACGAAAATTATATTCGCATAACCTTTGTTGCCACCTAAACTCAAAAACTAGAACAGCCAAGTGCTTTTTCACAACTCAGTCTGCACGCATGTTGCAGAACTTCCACATCATGATTATATTCTTAATATCAAAACTGTAGAAACATGCTTCATTACATGTGCGCGATAAATAATAGTAGCTATTTTCGTAATCTCAGAGCAAAAATTATCACTACAAAATACTGGCAAATTGCAGTGTTGGCAGTACAATAAATTGTCGACATGCAATTGATTGTCAACTCACAATCGATTGTCGACACTTAATCAATTGTAAATGATTATATACTATTTCTGTGGAATGAAAATATTCACATTAACGCCTTTTTTTGTGCAAAATTTCGCATTTTATATAAATAAAAAAAAAGGTAGATTTTGCGAAAACTGTGAAATAACGTCCAATTTTTCGTTATTTTGTGTATTTCGCGGTTTACCATTTTGTGGGGTCCCTACTCATTTTCATCACTTGATTTCAATTCATCTTCCATTGCTTGTATGCACTTATCCCTGTCTGTGCTATTAAGGACTTGTTCTAGAGATTCTGGCTCCTGCACATTTGCAACAGCGATGTTGTACAAAACCATATCTGGGGACTCTGTAGGTTTCCTAACCCTTTTTGGGTACCTAGGACTTAGCCCTAAGTTGCGTTTCTATTTCTTCCCCATACACTGGAATGTTGACATGGGTATTGTCAGAGTGATACATTTCCCTATGTGTGATGTTTGATCCCTTTACACTCTGTACTTCACTTAAATTGTCAAAACCACTAAACTCGTCCTCATCTCCCTCACTTACAATACTGGGCTTTCTGCTTTGGTCAGTTTCGCTTTTGATTACAGGCTGAGACAC
The DNA here is from genome assembly GCA_029891345.1 of Dryococelus australis. NCBI lineage: Eukaryota > Metazoa > Arthropoda > Insecta > Phasmatodea > Phasmatidae > Dryococelus > Dryococelus australis. Next base: position 244,024,147 of record CM056996.1, on the reverse strand, counting down.
AACATGTTTATCAATTGAGTCATGACTATCTGTATCCAACTGCAACCCATCACCCCCTCGAATGAAGTTTTCAATGAACATAACATTTATTTTCTTTCTAACTCTAGTTGGATGCTGAGGGTCCATTAGCCTATATGCTTTCACGTTCTCACAATATCCCACAAAAATATACTCTTGTGACTTTAGTCCCATTTCCTTGTCCTATTCTCTGATACTAGTGCAAAAGCTCTGGACCCAAAAACCCTAAGGTAAGAAAGGGTCACCTTTCTCCCTGTCCATGCTTCTTGGGGTGTCATCTCTTTTACAGCTTTAGTTGGGCTCCTATTTTTAAGTTAGACAGCACAATTGACTGCTTCCCCCCAATATTTTTGATTCAAGCCTGCCTCATGTAACATTGTTCTAGCCTTTTTTACTATTGTCGTATTAGCTCTTTCTGCTACCCCATTTTGTTCTGGACAATATGCAACCGACAACTGATGAATGATACCATATTTCTTTAGGAAGTTATCAAAACTATGATTGACGCATTCCATCCCATTGGCAGAACGTATTGCTTTGATTTTTCTGCCCAACTGATTCTCAACAAGAAGTTTAAATTCCTGAAATTTGATGAATGTCTCATCCTTGTGTTGAAGGAAAAATACAAATGTTTTTTGGTAAAATCATCTATCGTAATGAGGAAATACTTTGCCCCATTCTAAGTTTCCACTTGCATTGGCCGACAAATATCTGCGTGAATTAATTCTGGCTGTTCAGTTGCTCTTGTATACCCAGTTTTCTTTTACGGTTATTTCACTTGCTTCCCCACAGGACACTCTACACATTCTTGGTTAGGTCTATTCCTGGTAAGTTTCATGCCATGTGATACACTCAACAAGTCTAACATGCTCAAATATCCCAGGTGTCCCAACCTCCTATGCCACAGTGTTATATCAATATTTTTATCACCACATATGCTTTCACATTTTGATCATTTCCTAGGCACATTTTGTACGTACCTTATTCCTCAGATGCAGAAGCAATTATCTTACCATTGATGTTTAGATCTTCTTCCATATATATAATGCAGCCTGCACTGGAAAATAAAACACTCAAACCACAACTTACTAGCTTACTTACACTTAGCAGGTTTGCTGTTATGTTGAACACAAACACGACATATTTAATGATGGTAATGCCAGGGGTATCTTTAATATAAACTTCTGCCTTCTCTAACCCTTCAGCTCTAAGTTTTTATTATTGGCACAAGTAACTGTTGTTGCATTAACCTCACACAAGTCCTTAAGTATGTCTTTGTTGTTGGTTATGTGTGCTGTTGCATCTGAATCTAGATATCAACTTTCTACCTGCACATTTGGGGTTACTTATGCAAAGATAGTAAAATCGTGATTTTTTTTTGGTGTGGCTTTCCATGGTTCTCTCCTGTTGGGATTCTTGTAACAGTTAGCAGTGCGATGCCCAGGCCTCCCACAAATGAAGCAGCCGTTTCTCTGTTTTTTTTTGTGTAACATCTTGATTGTTTCGCCCATGGCTCTGAGTGAAAAATGCCCTGTCCAAGGTGTCACCTTCTCTTCCTTTGGGTGTGTATTCTTGCTGTAGCAGTTGTCCCTTAACATGATCGGTTGTGAGCTGGACACTAGACGTCTGGAGAGTGATTCTTATTGGTTGAAATTACGATGTCGACCCTCTAAGCAGTAGCATAGCAATGAGAGTATCTTCCAATTTACACTCGGCAATCTTAACCTCTTGTGCCACGCCCAATATTTTTATCACATATTGCTCCATACTTGAGCATCTCTTGAGCTTGATGTCAAACAGTCTTTCCAGAAGTATGCACACTATATTTGCACCAGTGTCCTCGTAAGTGACCTTTAATGCTTCCCACATTTTTTTTTTTTTTGCTGTATCTTTGCCTCAGGTGAATGTGGCATTGTGGGTGCACACATACCAATCTTGCACCTTGCCTTTGTGTCCCTCTTGCCCTGTGCTTCTGTAATTTCTTTGGAATCCAATACCAAATCCCATAAATCTTCATGGCCCAAGTAATATTCCATTTGAGTACGTCATTGCCGATAGTTATTTTTTCCTTCCGACCTCTAAATCACGAAGAAATTGTTCGAACTGGCTGTCATAACAAACGATCAATTTGAAACACGTCCAAAACACAACACAGCTACTGGAAGCATTTTTTTTCACTCCTGTAGACAGACATGAAGCATGTGACCATTTATTTTGACTGAGCTTTTCACTTATTTCCTTTGCCGTAAATATACATTTAGATATCCCATAGAACACTTATGCATTACTGAACGTTCTGGGCCCATAACCTGTTGAAATTGTAAATGGTTACGATTTGAATAAATACAACCACCATGATATCTATCATGTCTGTTTAATGGTACCACCTGTATACACTGGATAATCACGCCGCCATTAGGCCATACTACTACAAAAACAAAAGACAAGAGGAAAGCCAGAACCAAAGATATAACACATACAATGCAATAGCACTATGATTACAACTAGCAACTTCAACATGCCCAACGTTTTGTTATTGACAAGAAACTTTGTTGCTTGTCCCCCATCGTCACCGCAGAATGTTTTGAATAATCATTCCAAAAATAACACATTGCAGACATTTTCGGTGATACCAGACTGTACCAAAAAGTACGGATTTATGTACTATTTGTCACCTGACCGTACCTTAGTCGTACCTGAGCTCTGACCGTACTTTTTGCCCCATAAACTATTTTTAATAAATATTTAATGTTTATACAATCAATTTTTGTAACAGTAAAACACATGTTTTTTCTCATTTTACATCTTTCAGTGAAAAAAATAATACGTTCCATTACAAATAAGAATGAATGCATGAATTATTCTGTTCTTTTGAATGCTCATGAGTCATTTGCATTTGGTTTGAAAATAATGCATGTAATTGAACGAAGTCCAAAACAAAAATGAGTGTCTATGGAATGATGAATGAAACTGTAGTAGTGTTACTTGATGGCAAGTAAGTAAACACATGTACAGAAAAAATATATATATATTTTTCAAACATTAACATTATGTGTAACATTTTTCTTCATTTTATTAAAACCGTAACTTGATGTTTAAAATCTTACCTTTTTGGGAAACCTGCCGCCCCATATCGGAAATTCATACTAGCAACACTGGACATTTGTAGTATATTGTAGGCATGTAGAAGAGCTGAGTTTGTCTTTTTGTGATGCAGACTCTTAAGAACAGTAATAAGATCATCACAGATCACAAACAGTGCTGTACTTTCTTTCTCCATAACAAAATGTTCCCTGCACCACTTATCATTGCAGACACTGCTTTCACTCCCCACTTCTCTCTTTTTGCTCTGAACCGACATGGTGCTCTTTTATTCAAACAAAAACAAATAGCCTTAACATTATACAATGAGACATGAAAATGGCCTTTACTATTTTATTGAATTACAGCAAATAAAAAAATATAATTTGAAGTAACAGTACTTTGGTGACTCTGTGCTTATGAACAAGAGAAGATCAAAAATAGTGTTTGTACATGATTCAGTAATTTATGTAACCCTATCCCCTAAGGTTAGATTTTGTGTGTTATCAGCATCATCATACTATAAAAGCAGCAGCTTTTAGAATACACCGTTACTAATGAGTGTTAAGTCAGGTGCACCCTTCTTGTGGGGTTTACTGATTTTTACTCAAATCTCCGTGGCATTAGTGCTCGTCCAATGTAGAGGACTGGCCTGGTAGCTTTGCGCAGGAAACAAAATCTGGTTTGGCTTAAGTGATCTTATGTTTCTAACTATTAGCTTTTGGCCTGATTCCGTGGGTCATGCGTAACCTCAGATGTAGGATTGATCTTAGTGGTTTCTGTGTGGCGTACAAGAGCCTCAGGTGAGTGAGTGGTCTAATTTCTGATGTTCAAAAGTATCTGCGGTGACGAAATAGTTGATTTGATTCTGAAATAGATTGTAGGAACTACTGAGGGTTGATCAGGCTGACTGAGGTACTCAGTGAGCCAGCAGTGTACCTCCTCGTTCATATATGTCGGTACCTCAAAAAAAGGTCCTTAGGGATCTCTGGAGTGATGGGTATCTGTAGCAGACGTAGAGCCTCTGCTTGTTCCCTAGGTGCAAGTTTATTGAGAGCGGCTATGAGGGAGGGGGTAAGCTCCTGCAAGCGCTCGGAGGCAGTTAGCACCTGTTTCACATTCTCACAAATCCCACTTCAATGGGAGTAAGGCATTGGACTAAAAACACAGTCACATGTCACTTGAGGTGAGCACAGGGTTTGTGTAGAACCATGCGGGTGTGTACCAATTTAACGGACACCCTATCGTGCCGAAACACTGGGAGTCAGGCCTCATTGCCAACAGTCCCTGCACATGGGTGTGTGTCTCAAGTTCAGTCTACCCAACTCAGGGAATGACCCCTCCAGTGCCAAAATACAGTGGAGAGAGTGAGCACCGAATTGACAAGTTGTCCTATGAGATTGAGTACCTGGGTGTCGGTTCTACAGTTCTGCCTATCATGGTATGCAGAAAGGTTGACCGGCTCTAGTGTGTGTGTGTTTACTGCTAGTTTATTGGCTCGAATGAGTAGATTTCCTGGGTCACCTGCGTTCCTTCCATGGTGTGAAGTAAACTAGGATAGTTGCTGTGTCTACAGGAAAGGAGTACCCTTGAGTCAGTTAAACTATGTTTATTCCGTCTGACGGTTGGTGTCGCCATACCTCCTAACGTTGGTAAGAGTTTAAGGAAGCTTAAACCTACGACATCAAGGTAGAGGTGACCTGGTCCGGAACTAACTATGGTGGGGTAGATGAGCGCCATGAAAATAACTTCCAACTGATCTAACGCCCTTTGCATGTGTTGCCCAGATGGGGCTGCAATGTCTCAGTGTGTTGACGATATGGTGTTTAGAATCGTATGTGAAGACTAAGCAGGTTAAGATGGATTTCTCCAGTGACGAGCGCGGTGGAGACCGAGGATAGGTATTTTCCTTCAGTATGAATGCGGTGAAGGAAGGAAGGTTAGAGCTAGTAGTGTAGTTGTAGCAGATGCAGACTGGTCAGTGTATCTGGTGACGGATGAGGTGGATGACTGAAGACTGATCCTGAGTGAGCATCAAGTTTGCTATTTATACTTATGGATGTCCTTCCCCTTAAGTCAGCTGGATAGGGGTGGTCATGGAGAGGGGTGTGGCAATAACATAGCTGCTTGAAGGTGTGACATCACCAGCTGGCTTAGAGAGGAGGAGGCAGCGATGCGATACTGGTGTAGCCATCTAGCGGTGTGCAGTGGAACTCAGTGCCTTTACTGCATAGTCTCAGTGGGCCAGTGAATAATAAAATCTGCAGGCTGGAACATCCATTCTTGCCATGGCAAACAGTACAGTTTCTTAACATCATGAGACGTGTCAGCAATAAAACTCCATTGAAATCAAGCGCAATGCTATGCTTACTAATGAACCGAAGTCTGTAAAATACCATTGTTGCAATGATGTCATGCGTCACTGAAATTGAGAGGCAAAAATGACTGCTAGCCCCAAGAACACAACTGAGTATAGAGTTACTGGTATCTGTAAAAATATGTATTAGCTTAGCACTAGTTAGAACCATTATCGTTACAAGATATTGCTGCCATTATTTTTATACCAGATATGGTGGAGTGTATAGAAGGAATTTGGCGATGGAGTGGTGGTGCATCAGCAAGAACTGTTGCAAATACTATCCAGCCAGCTGTTTGTCGACCTTCTCCTTCTTTTAGGACTTGTGCCATGTTGTTGTGTTTATAGCTCTATACAACTCAGCAATGTTGCTGGTATTCACAACTTTAAGAACACACAAAAATGAATGACAAATTTATTGTTTACGCTATACATCAGTGTTACAAATACAGTGGAAACTCAAACCATCGAACACGTTTAGACAAAAAGTCCATGTCTACAGAGCATTTTCTTTAGTCCTGACAAAATTCCTATGTAAATAATGTTAAAAAAAATCAAGTTTTGCAGAACTCAAAATTTTATTTTTTCTGCATCGATTGAACAAAAATTTCTGTAGCATCACCGAAAGTTACATGCTCCGATCATTAAACAACAAAATATTAACATAAAGTGTAAGAATCAAGTGTACCCACCAAGGCATTCAAAGTCAGTATAAAGTACATTATGTACACATGCACAAGTAATACTAATCAATAATGCAAATAAAATCAATTTTCAACACATACAGTTTTTGCTTACGTCTCACTGCCCTGCATTTAGTCCTATTTATGTCATTTACCACTTCCGAAATAACCTGTTGATTTCATCGCGATACTGCACTTATCTCGTATTTTGTAACAAAAAAGAATAAATAATAACAATAGATGTCTCAGACTACACATAATGTATTCAGAGAGCACGAAATACGGGGGAAAAAAAAAAAACTGAAAAAATGTGGAACTACAGTACATATGTATATGAAACATATAGTGTAGATTTCATTAGATGTCCAGCAAACAATTGCAATGTTTATGGCAGTAGCCATGTTGTTAATGACCGGCAAGGACAAGAAACAACTGTGTCATATTTTCGAGATATTGATTCGCGATGAGACGTTGCCAACAACACTCGCAAGTTTTTCACTTGAATATTTTTTTCATGAAAATTACGAATCCATTATGTTTAAATGTAACTGTAATAAATATGCCCGTAAAGTTGGAAAAAGGCAACACAAAATTAAGGAAACCCTTATTATTGCACTTTATCAATCACTATATTCAAGACATTTTTATTTTTTAGCTATTAACTGCAACTGTTGTTAGGTACTCTATGGATAATACTTCCTCTATATTGGCAGCTATTTCCTGTGCACTAGGTTTCAAAAGAAGCTTTTGAATACATTTTTTTACTAAGTAAGCCTGCGATAATAAAGGAAAAATGTTCTTTAATATTCCCATTTGTATTGTTTCATTTTAGTTAAACTTGAGAAATACCTGGCATAGGCTCATCAATTTGTTCAATATAAAGTTTAATGAGGGTTTTTTTTTTTTTATTATTATTTATTTATTTATTTATTTATTTATTTTTTATAGGCGAATATATCTAGTCCACATCTACAGAATGTCCACATCTATAAAAATTTTATGTCACTCCCCTGAAATTCAATGGATAGTTTCCACAGTACGTATATGTCATCACAGTGTAACACAACTCTGCCCACAATTAGACAGTGTCAAATTTTGTTCATTGCGTAGAGTGATTTTTTTTTTCTGGAAGGACTTTTGAAATATGTGGTGTGAGTTTTACAGATGGGAAAATGTAAAAATGTAAAATACCTTTCACACGAGTGATACCCACTATTTGGTGTCGAACAGTCATTTATATAAGGGTCGTATTCATCAGTCTATATTCCGTTGTAATGTTTCTATTTGTTAAGGCAAACTGGTTTTCTTCCATGCATTTTTTTAAACCGGTTTTAAATTTCAAGTGAATAATATAATTCCACATAATATATAATTTTTCTGTGTCACCATTTATGTACAGGTATGCATATAATACAGCTCTCATGAATGTTGAAATTATCAACACTGTCTACTAATAAATATTGATAATATATTTCACAACAAATTTTCTTTAGTTTACGTAATGCAAGTATAGTGTGCTTATACAAATTGTATGGTTTCTTATTTATTTCTTTTAATGAATAACCAGGACATTCGATTCCCCATGTCATCCCAAGATAAAATTTTTTGTTTGTGAACTGTCCCCCTTTCCCTGCAACCTCCTTGAAGTCTCACTTAATAATAATAATAATAATAATAATAATAATAATAATAATAATAATAATAATGTGATATGCCTTTTAGACCAGGATAAAAGTTTTCTATCTCCATACAAAATTTGGATATTCATAACATCTGGGTTTTTAGGTTTTTAAGACCTACGTTGCATGGTTGGTAGATTATCATAATTTTTTAAGCAGAACACTTGGCTAATGCTGCACAGAACTGTTAAAAACAGTTTTGCATCTTTATTTAAAACCACACATTGTCTGGTTCTGTTGTGAATACAGTATTCACTCATTTAATAAAATTCTCTTCACAGACATATTTAATTTAGCAAACTACGCACCAAGATTTGAAAAAGGCATTTAATGTTATACTGTACGTCAGATGGTAGTACTTTTAGTTTTGCAAAAGAAAATACTCAAAATGACACTAGTATTAGAGTATATAGTGTTAATATGTGTTACTTACTTTCCCCTGCAGGGGTAGAGTTGAGTCTTAAATTACATCCCACACACATTTCATTGGTTATTTTTCATATGACTGGAACATCGTAGAAGTTTATTATATACTGCGTGTTTTCGCTTTGTTGCATACTGCACATTTCTCTTTCGTTAAGGGAATTGAGGTCCCTAATTTTGATTGTTGACTGGTAAGGTTTAAAGTAACTTGAGAACGAGAGTTAACCCAATCAATACTTTGTAAGCACAATGTGATGCAATAATGGTTTGCTTCAGTATTTTTCTGTTGTAATATTCCCGTAGACTTTAGATAGTAATCAGTAATCCATTTTTATTGTTAATAGAGGTTGCATTTCTTTGAAGGTTGGAGGTTGGAACATAGAACTCTTGTTTCTTACCCAGTGTACACAAAATTAGCCTTAACTTTTAGAATCTAACTGATCATTTATTCACATGGTACTATCATTTGTTTGGTTTCTGTAGGTTTCTCCATGATAGAGAAAGTCCAGCGTACCGGGAGTACAGGCTTCTGGTGAACCAGTTCAGGCAGGAGTTAGAGAAGACAGCTGTGCCAAAGGAGGAAGAAGCCCCAGAAATTAAGCAGGAAACTGTGAGAGACCATGAATACGGTGGTGTTAGTGATTATAGTACTAATAACGAATATGGTACCAGCGGAGGTGACTATGGTACCAGTGATGGTGAATATGGTACCAGCGGTGGTGAATATGGTGCTAGTTGTGGTGGTGACTATGGTACCATCAAAGTAGAACCAGAATTTGAAGTTAAAAGTGAAAATTTGCCACCAGAAGTAAAGGTAGCACTTGAGATCAAGAAAGAACCAGAAGACGATGACAATTCAAGACAAAGTGATGGTAAATATAACATATTAATTATGATTCCTTATTTTTTATGTCATACTCTTTGACAACATGATAAGGAAGAGTCTATATTTGTTTTGTCGAGCATCTTACTTCCCTGCTCCATATGTGACTATGTAGACAAAGTATTGCTTGTGTGACCTTTGTTTGCACTTCAGTGGCACCTCTTTTTTCCACACAGAATATCTCTTATATGTTAAGGCCGTTCACAGTAAAGTAAGCACTTTTTGAAGCTGTTTCATCAGACATAATATTCAATAAATACATTTCATTGTTGCCTCGGACTTTTCGTTTTGGGTATGGTTAATGTATATACTATGTTTATTACTCAGATGGCAGGATTTACATTAACAAGTGGTGGAAGGATATGAAATGGTTGGAAGAAAAAAGTAACTAGGGCTTCAAAAGTGCTCACTTTACCGTGAACTGCCTATACCTATGGAGTATATTTCCTTGCCATTCTATAATAATGATTTCCTCCTTGTTTTAGCCCTCTCCTTTATATATGAATAGCTACCTAGGAGAGGTTGTAACACTCATGCTTTTCAAAGTTAACTTTTCCATAGAAAAAGGTCAAAAGTTTGCATATTACTACAGAGATAATGGAAACAAGATTTTTTCATGAAAAAAAAAAAGTTTCTTGCATCAAGTATTTCTCTTACAAATAGAGCTCAGAGTCATATGAATAAAAACAAAACATAGAAACAAAATGTGAGTAGCATGAAGTCAAACTTAAAAACTTCAAAGATTCTGGGAAAAAAATAATACCCCCCATGAGATGAGGCATTTAAGAGTCAGAGGGACTTGAACTGAAATACGTTATTTTCTCACTGGAAAGATATGTGATACATTGTGGTTGTTATGCCCATTTTGCACTCAGGCTGTTCAGGATTAGTGTAGCACCAGCGAGGGGTATGGGATGAAAGTTTTTATCTTACCACTTTAAACATCAGCTTGTCTCCTTGCTGTTCCCTTATACCTGAGAATGCTAAAGAGACATGCCTGGATCCCGCTTTCTGCAACAGTTTTGATGTTTGGCAGTCTCGAGTTACGAATTAGCTGGAATAGTGTGAAACGATTTTCAAATTCTATTGATATTTGTTCTGAAATATATTAGTACGTGTACTAATTTATTATAGAAAATGTTATGCAATATATACTTAAGAAAAAATGTTATTTTTCAATTTTTAATGACACTAGTATAGATAATTACTTTTAATATATTGTTAATTTAGTATATATAATTTTTAGGTTAATCGAAAAATATTTTAATTGTTTACTTGTATTGGAAAAGCGTTATAAATTTTCCATATTGGCGAGGCATTTGGGAGTGGGACAGAGGGATCTTGAAGAAAATCAGTATAATATAGCCATATTTATTACAGGAATTTTTTCTCAGTGATGAAAAACTTGATTGTTGGTTTTTTGTTGATATTTGTAATTGACCATATATTTTTGTAACAAAAAAGTTATTCACAATATTACTATAAGTATTCCAGAACAAAAACAACAATCACGTTATTGATATTTTGGACTAATAAAACAGTGATGCCAATAATGGATTTATTGACTGGAAAAATGGCAAAGTCTTCTCAAAAATATTTTCTCTTGATATGAAATCACTTTTTCATCATTCAACTATACTGTATATTTCGTCCCGGCAACCCGTTTCTAGTTTATATACATAGGCGAAATCTCTCATTCAGTTCACTCCTGAAAAATTTATTTTATCATATCAACAATACTGAAACAATGAACAAATTTTGGCGATTGTATTTTAAATTTACATAGTATAATATTTAGGATATAAGCCTATGTGATTTAGTTTGTTAGTACAGTACATTTTATACTAAGACATAACATATCAGGCATTCTAATCACATAGCTGTACTGTAGCATACAGGACTTATTGGTGTGCTATCAGAATATAATTACTTTAAAACGGACATCTCGCTATGCGCCAACTTGATTTTATCCAATGGAAAGAGTCAGAAATGACAATCACCAAACAAAACACATTGCAACTACAAAAATGTAACCAGCAAAATTTTATTGATGTAGGCCTACCTACTTGAATTTTACTCTTTGAGACATGCGTTTAAATTAACGATAAATTAAACAAGATGATGTGGTCTATTGGATTGGGCTTATTAACATCCCCCAGTGTTATGATCTAACTTAGACTAACACCCATTCCATACCTCGGATTCGAACCCAGAACCTCCCGCACCACAGACCGGTGGCGCACCAATCGACTGCAACGCGGGAGGTCGGCGATGTGGTCTATAATCGTAGAATTTATTGGAAATTATTTATAGAGAATGTAACAGCAAGTTTTTCTCCAATGATTCATAAATTGATCGAGGATAAAACATTTTGTTTACTTAGGTTACGCCATAGAGGATTATTAAAAAAATTACTATCAAATGCAGTAATGTAATATCTCAACTTAGACTTGGGTATAACAACTCAGTGCAGTACAGTTCCACATTACAAAGCCTAATGTTGACTATTATAATACTTACGTACACAAAACAAGTTCAAGAAAATGTGAATGAATGTGTTTTAATACCGGTGATGTTTTACTGCTGTCCTTTGACTTTTGTACATATTGTATATATTAATTTCGTTAGTCCAGTGGCCTATAGTTAACACAAGTAGCCTACCCGTGTTTCTTGTTTTCAGCACTCAGCCATGTAGTTTCTTAATAATATACATGTTATTGACACTCGGTGATATTGCCATGCATTTCCGTCCAGTCTTTTGTTTGGCATGAGCAGGAATGTGGAACTATACAATAGTCTTGCTTAATCTAGAAGGCGGAAGTAAATATTACTAAATCTAGGTAAAATCTATGTTTTACCTAAATTAAAAAATAAAATGAGATGAAAGTTTCTTTATTTAGTTATGCATGGAATTTTTAGTATTCTGTTGCAGTTATGTCATGTTCAGTACAGCCATTCAAATTTTGTGCACGAAAAACTATTAAGTGATTTTTCACTACCTACATGACTATTGTTACGCTGCTAAACTCAGTAAAATTGCCCCAAATATGATTTTACAAAACTTTTGAATAAATTAATTTTCGTGATCGTATCCTGTAAAAATCGGGAAATAATTGAAACGTTATACCAGCAACGGCGATGTGCTTGTAATATGCTGCAACTGAAGTTATACACACTATAATATCAAACACAGGGTTTTTAGGCATTGTAACAAAATTTCACCAAATTTTTAAATATTTTCAAATCTGATGCGAAACACACTAAATCAGACACGCGAACACGAAAAATAAAAGCTCACACAAGCTACAGGGTTGAACATTTGTTTCCGTTTCACGAAGATTAAGATAAACAGTTGAATTTGTGATAAATTCCAATGCGTATGTGAGCAAATTCGAAACTAATAAGACACTGCAAAAGCTAACACTACATAGCATAACGTAATGTAAAATTACATTTATTCCAAATTAATTAACTATTTTTTATTTACACTATGCATATTTTTTCCCCGCTGATGGCAGACTATTTATTATTTTAAAAATGTACAATTACTTTACTTGTCTGATGACATCTCCGATGGAGGCCCTCTAATGTATACAAAGCACTTCAGTGCAGCAAGGAATACTGCAGAGAGGTCGGTCACGAGCTCCAGGTGCACAGCCTTAGTCACCATGCAGATAAAAATGCACAGATAAACCTTCTGGGTGGTCTTCCTTCTCACTTTAACTGGGGTAGCAAGGAATGGGCCCCCCAAAGTCAATTCCAACATTTCAAAATGCTCTACCATGGGCGAATCGCAAGGCAGGGAGCCTGCCCATCAGTGGGGCTGATGATGCTGCACTCACTTTAAAACATGCGACACAGTTGTGAAGGAGCTTACGAATCAAAGTGCCTGCAGAAATTATCCAGTATTCTCGACGTGTCAGGTACAGTGAGGTTGATGGACATGTATGCAGGTTGGTCACGTGACAATGCATTATAATCAATTCAGACAGTCTGAATTATGCAGCCTGCTGCCCACCCTGACAACACCCTTCGAGTTCAAAAATGGCACAAGGCTTTTAATTGGTTTAGAGCATACTTTTCCAAGGCTCTAATCTCTTCCCTGAAGTAATTTGCCTGCACAATCTTGACACAGTAATTACGGGCAGTGCACAACTCCTCAGTTGTCTGCAACTTGCCAATGGAATGAGGCAGTTTGTGGAAAATTGCTCTCGCTCGTAAGATCCATGCCATGACTCTCTGAAGTCTAAAAAAGGAAGATGATTTCTGCAACAAACCAAAAGGGTCATCGGAGCTCAGCATCTGATTGGAGTTTGCCACCAAGACACTGGACATCACTGGTTTAACTTCGGGAAGAGATACTCTCTCACAAGAATGCTGCACAGGCCAGCTCTCATGAGGTTGCAACAGCCAACATGGTCCTGAAAACCATATTGTGTTCACCAAGTAGTCTGGAAGACAGCCACGTGAAGCGACATCAGCAAGGTTAGGTTCTGACGGAACATGCCTCCAGGAAATAGGTGGTACAGTGGACTGAATCTCTGCAACTCAGTTGTGATGACGAAGGTTTTTAAACTCTGTGGTGTCAATCATAACCAGGACTTGGGTAAGGTGCGGAGCTTGACCATCAATTGAATTAAATAGCTCTGCAAAGCCTATCCACTAATTTCTGTTGTCACTGAATACTGGCAGTTTTAGCACTGCTGTCTGGATTCCTAACCTTTGTGAACCATCACTGTGGGTTATGTAGTCAGTAGTGTTCTTCAGTCTACTATACACCTTTCGTAGGTCATGGAAAACTGTCTCATATGCTGTAAACTGTTCCTTGCATTCATCTAATAGACTCTGGTCTTCTTGAGGTGGCTGGGCGCAGATAGCAAAAAAATTCACCAGTAGTTCATCTCTCTTCAACATATCCTGTTCGAAGACCAGCTCAAAGTCTTCCACCTTCTATTAAACTTCCCTAGATGCTTCGTACAGTTCTCTGGCCTCGTCCGCTTGGGCTAGCAGATAATTGAAAATTACGAATTGTAGCTCAGGCGTTGCTGCAGCCGTAATTTTATTTAACAATGTGAATAATTCTCTATCCCAAAAATAAGTTGCACTGATGCATGAAGAGGACTGTGTAATAAACATGAGTCAAATTCCTCTGACTGGCGGAGATTGTTATTGCATGGTGTTTATTGACGAGTTTCGGCGTGATGCACTGTAAACAAGACCCATCAATAACCAACAAAATTTTTGTGTTTGCCGTCACCGAGTGGTTAAAAGGCCGTATATTACACTTGTAGCGTACACTGCTGTAAACAAAACTGTATCTCGTAAATAATCGGGCCCGGAGGACCAAAAATGTTTAGGACCAGCAGTCGTGCTCATCCTCCATTCGCACTATCTTGTGACACTACTGCCCTCTCATGGCAAACAAGCAGCTAACATGTACTGGAGCGTAACAACGGTACAAGTCATAAATTGAGAACACCACCAAACCAGAATTTTTTTTGTCGTAAACAGGCTGTTTACAGACTCTTCGAAGTTTGGCTGGTTTCGGTTCTAGTTCTCAGGGCCGTACTGGCCTGGTTCTGCTTTATTAACCAATTAAGAAAGTGCTGTGGCCCCACGTTGGGTGCCACAAAATCACTTGACGCGGAACATGGGTTGACTGATTACGATGTCATGGTCGGTCGGGCAAGGTTTTAATGTGCTGGTCAGAAACATGGGCTATCTAACTGGATTGACTTTATTAGCTGCTGACTGGTCTTGAGGCAGTATATAAACTGTGGCCCGTGGCTTGACGGCAGGGCACAAAGTCAGGTATAGGTTTAGCTGTTCTTTGCACTTCTGGTTTGCACACAGCCACTGGTTTACCTGTAGTGGGCATGGCCTAAGTTAGCTCCTGACTCAGATGCTGTTGCTGCTGCTGGTGGCAACAGGGGCCCAGTTCTTGGGCGAAGGTGGTGATGTGTTTGGTGGTGCTGGTAGGAGCCCATGGAGGACTGCTGGTTCCTGGTGGATCTGAACCACGGGTTGGCTATCCCCAGTGATACTGGAAATCCTTGGCGAAATTTCTCGACGATAGAATGCATCTCGCCTGGGTTTTGTGGGGTGGCTGAAAGGGTGAGCTTGGGGGAACTCTGGATTGCGGTTCAAGATAGGCTCAGAGGTAGTAGCTGCCCTCGAAGCTCTCCACTTTGCTCCATTCGTATGGGTGTATGGCATAGAGGAAAGAACTATTGTTTGCAACTCTAAGGAAGAACAAGTGACGAAGGTCCGTAGCTAGGTGTAAAGCCAGTTGGGACTGTGCCATCCAGATTCAGTCCAATTGCTCCTTCCGGCAAAAATAACAACGCAGTGGATGGAGCACTAGGCTGATCAGAATGTCCAGTTACGTCGTGGATGTGGTCCAAAAGGCGTCAGACCTCCAGAACCATTCTTATCACTTCTTCCTGCAAAAATAACAATATTGTGAATGGAGTGAAGTTTCTGGGTTGTCTGTGTAGCCATCTCGTGGATTAAGTTTCTAGTGGTTGGGGCTGTAAAATACATGCTTACCAGGTACCTTTACCTACCTGGCCCACAGTATGGGTTGCTGTCTAATGTGTGTGTTTGAGACTTACGTGTGACCAATTTAGAGAGCCTGCAGTCCGACTCTGCGTTCGGCGAAAGGGGTTTTAATGATGTGGTCTCCTGCTTTTCCTTAGTGGGCTGATGTCTACTTATTCTCTCAAGCAGGGGTCTGACTAGTGGTCATGGCTCTGCTGTTTGATACAGCCCATGTACCGAATGGGTGGCCGTCGAATGGTGTGTGTTTTGATGTACGAATTCCCCTTCCGGTAGAACTGGTATTCCTACACTAAGCGGCAACTGGTTGGCAAACCTGGTCTCCTGCTCCACACTGCAGGACGTAGGTGTTTACTATGGTTATCTGGATGAACACACGGAAAATGGGAGAGTAGTTAGGTTCATATTGCGTTTATTCCGTGAAGAATAAGCGTGATGGCCCGTACTATCTCCTGTCTACCCAGAATTGACTGGAAGTTGTAAATTTCGCTGTCCAGGCAATGGGGACCTGGTTCTAATCTTGCTGGGGGCAGTATCGACTAGGTAGCTAAGATTACTATCTCTGTCTAACTGCGTACATGTGCCCTAATGGAGCTTGGAGGGTGTGTGGAGTAGCCGTTGCCAGGGGCATGCGACTAAGGGTGGCAGAATGCTTCTGGAAGACTTCGCTAGAGGAGGGCTGTAGAAGTACTGCTGTAGGTGACGGTGAGTTGCTAGCCAGGTCCTCACGATCCACTACAAGATCTCCAAAAGTCTTCATCATCGTCTGCAGGACCTACCAGAAGCTTCAACAACCACTAGAAGCTCCAGAGGCTGCTGCCACCACCAGGAGCTCCAAAGGCTCCTGCCACCAGTCACCAGCAGCCCCAGCAGATGCTACCAGCAGCTTCAGCAGCTATCTACCAGAAGCTCTCCAACAGTAAGCCTGCAGACATTCTGCACAACACTTCCGCCGTCGACCCTTCTGGTTCGACAACTACAACTACCTTCTGGTGGGGGTAACTACACCCACTGTCCTTCTAGTAAGTGGTCCCGTTAAAGTCCCTTCTGGATGCCCCAAGTTTGAGTTAGCTAAGATTGAGTTATTTTCATAGCCATTGAAGCCATTTGTACCTTGAACAGTCTGAGAGCAGGTCGCTTTCACCTGTCCAACCGTAGCTTAACTTCCGTTCATGCTTACTTGGTTAAGAGGTACTACGTGTTCACATTTATTCCTATGGAATAAATACGTGTTTGTTTCCTACCCAAGAGTGTTTTATTTTTAGAGTATCTACTGATTGCTAAGAAATCTCACGCTAGTCAAAGAGTAAGCAGGAGACCAGCGATTTACTGTAACATTGTGAACCATAGAGTAAGACTGCAGTCACCCCCTCTGGGACATCGGTACGTTAAAACACATACATTCGCTGGCCACCTGTTCTATACACTCATGTGTATAGAAAGGTAGAGCCCCTCCGACTATAAACTCAATCCAAGAGGTGGCTAGGCAATCAGTCCAGGTTGTACGCCGTCCACTGCGCCAACGGTGCCAGAGAGAGTGCTCACATGGACCTGAGGGTCTGATCCCTCTTGCGACTCACACCCAACAGTAATTGGAAGGCTATGATCCACCACTGTCTGTGTGCCAGTTGTGCAGAGATGTAGGAGCATGGGGTCTGGTCACCAAATACTGTTGGAAGTACACAAAGTTAGGGACTTGTCACTTGCTCGCGATTTGCAAGACTTGGTATAAAGAATTATTTCCAGCTCTATGCCATACACTCGCAAGAGTGGGGCTCAAAGGCAGGAACAAAAGGCTTTTTTTTTTTGCCACCAAGCGAGCGTGCAACCAGATGTCCACTGCTCTCTGCAGCTTGACCCCACAAGAGAGAGAGCTCAAGATGCCCGATGAATGGAGAGGCCTCCTTCTCCAGTCTCCCCTCACTTCTCTGTTTGTAGACCCAATTCAACATGACCACAGCCAGCCCCTCTTTGTCGTTACTTACCTCACATGCAAGGAGACCAGATATGGGAGGGTTAACCACTGGTTTAAGTGACACCAATCAGCCAGCCTACCTAGCGCAGACACCAGCACTCTGGCAGCCAGCCCAAGTGTTACAGCACACCAGGACTTGGGACCATCCCCATTGGAAGTCAACCGTCTCCGCAGCCGGGTAAGCAAGTCAAGGGTCAGGTGGGCAAGGTGAGGAAGTGTGACTGAGAGTGTAAATCTATACGGAAAGTAGTACTCGCAGTCCCAGACTTTGTGCAGAGCCAGATATGAACTCATCTGACACTAAACCAGCAAGGGCCTGACATGCCATAATTAAATGGTAATTGTAGTATCACACGCCTGTCCTGACGTAAACCAAAACCATGCAGACCATGCCGCAGTTTCTGACTCCAGGAAGCAACACGCGCCAAGTGCCAACCAAGAACATAATTAACAGCGAAACTGTAAGTAGGTACTTTAATAATTTGTTTTTTCAATCATGTCACTTATTCACATACAGTAGAACCTCTCTATAACTACTATTCACGGTTCCTGAGAATAGGGTCTTAATAGAAAGGGGGTCATAATAAAAAAATTTGGAAAATTTTGGGCCAATTTTGACCCACCCCTAACCCCTATTCCCCCCAAACTTGCCATTTTTGGCATGAAGTATGTTTAATCATCTCTAGCACATAAAAAAATCACTCTTTAAATTAAATATAATTATGTATATTTTAATAGCTGGAAGTCTCCTGATTAATTTGCTATCCAAGAAAGGCATATTGGACCACCCCATGTCGTAAAAAAGAAGGCCATTGAAAGTGTGAAAAGATTAGACTATGTATTATTCAAATATAAAATTATTATTAAAGATCTATTACGCAGGTCTCGTGGGTCATACATTGCTATGAGGCACGTAGCGATAAAAAAGTTTTGGTGACGTTGCAGAATACGTGTGTGCGTGCTGTGCTCTCGCTTTGGTCTGGCAGTGTACGTGGCTGGACGAGCGTCTAGATCCTCTGAGCACGGCCGGGCGCGGTCGTGGTGGATTGCTGCTGAAGCTCGGCCCTAGATCCTCAAGCTGGGCAACTGTCGGTCAGTCGCTACAAAATGGCAGGCGGCTGGCACCCGTCCTCTGCCACTGCTGTTGTTACAGAGCCGTTTCACTTCGTAACAGTGGTCCGGTGTTGGGAAAACATGCTGATAGATGCGATTCACGTGAATGTGTTGAATTTAAATTAAATGTAGGCGTCGTGTTGACCTCTGCACTGGTACGATAAGGCGCAACAATGTTTACAGGAATATAAATATGTAGTGTGGTCTACTTGAATTAATTATCCCGAATTTTTCATCAAAAACTTTTGACGTTGCCTATACAAGCACACGGCCTCACTCGCCATAATATGGTACCGTTAACATAGAGCACATGTTATTTGCACACACTTATCTTTATTCACTTTACGCATAAAATTGACTTCAGAAGAAAAAAATTAATGGCCCACCATATTAGCATATTACGCAGGCGTGGGTGCACATAAACTTAAAAATAATAATAAAGAAAAGGGCATTTAATTAAATTTGAAGTTATATCATACATACACTGATTAAGAAACTAGTCTGTGTAATGTGCCACTGTATTTACAGCAAAAGAGGATAGATAATAACAGCAAAAAAAGACAGGGAGGGTAAGGCAGAGGCATGGTGACTAGGACAAAAAAATCCTTACTGACCCAGCCCAGGCCTGCAACTCCCTCCCCCCCCCGATCTACCATGGACGGCATGGACGGGACTACCAGTGTCCCCTTCCGGAATTAAGTAATTTTTTGCTTCACGCTGCTTGGGATAACCTATGTCAGAGTCTATGAGGGTAAAGGCCATTCACTGCCTTAGACGTTAACTTCAGAGTGCAGTGAAATATACACACTGTGTTTATTACTTACATGGTAATATTTATTTAAAGAGATTTTAAAGGATAAGAAATGGCTGAAAAGAAAAAGTATCCAGGCCATCAAAAGTGCTCACTTTACCGTGAACAGCCTATAGCTTGATAAATGCACGACCACTAACATCAGTAAGGGCTAGTTTTCCATATACTGAAAACCGTGGATAATAGAAACTAGTACGTTGGAGAAAAGTCTATAAAACAAATCTGCACATAATACCGCGGTTGGCAAGGAATTACTCTATCAATTTTCAGACGTGCCTCAAATGTTCCACTTTTTCGACCCAAACTTTTCACTTTTCCTCTGGATTGGGTCGTAATAGAGAGGTGGTCGTAATGGAAGGGTTTTACTGTAATAATATTAGCACACCTAATTTTCAAAGAAAATTTTGATATAAAATGTGCTATGAATATACGATAAAATATGATATTTCCTTGTGGAAAAGGTACTTTGTGATGTTATATTCTTTATTTTACAGAGTTGAGATGAAATTATTTTTTTTAATGTACCATAAATGTCCATGTACTCCCTGTCTGATGTAACTTGGCAAGATCATGACAGTCATTGAGTGACAACTAGGCATATACGAAACAAACAAAGTGCTATTTACAAAATTCTGATCAGCTGATGCACAAACAAACAGAATTTAATACTATGTTGGTTATTCTGAGGGCACTGCCGACGCACATTAGACAAGCAGAAAATATGTGATAAGAAAGAGTTCCTATATTAATGAATGTATTTTATTTTACGTGGTCACAAAACAGCAATTGTTACTGTTACAAACTAAATATTATGCTAAAGTTGTAATGTGTATAGGTGTTCCAAATGAAATACACAATAAAATGATCTGTATCTAAATGAAGTGCAACTTAAACCTTGGGAGTTCTTGTCATGTCGTATCCTTACTTTCCATCGTTGCTTTCCATATGTGTTTGATAATAATTTCAAAAGCCTACAGTAATATTGCACGGTATTGCTGAATTATTTTGTCACATAATTTGAGTAAATATATTTCAAATTTGTGTTGTTTTGAGACAGTAACACGAGAAATGCGAACTTTTAAAAAGACAGGATCAAGAGTCAGGCCAACGTGCTGCTACCTGTTGAGTAACACATTCAGCTCACAACACGCCATGTGCACCATCTGTCCTCTCCCCCGAATCACTACAAGCCAGAAAAAATAGCTTTTGTGTGTAAAATAACAATAATTTACGAACATATACCAATGGTTTTATTTCTTAGTGAGCTCTACATTATTTTTAAAGTAACATATTTTTTTTTGTACAGTGATTTTGATTGCTAGCAATTTCTATTGGTTTGGTAATTCTTTGTCTACGTCCATTATACGCCATGTTGTTCTCCCACAAACCCTTTTCCTTGTTTTCATGTTGTTGTTATATTGTATTAATAAAATGAAGAAAGTCGGACGCGTAGATATTAGGCAATTCTTGCGTTATTTCATGCCACATATTTTCAACTCTGTTCAGTATCAGTAATAGCGGAATTACTGCTTTGCATTAATCATTGGTGATTTGTTAGCGATAAAAGTGTGTCATCAAGCAAGTTCCCCAAATTACTTTTAGTTCCAGTCAAATATTCTGTGATGTCCAAAGTGTGATAATAACTATAATTACTGTCTTGCAAATGTTAACCCAAATTCGCTGTCTTGGACAAATTTAAAAAGAGTTAGCAAATATAAAATTTTTTGCAAGGTTTTATGTTTTACTTTTATAACCTACAAATTTTTTAGACAGATGTCAGTCTAAATTACCTTAACATTTGTTTTGCATTACAGTACAATGGCAAGTGGATTAACTGACAGCGTGTTGATAAAATGTACAGCCTCCACTTGATGCACCAGCTGATGGCAAAAGGATACATAAACGAAAAGTTTACATTTGGTGCTACTTGCGTTGAAATGTCAAAATCTTGCCAAGTTACATGAGACGGAGTATACCAGGCACACCCCAATTTCTTTTATAAGAAGTTTACGGAAAAAACATTTTTTGATGAATCTAAGACAATTTTCAAAACAGCTTAGTTCAAAAACTACACACACTGAGTCCAAAATTTTTCACTT
Source organism: Dryococelus australis (assembly GCA_029891345.1). Classification (NCBI taxonomy): domain Eukaryota; kingdom Metazoa; phylum Arthropoda; class Insecta; order Phasmatodea; family Phasmatidae; genus Dryococelus; species Dryococelus australis. The sequence continues at coordinate 244,002,468 of CM056996.1, read as the reverse complement.
GCGCATTTTCAGCCGATGTTCTTTATTGTCCTACCCTCTGCACATGAAGCAACACATGGGGAGTGCTAATAGCACATCACTACTTTTTAACAAGCTTTTATTTATCTTACCATGTTTGTAAATACGGTAGGTGCCTGTACGGTGCCCCCGATACCTATGATGTACCGGTATGCAACCTCCACAGCATGCGTGCTTGTGCTCGTGGGCAAGTATCGTCCCTGCTTGCAGGCTGCCAAGGACAGCCGGTTGCCCCCTACACAATAACATGATGTCATCTGCGGGAAGCACTACGTCTGTAATGAGCAGGGCAGTTGGCACTGTGCTGGTGGAGCTGCGGCATTCTTTGCTCTAGAATACCGCTTCTTAAGACTCCCACGTAATAGAAGGAATTTTGCACATCTGAGGCCTAAAAGCATAGGAGCGGTACAATTGACCGAGATATGTGCATCAACATTTTCATCACCGTTACGCGCAAAGCACTGAACTAGCGTGCAGTCTTGCTTTCAATGATGCACCTTTATGAGACTTTCACCAGGTACCAAACCATTGTATGATGAAATAATAAAAATAAAAGTTTGATGCACGTTTCTATTCCTTTTTTAATGTTTTGTACTGGAATGTTCATACCTAAAAATGACTGTGAAAACACCCATTTGTGCCATTTTCAGTATCACGAAACATGCTTTAAAGATAAATGGAGGACCTGATAAATGTACACACACGCGTAACATTTCTTAAATGCTATTCATAAGGAGACCTCATTCAGACTCGTTCAACAGTTTTTTAAAAAAATGTTTTCTGCTGGAGCTCTGCACACCGTTAGCATGTTGCCTACCTGCCCAGATGCCCGGCCACCTTAAAGTTCCTCCCTATCTGGCGTTTGAACTCTGTTACTGTGTGTTAGAAATGCACTTTTTTCTGCAAAAGTTACAAATGTGCTGATCTACAATGATAACTCACTTTTCTGACAAAGGCTTTTGAATGCTTTTTATTATGTACATTCACAGTCTCTGCCGTCATCGGGACTTTTTTAGTCTTTTTAGTCTCACATATATAATAATAATAATAAAAATTGGTGAGACTAAAAAGTGAAAAAAAAAAAAAAATTAATTAATTAACTGTATAAAACATTTTAAAACCAAGCTTTTATTTATAAATGCACTTAAAAGATAAAAATAATTGTAGGAGTAGTCGGAGAATTTGTTGAACTTCTAAGACGCGATCGAACAGCAGTAATAAACTTTACTACAAATTTATATTTTTGTATCAATATATATTTGGTATATGAAAGCTTAGCACGAATAGTTAAGAGCCTTACGCAAGATATGTGTTTACTACGCTTACACAAATGCGGTATGCATTCTATATTGTGAAAAGATCCTTATGCAAGATATGTGCTTACACAAATGAGGTAAATGTTTCATATTGCGCCAGGCTTTTATATACTAAATATAAATCTGTAATAATGTTTATTACTGCTGTTCGACCACATTTTACAAGTTTTACAAATTGTGCAACTACTGCTATAATTATGTTTTATCATTTTAGTGCATTTATAAATAAAAGCTTGGTTTTAAAAGGTTTTTTATAGTTAGTATATGTCTTGTGGTTTTACTCCATTCCACAATATGTGGCCATGGTAAACAACTTTTTTGTAACATGAGTCTCTCTGATACAAGACTCAGGAATATCATGCTTGTGGTCTGCTGCACGGTTTGCAGTCTCGTACTTCTTTTATTACTTTAAGTTTTTCACCTACTGTAAATTATCACATCTCCACTCCATTAGAGTAATTGTTCATTACTGACGGTTTGATAGATAACATTGAGTAAACAGTACAATTCTTGCGATGCCTTGTTGTACTGCCAATTAAACGCCATGGAAAATGTGCGGCTGGTTCATGCACACTAATGAGTAGAAGTTGATTTAACAATGTAGAAAAGTGGTCACGCGTCAGCGCTTCCAGAGAAATATTAATATGTTATGAAGGTGATTGAATGTATCCATAGAGGAGTGATCTGTGAGATACATAAATATTAATACATTAGAAAATTTAAAATCAGTGTGATGTAGAGATATTCTACACTAATAAATAAAATTTGCAGTGTCTGTTTCTTATTTCAAAATTGATACCAATATCTATGCGTAATATGCGATTTAAACGTGTGTTGTTGTTTTTTTTCCCCCCCCTTCAGAATAGGTTCCAAAGCGGCAAATCAATTTTGATAAAACTTTCAGAGATCATAGATTTTATTTCTATTTAAAATGTGCCCTTTATTTCATCTTAATATCTTAAATAGTTATGAAATAAATTAATTTTTTCATATAATTTTCTTTGTCATTTTTTTTTTTTTTTTTCCCCGAAAGGATTGTCATAAAGCATTGTTGAAATGACAGTTTTTTAAATAATCATGGATATAATACGCATTATAGAAGAAGATACATTTTTTTTTAAAACATAGTACTATAACATATTATTAAACAATATAGGTATGTATTTCAATAACTCCATAAAACCTGAGCGATGGCAGGCTATATGCCATAAAACCTGAACAAAGTGATACTTCTATTTTAAACATAAAACCTGAGTAAAGCGATGGTGGGCTGTATTTTAATAACTCCATAAAACCTAAGTGAAGCAAAATTTCTATTTTAAACATATGTAAACAAATCCTCAAGTCCACAAGTCTGTGCATCAGTTTCTATCTAAACATATAAAGACATTTGTAAATTCTATTTGATTAATATTTAAACCGTCAAAGTGTATTTTTTGTTGCGACAATAAAAATTATCATGTATAAATTTTGATTGACATTATTCACAACTTATTTCAATTTTGTATTTCTACTTTAAAAATACATGTAGACCCTATACAAATCCAAAAGTCCATGCGAACAAAGTCGTGGTATAGCTAGTAATCAGGGCCGGTCTTAGACCATTCGGCACCCGGGGCAAGGGGCGCCGAATTCGCCCCTGCATTTTTCTAATTTAAAATTAAAATTATTCTAATATAAATGCTATTTTGTTTAAGAAATTTACAAATATAATTTCCATGACTCTTATCATTTACTAAGTAATGTTGATATACAAAATGAATTTCACAATTATGTAATCACCATAATTTCTTAATTTTACTATCACAAACTTTCCTAATTCACTGCATATCTTGTCGCTGTCACCAATCTTTGTTAGTACAGAACTATGGCTCCATAGTAGTTCTCACACACACAACTACTATGCAAACGAGAAAATGAACTTTTATTAAGAACAGTCAATAAATTTTTTATTTTTTTTTTTTTTTTTTGTCCTGGGAAAATGAGACCTGTAACTTTCTTGCGATCACTGTAAAATCAATGAAGAATAGATTCACTCAGATCTACCATTAAATATATAATATTACTGTACAAATCCAATTGAACATTTATGTACACACTTCATTGCCCAATAAAAATGGGGCCTTTCTTGCCTTGGCCTTGGCTAATTTGGTTGTAGATGAAGAAAAGTCACTCTTGCGAGCTATGCCATTCTCTATTGACAATATCACCGATGATGAGAGCCGTTTGTCACTCGTAGTAGATTGAAGATAAGTCTTGATCAGTTTTAACTTTGATAATGCGTTCACAACTAGCTACTGTCACTGGTAAAATCAGCAACACTCGAAGCGACACCCAGATATTAGAAAATGTAGTGCTCATATTTGTGTCTTCTATATTTTGTAAAACTGTCTTGGGAGAACTCTTCAGGGTTGATGGTACAAAACACTGGAACTGTTTTAATTCTTCCCTATGCTCCAAGCCATTAATATCCTATTGACTTCGATCCGTGTTTGTTAGAGCTATTTGCAATACCATACACTTGACCAATAAAGTCTTATCAGACTTTTGAGCATTAACTAATTCTTTTGGGGGTTGGCACAAGACATACAAAAATCCCCAAATATTTTTGTGTTCTTCGATTTCAAACTGTTGTTTCAATTATGTTAGTGTAGCGTCAACTGTGACATGGAAAAATTTCCGTTTAAACTGTTCTTCTGGACTAACATTTGCTAACTCACCCAGGCCTTCATGTTCAAACTGCCTCTTCTTTCTTCTTATACGAGTGGGATCTCCAAACAAAACGTCATCTCGTAATGTACATGCTAGCTCTTTTGCAGTTGTAACTGCATCTTGGTAGTTATCATTACTGTAGGAAGATACATACTCCATACAACTCTTGATTAAAGTGGTGACAGTACAAATATCCATCACTGGGCTTTGCATTAATTTGCAAACAATGTTTAGTTGATACAAAATATAGTACCCTATAACAAGATAAATAAAAAATTCTAAATACATTAATTGGTCTTCTAAAGAGTGTGTTTCGTACCTCAAACCAGCATCCACCAAACTTGTTTCAAACACTGCAATTAAAAAATCATACATATTCTTCACTTGATATCTAATAGCCTTGACTGTACAAATTCTACTTTCTCAGCTCGTAGCACTTAGTGGTTTCACAGTGAGGCTGGTCATATGGTCTTTCATAATTTCCCAACGTTGAACAGTAGCTGAGAACAACACATACATATATTTTCTGTAGAACACCAAACAGTGGGATAAAAATAGTTGATGAAGAAGCTGCATCTGAAACTAATAAATTCAAATATTGACAGCGACAAGGCAAAAATTATGATCTTGGATTTATTTGAAGAATTTTTTTGTGAACACCTTTGTTTTTACCTTTCATGTTGGCACCATTGTCGTATCCCTGGCTTTGGCAATCTTCTAATCTTAGTCCATTTTTGGCTAAATTCTTAATAGTTCTTGTAAGCCTTCTCCTATACAATTATTGGCATTTTGTAATCCCAAAAAGTGTTCATTTATTGTAAATATGCCATCTTCTACATCCACAAACCTTATTGTCAATGACATTTTTCAGTGTGACTGATATCTGGGGCGCAGTCTAAAATTATGTAATATTATTTGGCTTTTTGAGCCCATTTGTGTTTGTTTTCGAGTACTGCTTCGTCTAAAAGTTCATAAATTAATTTTGTGTAGTTTTCCCCCAATAATGGTCATTTGATGTCTTGGTTGAAACATACCTTCAGTGTTCATGCATAACATCATCAAGATTTCCCATCAGTTGTACTAAACCAAGAATGTTTCCATTATTCTCTGTAAATAGCTTGTCTGAGGATCACCTGAAAGCCAAATTATGCTGGGCCATGAACATAATAATGGACAGAAGGCGTTTGAGCACACACTTCCAGTATTGAACTTCATTATTTATAAGTTGTTGATGTTTTCAATCAATACCTTGATTGAGACTAAGGCCGGTTTCACATTGTCTGGTTTTCGTCTGATTATCGTCTGGTGAAATGTTAAGAGTTGGTTAGGTCCATTTTCTGTTTCCCAATATATGGTTACATAACATTAATCAGTCGATTATGTGAGTGTAACCAATGGTTATGTTAAACACAAGAAGAGGTTCCGATTAGCAGGCTAATCAGAACATTCTTTACAAACATTTGAGGTTATGTGAGTACATCAAATCATATGTGATGTCAAAAAATTATTTATGAAGCCGAATGGTTTTGTATATCAGGTTATCTGAACATCGTATTAATTCTGGACTGCTTCTACAGGTTTAATGGGCATTTTCACATTGGAAAATACAACTAAAAATTAACCGTATAAATAAATAGGCATTTACGTTTATAAACAGTGACAATACAATTGCTAAATAATCCAGGAGTTTTTTTTCCCTTGCTGTGATGATAGCAGATGATTTGAATTATTTGTTTGAAGATGATGATGAAGAAATAGTAAATTTCATAAATATGCCAAGAATATTTTGGGATCGCCCGAATCACTTGCAAATGGATGACAAAGAATTTTTTATGAGGTTTCGCGGGAATAAAAACACTGTCCTAGTCCTTATTTAATGATTTTGGTATACTGCATGGACCTACATTTGATTAATGCATACCTAGGCATATACTAGTAGATACACAATGTTATGTTATAAAATTTGGTGTGTCTTAAGTTACGTGCCTTTGTAGGTTTTCACGTAACTTACTTATATAAAATATTTTTCATACTTCTGTATGTTGTTACACGCTAGGAATATTTCTTTGCCAGATTTTATACATTTGTAGGTAATGCTGTATATATTTGTAAGTTATTTTTAGCCCTGTTTACAGTTTGATATGGAGCCACAAGCAAATTTGGATGACTACAACTTATATTAACAGATAGGAAAATGCCAAAAAGAATTTTCTGTAGTTTCATAATACATAAATATTGTTCTTCATTTACGTATTTGTTTCTGCTTTTCTTTTGGTTTTAAAACCATATTCAACATTCATATATGTAACTTTATATAACTATATGTAGTCCCTAACCCAAATAAATTCACATTACATAATTGATTTGTTTTGTGTTACTGAAATCAATAAATTTGTTGATACAGTAGTTATGATGACAATGTTAGGTCTATGAATGTAGACACAATTTGCTTCAGACACGCACAGTGTTTAAGTTAAAGACTTGCCAATTGGCCTAACTTTTATACGATACATTAATGATTTGCATTATTGCTTCTTTCAATGTTTGTTGTAGTCACATCACCATGTGTCATGTTATGGTAACTCCAGTTCAATTGTGTTGGTTCTGTACATACTTTTGTAGGTTATGTTCTTTGCCTTTTTAGGTTTATAATAAATCTTTTGTAGATTATGTTCTTTGCCTTTTTAGGTTTATAATAAATACTCAGATTATGTTATATATTTTTGTAGGATATGTTATATACTGTAGGGTATATTACATTCTTGTGTAGGTTCTTATACAGGCGGCTTGCCTACCTTTGATTTTAAGAATTATTCTTTACCACCCATTGACCAACTGCTAGTAGCCTTGAGATGTTATGCATTGGATAGCTATTACATAAGCGTGGGAGATTACTTTGGCCTACACAAAAGTACTGTGTGCCGTATGATAAAAAAGGCGACCACTGTAATTGCAATGCTTCGGAGAGAATATATAAAGTTCCCACAAAATGAAGAAGACTCCATACAGCTACAGTAAGAATTTTACAATGTGGCAAGGTTCCCGAAGGTTATTGGACCTATGGACTGTACACACATCACAATTATTTCAACAAAACATTTAATATTATTATACTTTGCTTGAGAGTTTTCAAGCTCGGCGAAAAGATGCCACAAGCTGAATTGAATTATAGTTCAATTCTCCATTCTCCTCCATGCCTCTTTCTGTTTCCAGGTAACAGCATCGGTTATTTTGCATTCATTAATACCATAATGTTTCTCAGCAAGAGAAATTAGTACTTCGGTTCCCAAGGAAACAAAATTCTCTGCACGCGGCCGCTTATTTTCATCCATGTTAAACACTTAACCAGCACCGGTAAATAAACAAACGAAGTTCTCATTGCGGTCAATCACGAGCTGAGACGTTACTGCATGGTTGCCACATTTGCCTTAACCCATGGTTACATAACCTTCAGATCAAATTATGATGAGACACACTTCAATGCTAATCAGAACTTAATAGTTCTGTTTAAATTAATCAATTGATTAGATAACCAGAACTTTTAAACAGACATTGGGAAACCGGGGCTAAGTCTCGATTCTCACTCAATCCATTTGCAGTACACATTTATAGTGTTATGTGCTGCAGCTGGCGCCGACTCAATTGCCCCATGCTGTAATCGGAGATCCACCAAATAAGGAAATTATAATTAAATATTTTATTTCATTACGACCTCCATCCCTTAACGAATATGGTATAGCCCACTTAATTTCTAGAGAGAAAAATTGTAACACTTGTGTCAGAAGTGGGATGGAGGCATTTTATAAAAATAAAATGATTTTAATTAGTATTTGTAAATATCACAATATTTGAGCGCACTTAGCCGAGGAATTGTTTTGAAATTTTTGAATGCTAACTAGGAAAACGTCGGCAGACATGGAAGCACTTCGCTCTTTAACTGAAGCATTAAGCTGCCAAGTTAGTAATGTAAATGAAAATGTAAATAGAAAAATAGATAGTGTTAACAAATTTGTTTATAATGTTAGTGAGCTAGTATATAGGAAAATATACAGTGTAAACGAAAATGTAGATAGAAAAATAGACATTGTAGATAGGAAAATAGTGTAAACGAACATGTAGATAGAAAAATTGACAATGTAGATAGAAAAATAGACAGTGTGAATGAAAATGTGGACTGAAAGATAGAAGGTGTGAGCGAGTTGGTGAAGAATAAAATAGACTGTGTGGATGAGAAAATTGACAGTGTAAGGGAGAGTGTTAACGAAATGTTGGGCGAGTGTTGAGTGTAAAGTGGACCAAGAGGTGAGCGCCCTTAAAAAGGGATGGCAGGAGTTCTTGTAGCAGCAGGGGAGACGACATGCAGGGGCGGAAGAGGAGCCGAGTTTGGTCACCGCCGAGACAATGAATGCGGGCAGCGAGAAGAAGGTAGAGGTTGCCACCAGTGGAGCCATCGCAGGGGAGGCGCAGCAGTTCTGCAGTTTGGGAATGCCCCAGCCAGGTGTGTGTAAAGGCATCACAATTAAGCCCACCCCCTACGATGGACAGACACATTGGCGCGTGTACCCGCACCAATTCGAGAGCGTGGCCACCCTGAAGGGCTGGACTGAAGAGCAGTGGGTGTACTACCTGGTGGCTGTACTGAGGGGACCAGCTTTGAGCATACTGCAGTTGCTGCCAGAACGACTTCGCCTAGAATACTCCACATTGGTGTCGGCTTTGGAGCTGCGATTCGACTACCGGTACCTGCGACACGCCCATCATGCCCAACTGCGAAGCCACATCCAGCGAACCGTGAACCACTGCAGGAGCTGTGGCAGGACATCATAAGGCTGTTGCACCTGTCTCTGGAGGGATGCTTGGAAGAGGCACGAGATGTCATCGCCATCAGCTTCTTCGTAGACGCTATCGCTGACACAGATGTGCGGCAAGCTGTGCAGTTAGCTGCGCCTCACACCATGCTGGATGCCTTGGCCCGAGCACTGGAAGTGGAGTCAGCACGCCAGTAATAAGGGCTCTGACGTCCAGTGTGGGCAGTGATGCTTGATGAAGGGGAGGATGACGGCATCAAGGGTATGTTGAAGGACTTGCAGACGACCATGAGGGACATTGCCTCCAGGGTTTGCACTATGGAGACTCGCCGTCCTCCACCCAAACTGCCAGAATGTTGGACATGTGGACAGCGGGGCACCTGAGAGCCAACTGTCCTCAGCAGCATCAGAAGCAGCAGCAACAGCTAGGGAGCAGGCACAAAGGGGCAGGTGAGAGTGCAATGTCTTCGGGAAACTTGTAAACACCGGTCTTGAGGGGTAAAGATTGGTGATTGCTGGAGGGAAGGCCCCAATGCTTTTGCAGTCGCATTCAATGAAACAAGACTTCAATGCCATATTGGTGGAGGTGGGCCTAGATGATGTTTCTTGTCAGATGGTCGTTGACACAGGAGGGACTATAACAGTGGTGAGACCCGACATTCTTATGCCTTCCCTCCAGCGATCATCCGATAACATGGATCACTGCTATTTTACAACAATAACGGGCAAGACCACACCAGTCAAAGGCAAGATAAGAGTACTCTTACAGCTCGTTAACCTTGATATAGAGCGTGATGTATACATAGCAGAAATAGAGGACAAATGCATTTTGGGTCTTGATGTTTTACGTAAGCTCGGATGCTGTATTGATACTCGACTGGGGGTGTTATGTGTAGGTAGGTAATACCGAATTGGTAGTGTCAACATGACGAGATTTATCTTTGCCAATGTGCTGCCCAGTAGTGTTTATCGTTCACCTGTGCGCCCTGTTTCTAGCGAAGTTGTTATTCCAGGCAGATGCCAGGGAAAATTTGTCAGGCAATTGGACATAATCGAACCAGCCCAGGAAGGTGACATTTTACCAGATGGTGTCATTGTAGCCAGGACATTGATTTCTTGTAAATCGGACAGTTCGCTTGTTAGGATGATTATTTTATCTGTCCGTGCTAGTGCTATCCGCCTTGAAGAGTTTTGCAAGCAGGTCTCACAGGTACTTCTAAATGTTCTAGAAGTTTCACTGTTACAACCTACTGAATGTCCTCTTCCAGATGATCTGGGGGGAACTGCTGACAAGAACAAAAGAAAACTTCAACTGGCGACAGGAGAGGGTAGTTTCAGAATTGTCACAGAGAAATAGAGGTGCTTTCTCCTGCGAGCCCAATGACCCTGGCAGAACTAATTTTGAATGCCACCACATTGACACAGGGGATGCCACACCATAAAGCAGCCACCAAGGCAACTACCGCTAGCTTCATATGAGGTCATTGATGGTATTCTGAAAGAGATGAGGGATTTAGATGTGATAGAGCCATCAGTCAGTTCATGGTCTTCTCCCACTGTGCTTGTATAAAAGAAAGATGGCTCTATTAGATTTTGTGTTGATTACAGTCAACTTAATAATGTGACCAAGAAAGATTCTTTCCCCCTCCCTAGGACAGACAACACCCTGAATAGCCTAGCAGGGTCACAGTGGTTTTCTACTCTAGACATGAAGAACTGGTATTGGCAGTGCGAGGTGGCCCGGGAAGACAAGGAAAAGACTGCCTTTTGTGTCCAAGGGAAAGGAACCTGGCAATTCAATGTTATGCCCTTTGGTCTATGCAATGCCCCTGCCACCTTCAAACAACTAATGTAGAAAGTTCTTCCCTTAGATATTTGTGAGGTGTACCTAGACAACATTGTGATCACAGGAAGAACTTTTGAATAGCACCTGGCACGCTTAGATTCTGTGTTTTGGAAAGTGACTGTGGCCAATCTGAAATTGGTTCCCAAGAAATGCCTCCTTTTCCAAAGGAAAGTCAATTTCTTGGGCCATGTTGTATCAGCCCATTGGATTGAAACAGACCCTGAGAATACCAGAGCAATAAGAGACTGGCCTCTACCGAAGGATAAAACTAAAATTCAAAGTTTTCTGGGCTTACGTGCTTAATACTGTCGATTTGTGCCTGGGTTCACCACTATCGCCAAACCTCTGCATGAATTGACTGAGGCAAAAAGAAAATTTTGTTGGACCCCAGAGTGCGAAATTGCTTTCAATATACTAAAGGAAATTCTGGTATCTTCCACAGTACTGGGTTTGCCGAGTAGAGAGGGTGAATTTATTCTTGATACTGATGCTAGTGATGATGTTGGAATTGGGGCTGTGTTATCTCAGATCCAGGGTGGAAAAGAGTGGTCATTGGAATACTTCAGTAAGGTGCTACACATGCCCGAGAGGAACTACTGTGTGACACGCAGGGAGCTTTTGGCAGTGGTTAAGGCAATTGCACATTTTCACCCATATCTGTATGGCAGACACTTCTTCCTAAGAACTGATAATGCTTCATTATGCTGGCTACTAAATTTCAAGAACCCTGAAGGTCAAATAGCCTGGTGGATACAGCACCTGCAAGAATATGACTTTGAAATACACCACAGGTCTGGACGCCATCACAGCAATGCAGATGCACTCTCCAGGAGACTATGCAAACCATTATGTCATCATTGTGAATGGCAGGAGGAGAAGGTTGGTGTGTCATGGAAAGCAAGGAGGACAAGAATTCAAGGTCCTGTATCTGGTGATGGGTCATCTACATGGGATGAAAAGGACTTAAGAAATGATCAGCTAAGTGACCCCACCTTGCGTCCAATATTAGAATGGAAGGAAACTGGGCGTCAACTGAGATGGGAAGAGAGATCCAGCCTAGGTGTGACAGTCAAGGCATACTGTGCACAGTGTAATTCCCTTGTTATAAAGAATGGTGTGCTTTACAGGAATTGGGAGAGTAATGATGAGAGACAGAGTCTATTATAATTGGTGCTACCAGAGTGCCGGATCCCAGAAGTGCTAAGAGAACTGCACAACACAGCAGCAGGTGATCACTTCAGTGTAAATAAGACACTTGACATAGTCTGAATGAGATTCTATTGGCTGCTTTGTCGGCAGGATGTTGAGAAGTGGTGCCGTCCATGTGATGCATGTACTGCAAGGAAGGGTCCGAGGGGTAAGGGACGTGGTCCCCTCCAGAAGTACAATGTTAGGGCCCCATTCGAGAGGATGGCATTTGACATTCTGGGACCCCTACAAATCACTGAGAGGGAAAATAGATACCTTCTGGTAGCCCAAGACTATTTCACAAAGTGGCCCGTGGTCATACTGGCGCCAAACCAAGAGGCAGGCACAGTAGCTGATGCTCTTGTCGTGCATGTTTTCTCCAGGTTTGGAAGGCCACTGGAGCGTCATTCGGACCAAGGACGAAATTTTGAAACAACTCTTTTCCAAGAAGTAACGAGAATTTTAGGAATGAAGAAAACCCAAACCACAGCATTACACCCTCAGTCGGATGGAATGGTTGAGAGGCTAAATCGTACCCTGGAACAATATCTGGCTATCTTCGTAGAAGACAATCAGAGGCATTGGGATTCTAAGGTACCTTTATTTCTGCTCGCATATCACTTGGCGGTTCACGAGTCCACAAGTGTAACACCTTCAAGGATGCTGTTTGGGAGAGAGCTCCGCCTACCTGGTGACCTGCTGTTCAGACGTCGAGTGGAGAAAGAAGCAGCTACTCCAGAATATGCTATTAAGTTATGTCAAAAGTTAACCGACGTTCATGAGTTTGCCTGGAGGCACCTAAACATTAACATTAACAGTGACAGGATGAAAACACAATATGACCAAAGAAAACCTGAGGAGAATTTTCAAGAATGATAGCTGGTGTGGTTGTACAACCCTCAAAGGAAGAAGGGATATTGCCTGAAACTACAGAAATATTGGGAAGGCCCATACAGGATCTTGAAGCAGATAAATTATGTGGTCTACAGGATTTGCCGACCGGGCTCTCGGGCAAAGCCTAAGATTGTCCACATCGTCCAACTTGTGCTGTACAAAGATCCTGCATCTGTAGAGTCTGTTCAGGATGAACAGACTTAAGGAGGGGGCAGTGTTACGTGCTGCAGCTGGCACAGACTCAATTGCTCCACACCATAATCGGAGACCAACCTCGCCCTTCCCTCTGCCTGGAATGATGCGCTCATGGCTATCTCCCCCTCTTCTGAGAATCCTGTTTATGCCGACAGTGGTGAGACTTGCTGGCGTCACAGACCTCCTCTCGCCTGATAGAGTTTCCGATACATTGAGCAACGACACAAGAATGTTCTGATGAGACTGGCTGGCGCCTCAGCCCTCTGCGATGCATCGTGCGAGTTGTAGAAGATTGTAGGTGGTGGCCTAAGACACTATATATACTGCCGCAACCCAGCGGCCGGCAGTTTTTGACGGAGGCCGGCTGGCGAGTGTGCGCAAGCAAAGAGGAGTGTGAACAACGACTGGAGATTGCGGGATGACAGCAAGTGAGATGTTCCTGGCTTGAATGGACGAGAGGGTATGAAACAGATGGGTGAAGCGTACTGTGCGTGAGGGCACTTGGAGGACTCTAGAACATTGCGACTGGTGGTACATGGACTTAATTTCTAGAGAGAGAAATTGTAACAATATAATCTGGTGACTTTTCATGTTCTTTCCAGCGATCACTTATGTGCTTCCAGTCACAAAAACCAAATGTTCCTAGTTGTGAGCGACAGTTCTATTGAATATTTTGTAGCAAAAGCACAATGCACAATCCGAACTATTAGAATACACAAGCTATCGCCTTTTCAACTGTTTGCTATTATCTAGCTTCCTAATTGTATATTTTATAGAAAAATGTCACTGGTTAGCATCTAAAAGAAACACAGTGTCTTTTATTTGTTGAGGGCCGTTTAAATAAAACATATCTATAACTGAATGCTGCAAAACTAGGCCGTAACACTGGATCGGACAGGTTTTCACTTTCTTCTGAAACTAGATTAATTTTTTACTCAAAGAGAGTTTGGTTATGCGTAGTTTCCAAAGGCTCTAACTTCACTTGGGAAAATGGTTCTGCTGAAGGGGAAATTCTGTATATGTTTCGACTGGTGATGATGCCCTGATCTTCTTTATGAAAGTTGTCGTTGCTGGCACTGTCATAGTATGTTAAGTTGAAGAACTTGCAGGGGGATCTGATGTAATAGGTAACAAGGATTTATGAATGCTGTGTGCATCTTGTTTTATTTTATCATTCTTAGTTTTCCGCTTTCAGTTCTCAGCCCCAAATAATTTCTTCATTCTTATTGAATATCTTGCCTAGAAATGAAAACAATTTATTTTACATGCACAGTAATAGGAAAAAATTATCATTGATAAAGACTGTCATTTCTTGAAATTATTCAGAACCAGGCTTAAGCGTCATTAAAGTTTATTCTGTTATCACATACGTCATTGGACCTTCACCCGTCCGACACGCCTCTAATAACTTTAAACCAAAAGCAAAAAGTTAGCCCTCTGCTGGCCTAACTCTGCGAGACTAAGTCAAACAGGAGAATGAGATCTGAATGTTGCAACAACCAATTAATGGACGACATGTACTGTAGCACTCAAGGATGCACAGGATTGTGAAGTCTTACGAGATTGTTCTTATATAACTCGAAATGGCTGGGTCTTTAACTATTGATACCTGATTTACCATGCTATGTGCAAAGGATATAAAGCATTAAAGTAGTTTGTGTTAAAATGTATTTAGATAATCTTACAATGCTATATAAGAATAACACCAAAAAGAATCAAAACATAGAAAATTTTTTTAAATATTTGAGAATTTTTAAACCCATATTCCTATACAAAAATGCTTTTTAGCATGATTGTATATGTTGTAAAAGTATTATTAACTGGGATAACTGCAATTGGTAATAATTGATATTGGTTTCCCTTCTAAGGAGCCCACAACTATGCAAATATTTTGGTAGGATTATTTATGAAATCACTATTAATATAATTAGTGGGTGTTGTGATAATCTCATCATGTGGCATAGTAGGCCTAATAGGCCTTTATCACACTCATAAATATAACAAATAAATATACTTTATGGTGGCATCAGAAGATAACTTTCGAAAGCAGTGTAATGTAAACATCGTGTTTATTAGACTACTAGTCCCACCCGGACAGCACTTTTTATATTAAAAAGTTGCAGAAGGACAAAAATTGGCTGCACAGAAAATCTAAGGGGTCTCAAAAAGTGCCCACTTTACCGTGAATAGTGTAGGATATACACCAAAAAAGGGAATCGATAATTTCACTTACCTGCTGCATTAAATAACAAGTAATGAAATCCCAGTCTTGGTTAAGATTAAATATCATAAAATTATATCATCTGAGGTCACAATATCCATGTGTGAATACGGTTAATCACCAACTGATTCTCAGATTGCAGATAAACTTTTAAAACAAAGCACACTCGATGAGAGTGTTTGCCCGTTTCCAAACTGTAACATCATCACGTATTAGGAACTATATGCCACAGAGCTCACTACGCATTAAGCCTGCATATTTTTAGTAGCTCATCAATTATTCCATTTTTCAGCACAGTATTTACTACCATATCACATTCATCAACTCTTCTAGGTTTTGTGCCCTCTTTATACCAATGTTGGACTGCCAAAATTATCAGCAGTTGGCCTACATGTGTTTATATACCTTTGTGCATGCCAAATTTCCACTATGATTTCAGGAAAAAGTAATATTTTTTTCATCTGATTTTGGCGCCCCCTTCATCTTGGTGCCCGTGGTGACTGCCCCGCTCACCCCGCCCTAAGGCCGGGCCTGCTAGTAATAGTAATAAAACAGACGCAAATAATGAATAGAACAGAATTGATATACTGATGTGGGTAGAGTGCTGCTTATAGATGCTGATATTGTTGTAAATTATATATTATTATGTGGGTAGAATGAGAAATATATACGATAAAATAATTATAAATAAATGACAAAACACAAAAAATGAGTGGTAATAACATCAATATTTTGTTTTATGCAAAAGAAAATTTAGTTCTAATATGAACAAAGTAATAGATTGAAATTTTACAGAATATGTAAAAAAAATTGATAAAATGAAATATCCCGAAAGTTATATAAAAGTAATGTAGAAGGAAATAATTAGGAAATAGGTCATTTTTTTTGTTGAAAATTCAAAATATTTAACATTGTCATAAATGAATAATTACTATGTAATAGATTAGAAGCTAAGGATTTAATGATAGATATATATAGTTACAGGGAAGTGTGAAGTTAAATGTAAAAAGCATGTTGCATCAAATGTATCGGATTGACACTTAAATTGATTTTTGGTCTGTAACAAATTTGTAAAATTTGTTCCATACTGAGGGGTGTTTATATAACATTGCATATTTTGGGATATATTTACATTTAGGCATAGACATAATTTTATATATATATATATATATAAAGTACTTGCGTGTTTTCACTTATTTTGATATCTTTCTAAATAATATTTTATGATATGAATTAACAGTATAATCTTTGGTTTATTTTAATAGTTATGTACATAGAGATTCATTTATTTATAGCTAGTATTCAGTATTAATGTTTGTTATTTTTCATTTTTTCCTAGAAGGTATAAAGTAATTAAATGTTTATTAATCATAAAACTATCCTGGTTGTCTCTCATCTCGCCATTGCTGATTGGCTGAGAATTATGTCATGGTCAGACGACAGCCAATTAGGGGACATGAGACAACATAAGTAGGCAGATAGCAAATAGAACAAAATTGTCCTTTAAAATGATTTTAACCACAACCATAGATGGTCATGTGGGATTTAAAATTTTAACTCAATAATATCTGAAGAATATCACTAAGGATAGGTAAGAAAAATTGATGAAATATGTTTTTAAGTTGAAATTATTAATTAAGAAGACATTTGTAAGTGACAAGTCTGAAGAAGAAATAAGCTATGAATATGGAGGGTAATTTGCTGCAAGATGTTTTAATATGAATAATTATGAAGTTTTGTGAAGAATTTAATTTGTATGAGAAGAATATGGAATTATTTATATAATGGAAGTTATAATAGTTTAATGTTTATGAGAAGACTAAGGGAAGATTAAAATTGGAAACACATATTTTGGCTTTCTATTGTACCTGAGCGCTTCATATGTAATTGTACTGAAATGTAACAGTCTTGCTTCCAGAGCCAATCTGCACACCTCTAGGCAAGGGGCATCTAAGGACACTGCAGCAAGGCTGTCTACACCTTTATGTCAGATGTCACGTGTCCGGTAATCACTGCCACGTGTGATAGAAGCCAGCCAAGCAGTCCAGAGCTGCTCCTAGGCTCATGGGAGCGATACAACCCGCATACAAGGAAAAACTCTCTTCCAGCCTCCCACAAGATAATGCGGCCTCCACCGCTAAGGGAGGAGCTCTAGCCCAAGGATTCCCAGAGCTGCTCCTAAGCTCGTGGGAATGATGCAACCCGCATACAAAGAAAAACTCACTTCCAGTCTCCCCCAAGAGAATGCGGCCTGCACCACTAAGGGAGGAGCTCTAGCCCGAAGATTCCCAACTAGCAGAAGGGAACCAAAGGACCTGCAGCCGGCCGTCTATATACGTGAGCGCACAGTTCTGAAATGCCAGTTGATACTCCACAGCTCGCTTAGCTACCTCGTATGCTGGAGCTCTCTCCTTACCGCCTTCCTCACGAAGGACCATTGTTAACTTTCAGAAGTCTTCTAGACCGTCACCCAGCAGCCCCCGAAGAAGTCTTTGTTCTCCCTTTACCACTCACTACCACTTTGGTAGTGAACCTCGATACCTTTTGGACAACAGCATAGAATTAGTTAGGACAGTTGTTATCATAGCTACCTAGCCGTATCTGCTCTTCTTTAGTTTATACCAGGTCCCCTTCACCCAATTTACCATAGTTTACTTCTGTTACAGTTAATTGATAGTTAGGAGTTAATATGGGCCACCATGTCTATTCCTCTGGGGAATAAACACATGATCTTACCTAACAGCGAGTTATTATTTCTAGGGTAATTGTGACATGCATCCCAGTAGACGTCAACCTACTACTGAAAGGCAGGAGACCACGTCTTGGAAACATTTTTTGCCGAAACTAATGTAGGACTGCGGATCCCTTGTGGACCAAGTATGCAATGGTACCAGGTGCACACATACTGCAGAGCCCCAACCACTAGTAACACAATCCATGAAGTGGCTAGTCATCCATACCAACCAATCCACTCCATCCACCGCATTGCTATCTTTGCTGGGTGTGGCAGGTCTGGTTCTGGTGGCCTGACCCCTTCTGTTGTTATCTTTGCCGGTTGGAGCAATAAGACTGAGTGTGGATGGCCTAGCCCCACTGGCTGCACTCATAGTTACGGGAACTCATCACCTGCTCTTCCTTAGTGTTATAGACCATAGTACCGCCCCATATGCCCTTCACCGATAGGAGTGGTGCAAAGTGGTGAGCTAAGCGAGCAACTACTGCCTATGAGCTTAACCAATTGATCTGATACCCATTGCCGTCTGCTCTCAGCAGCCTATACCCACGGTAACGAGCTCAAGCCGCCCGACAACTGGTGAGGCCTCACCTTCCAGTTCCCCCCGCACTTCCTCTTTTATCCATCCCACAAGTCCGCCGGCGAGCCGCAGCCCATCGTAGTGCATATACAACTGGTCCTTCCAGTATCACTGGGTATCGCCAACCCGTTCTTCAGACCTACGAGGACCAGCAGCACACTAAGGGAACCAACCAGCCCTGCCAGCTGCAGCATTACCACTGCCCAAGGACAGGACACTAGTTCCAGCCAGCAGCAGCAGCGGCTGAGCCAGGAACTACCTAACGCAACAGCCCCTGCATGTAAATGATTGTCTGTGTCTACACCAACAGTGCGGAGAGCCGCCAAACCCACACCTGACTTTGTACGGTGCCACGTGCCCCAACCTATACTGCAGCTGGGGATAAATCAGCAGCCAATAAGTCAAACTTCACCACAGTTAGTTAGCCCGTGCCTGTGACCGGCAAAATAGAACCTTGTCAGACAATGACGTCACCATCAGGTCAACTGATGTTACGCATCAACGTGTTTACAAAACAACTGAAATTGAACTTATAAATGATGCCATACTTGTGTATCTTATTGTGACTCTGTAATTGCGTTAGATCTACGGGCATGTGTGTGTGTGTTAGTGAGCCATGCCGTATGCAGACACATCTTTGCCAAGTCTCCCATGTCAACCGTCCCATGTATGGTACGTTCCCCACCCCCCTTTTTACCCCTTGTACCACGCACCTCCATGCACTGCACGTACCCTACTTTCGGCAGTTCTAATTTTGGAAAAATGTGTGCGTTGCACATGTGTGTTTATGGTATTATTTACATTAATATGACTTTTTTTTTAATTTGTTTTTATCATGTTTGTTAGTTAAACTTATTCGCAGATATGTATAGCTCTCATTATAATTGCTCAGCACGAAGTTTAGTAAGTTTAGAATATGAATTTTATTGATGTTCATGTCAGTTCCTTATCTACTGATGTCCTGGATGGATGGTAATTCTTTGACAGTCCCCGAAGAATGGGATATACTGAATCCACTGTATTGTATTTGGTAGAAATATTTGGCAAATACTTTATGCATCACTGACTTAATAACAAACTGTAGTGCTATTGTGTGAAGAATGTTGTTGTAATTTTCCACCTGAATGCTTTGACTAAGTAACTTTCCTGAAATGATTGGTTGGTGGATGTTAGCTTTGTAATGTTTTTAACTATTAACTAACAGTATAGGATTCATGTGTGGCTAATAAATATGTGATAGTTGAAGTGAGAGTAACTGTCACTGTGCTATTCTTAGGCAAGCGGTCTGGTGAAGAGGGTGATGAGTCTGCAAGCACAATTAGACGGAAGAAGCGGCGCAGTCGTTGGGCTCCAGAAGATACAAAAGTTGAGATGCCACCGGTTTGCATGGTTACTGGTCCACAATCAGCAGCAGGTACTGTCTTGCAATCTTGAATGCAGCAATGCTGTTGCAAATTGTGTTCATAGAAATTGTAAACAAACAGTTTTTTTAATCACAGTCTTGCTTTTAAAGGGGCACAGCAATTTGTCTTGTTTGTTTAAATCCATTGTAACATACTATACATTGAGTAATTGAAAATTCCAATCACTGTCCTGATATTCCCTCAATGTGCACTTGATTGTGCATTGACCAAGTGCCATGTGTTCCAGATGCACTTTGTGCCCACTAAGTGTAAAGGTAAAGTTCTTCATGCTCCAAATGTGGATTGCACTGAATAAATGCATACTTAATGCAGTAATTTCTCTTCTTTTTCCAGAGTTGATGCCATTTTAGTGTAATATGACCAGCAAATATGTACTTCATCCACATAATTATGTGGTAGTTGCACTTTTTGATCAACAGGGCTAATTGAGTCCTTACTCAGTACAGTCAACTTAAATACATTATTACAAACAATGTTGATAAACTAACTTCAGTAAGTGTGAATTCACAGTAGCATAAAATTGTTGTGTATATTTGGGATATACAGGTTTGATCCATCTCATGAACTAGTGCACTTTTATGATAATAAACAATATGTGGTAACATGCCATAAGCAAAACCATCACCATCGCATATTCAAGAGCCTGTATCACCTGTTGTATGGGCAAGTGAAGAAGAAAATCATGTTGCTAGTTCTTACAGCCCTGGTGACGCATGTCCGACAACAAAGATATACGTGGGCAGAGAAGAGTTCGTAGACAAATGATTAGTTTATTTTATTTACATAGTTACAAAGCAGAATTAATTATTGTAACAAACTAAGCTTTGTACGAAAATAGTTCCACATAGATGTTTTGAATGAAATGCACCTTAACTAGTGCATGTTTATTCCACTATATAAAATGGCAGTTATTTTGCTATCCTTCCAGCATCGTTAAGGCCTCTATACTAGCTGTGAAAACAGATGCCACATACCAGTGTGTGCATGTTTTGTTAGTAATAAGCAAAGCACAGTGTTGAGTTTATAAAAAAAAATTAATTTTTTGGTATCGATGCTAGGGAAATAATTAACTTGTTGCGTATTGAAGTGCATACTTGGGATAACTGTCAGACGAGACATTTAGGCTCATTTGGAATGCACACTCTACTTGTTGACTTTGTCCCATCTTCAAGCATGCAGCTCCTACAAGGGATGCCATTACTCCTAAACAGTACTATAGGACACGTGCCTACAGGGTACATTGACACACGTCAGCAGAGACTACAGACACATGGTCCCACATTTTGCGGTTCACTCTACTTTCCAAGAAGCTGTCATTCCGCCGCCCAACCCCCGACGTACAATTTTGCTTTTGGCTGAGACTCCAGCACCCTCCAGGAAGGCAAGCTAGATTCACAGCTTGCTACTGGAGGGCAGCACCCTGTCTACTCCAGCAGCTCCAGTCTCCAGCCTCCTGCGAGGAAATAAGAAATGTCAATGCATCCAGCAGAGGAGATAAGAAATAAAAGGCACCTCTTCACCAGCAGAAATTCTCAACCTTCAGAATGAGGCTAGCTACTTCCCAGCACCCCTCAGATGACCTACAAGCTGTGATAATTAATATGAAAAGGCCAGCACGACCCTGGTTCAGGGCAGTCTCTGCACCTTTCAGCTTACAAAGGATGAAGGTAACAGTTGGTGTAAGTGGTCGCCAACCCTCTTTCTCCCAGCTTGCATAGGCTGAAGACACTCATAAAGGTATGCTCACCACTAGACCACTTCGTGTGCGTGTTTGGAGGTCATCACCAGAGGCTCACCACTTCTTCAGCAACCATCATTCACCGCCAGCCACCCCAGGACCCCACAGATCCTGCCACTGCCGAACAAGGTCACTATCCAGAGTCTCCTGAAGACGACAATCCACTTCTACCACCAACTCCTGGTTAACCACCTGCAAACCCCTTGGTAGCAGGTTGCGTTGCTGTCCCTTCCAGACTTCTTGCAGCCCATCCAGAGTGCAGCTACCCTTATTAGGTTCCCTAAGAACACTCCCTTCAGATAGTAGGTGCTGTCAACTACGCTAGTTATTTAAACTTGCATAACTATTATGTAACACACTTAACTGTTCCTCAGGTAGCATTCATCTGAACTTAACGTAATGTTAAACTTCCGTAACCAGGTTAGATTCATAGGAGTTAATGTGGTATCACCCTGCTGTCTCAATACGTATTTATAGCGTTTATTTTCTATCGTAGTTGTGTGTGTTTAATTTATTGTATTTGGCAATCCCTTTTACCTCATAATTCTAGTAACTTAATTTTTTCCCTAGAGGGAAGGCTGATATATGCGTAAACCACCAAGGTAAAAACACCCACAATTAATTTAAACACCACAATTCTAAAGTGAAATAAATACAATTAAACGTGATGTATCAGCCACAAGCATACGTTATTTGTATATCAACACACACATCAAAAACGGATGTAGTATTAAACGCAGGTGCTGCTGTCTGCAGGTGACATCATAGCAGGATTTTCTCGCAGAAATCTTCAAGCTGTCTGATATTGGTTTCTAGTGTATTTATTAAAAGCTCACGTGACCTGAATTAGTCGACAAAATGATGACGTACTTTGTATTTTAATATTTAGTTTTCTGTAAGTAACGAAACTTGCTAAAATACAAAACTACCAAATTACGACCAAACTGAATCTACTTAATGCTAGTATACTAAATGGATTATTACTGCATCTCATATTTTCAAGCATAAAATAATTTTCCAACAGTGATTCAATTACTGGCATAAATCAAGTAATTTTAAACCGCTTTTGAGAGGTGATAGGTTATGTGTTTGTAGAAATTTTTTTTAACGCTTCGATCCTTGGTCTTCCGATTCTCGATTATACGATTCTTCGAGAATCGTGAATATCGAGGGATCGTTGTAGTGAAATATGTAGTGGTATGTAGGTGTATGTTGTGTGCAATCTCTACCTAACACTACATAAAACATTGATGGTTAATTCTTTTTGAGAGCTCAAAGAGGCAGACAAGTGCAAGCCACAGACCATGAGAACCAGTTTACGAATATCAGGTACTAGTGCTTAGCTGATGGGTAGGAGGGAAATAGTGTAGTGACACCATGCCTCCAATACAGCTGTCGGTAGGACAGATCCTTAGGATAACTTAGAGAAAACTTAAATATATGATATCCGGAAAAATAGCTAGATTCTTTTTGCTTATCTACACAATAGAAACTCAGGTTGACACACTCTTGCATACGATCTGGTATGCTAATACTATTTTTTTCAATTCTCTTGGCTTAGAAACTGTTTAGGATTAATTCCGCTTATAGCCATAGGTTTATTGTAGTAGTCAAAATCATAACTCTTAAAATTTCATGCAACATACACAAATATATGACACTCAAAAAGCAAGACAAATTCAATCACATTAACTTCAAAGCTTTACTAAAACTTAAACACCTTAAGACACTGGTGAAGACATCCAAATGAAACACTTAGATCAAGAATCAATAACACTCTTATATTTAAATAAGACACAACTCAAGACAAGAAAATTTTTCAAATCAAGTAGAGTAAAATTATGTGTTAATATGAGAAAAACATATCAAGCCAACTGTAGAAAATCCAAAGAAACACAATACTGCAGAACTGATCTGTGGTGAAAACTGTATTTATTAAATTTGGTGTAGGAGTATACCAAGAAATTATCCATTTAATTAAAATGCATCTAAATAATCCAGTTAATCCTTTCCTGTGACATTACTACCAAAAAGCTAAGTACGTGAGGTGAGAAGTCTGTAGCAAAACTCATTGAATGATATTCTGAATAGACTGTACAAAACTGTTGATT